>OY744611.1:23212417-23322417 GCA_963556255.1 Allolobophora icterica | reverse complement strand
AGGACATCGAGAGTGGAGAACAGAAATGTTGTAAATCGGCATATGCGTAAACTTGCATCTTTTGGTTGGGGAGGGGGCTTTTCCACATTCCTTCATTCAACCAGCCATTCCATTTCTTTGGCCAATTTCTCACGCAGCAGCCAGTCTGAAAGTTAAGGCGATTGAATTTCTATTCCATTGATAATATACAGTATACCCTGGATTCGTCAAAATTTTCTGCCCCAGAAGACTTAAAATGTCTGTCATTAGAAGCTGTCTCGTTCTGCAACCCAGTAACATGATCGATGTGAATCTCCGCATCTTCCTCAAAAGACCTTGTCTGTACAACATGTATTGGAGATGAGTGGAAATGGGATTCAGCCGAGGCGTCATATACTCATTCATTCATTCATTCATTCTGGAAATTTATATAGCGCTTCTTCAAGAGACCTACTCAGAGGCGCTCCCAGCCCAGCCACGGCTAAACAGATAGGTCTTGAGTTGTCGTAAGAAAACAGGTGAATTATTCCGGGGAAAGCAGCGTAAGGATATCGGAAGACCATTCCAGGTAGACGGGCCAACAACCGAGAAGGCTCGGCGTTGCCTGACTGCGGAGCGGGTCCGAGGGACCAATAGCTCCCCATTAGTCGCAGATCGCAAAGCTCTGCGGGAAGCTAAGTCAGAAATCGGGCAGCAGAGTTCAGACAGGTAGGATGGGGCGCTACCGGAGAGACACCGCCAAACTAGTGCTGCTATCCTGTAGGAGATGCGCTCAGAGGCAGGAAGCCAATGTAAGACGTCACGCATATAGGCAGAGACTGGGGCATATTTTGGAATGCGACCAATAAGTCTAGCAGCAGAACGAAGGACCCGGTCAAGTCGCCCCATTAGGCCCTTGGAGTGACCAACAAGGACCGAGCAACAGTGGTCAACTCTACCAGTGACAAATGCATGAACTAAGATCACTGCAGCGTCATGGGAGAGGGACCTCAGTACAACACGCAACTGCCGGAGCTGATAATAACAGTTCCGAGTGACCAAGTTAACGTGCTGCGAGAGACTAAGCTCTCGATCCAGCGTAACACCTAGGTCACGAACAGTAAGGGAGAAAGTGATATGGGGAAAGGTTTCAGTCAATTGGTGTAGGTCAACCCCCGCCAGCTGTCTACGACCACCAAGCCAAATGAATTGAGTTTTGGACGGGTTCAGAAGCAACCGGTTTGAGGCCATCCAAGATGAGAGGGCATCAATAGCGCGGCACATCAATCCAACAGAAGCCACTGCATCAGCTGCGCGGCAGTGGACATATGCTTGGATGTCGTCAGCATAAAGCTGATGAAGCAGTCCACATGACTGTAGCAAGGAACTAATATCAGAAGTAAATAAAACATAAAGTAGCGGGCCAAGGACGGACCCCTGGGGCACACCAAAGAGGGCAGGGACCCAGCGGAACCTGGAGGAACCAGCAGTAACACAGTTACTGCTGGTTCATACATCATCATCAATGTCAATCACCGCATCGTCACCAATGGTCCTTGTCTGTTCTAATTTAAATGGGGGAGAGCGGAAATCGCGGCAACCAGAAACATCACCATTTTCCCAATGTCAGTGACAAACACCTCATCGAAGTAGTTGGTCTAGTTACCATTGACCGGGACAGAATACCATTCGTAATTGCTGCAACATTGCATCCCCGATTTTAAGCACCACACCTCCTACCTGGACCGTATGAGGACGGCGGTCATCTCGTCGAACGCCAGGCAACAGCTCGACAACCGTTCTTCTATTACCTCGTTGTCGACAACCAGCGACTTCACGTCGTCGTCTACCAATGAACCCTCGCGATCGGAAGAGCGGTCACCGAACCAGAAACATCGCGCGAGAGACCTCGAAACATTTCGCTTCGAATCTCGAACTCTTTCGCTCGATTATAATAATTAAATCGCAGAGAAACCGTTAAAAATTGCAAACCAAATCAACGAGAAATCTACAATGGCGATGACGTCATCAAAAGAAGCTCATCCGCAGACGACAGTGACGTCTTTTATCAGGGCCGCAATGACGATCTTTTCAAATAACTAATTTATACGCCTAAATTTTAGGCCTTTCCTATTAGTAACAACAGTAATAATATAATAATTGTCGCAGTGTAATTAATAACTGAATAATAACAACAATTAGGCCTTGTAGTCAGTGGTGTACGGAGCCGAAATGCCGCCCGGGGCGAAGGCCCAAAATGCCGCCCTTGGCCACTTAATTTTCGATAGCCTATTTTCTCTAAGATATTGCATGACGATCGTATTACTTATAAAATTTTATTTTATACAGTTTATAGTCTTTCTGGATGTTTCACTTTTCACTGTATTTTGTAATTATCCGTTTTAGCTATAGGGCCTACATTTTCAACTTAATAGCGAGTAACCGCAGCAACGTAACTAGGACTTATCGTTTGGGGGCTGAAGCCTTGAGCATGGCAACACGAATACAGTGTTCATACGAATTTTTAGCCGTAAGCATACAAAGGCTTGATTTACTTGGGGCTTCAGCTTCGTTTGGGGCTTAAGCCCCCAAGCCAAACGCTAGTTACGTCCCTGAGTAACCGAGATTCAAAAATAACTTAATACCATTACTAAATTCTTTTGAAAATGGTTATTTCAAATGACAAAATCATAAGATACAGATAACATGAGAATAATATAATATACCAATAGCTATCCGCATTTTGGTTAACATACACGGTTATGTTCAAACATCATAAGATAAGATACAGATAAAATAAGAATAATTTAATATACCAATATAGTAGTAGTCTTTTAAGATATATGTACATATGTATGCGCGCGTATTGATATATAATATGATTATGAAGGGCGGCATAACAAGAATATGCTTTAAAGTAGAATATGCTGTATGTATTCTGTTACTCTACTTACAGCTTACTAGATAAATGCGATTCCGCTTCCCTTTCCGCAATTCTGCTTAGTGTTTAACGCGTAAACCTCTGAGAGTGATGCCGCCCTAACGATCAACGGAAGCCAAGCCGACTTCACCAAAGTGACGGTTTCTTTCTTTCCTTCGTTTTCTTTCTTTCTTTCTCTCCACCCTTTTCATTTTTTAAATCCAAAATGCACTCTTTTTAGTCTTCTTCAACCCTATTTTGTCGCCCCTACCAAAGTGCCGCCCGGGGCGACTCGCCCCCTCTGCCCCCCCCTTCGGTACGCCACTGCTTGTAGTCGTTAGAAGCAACAACATTTCTGCGGGGCATTGCCTCACAAACTATTAAATTTTATTAGCCGATTGCTCGAAAGTTCTCCTTTTCGGGCAAAGTGTGCGGATTCGAGCCTCGCAAAGTAAGTAAGTAGGCTAAGTAGTAAGTAATCTTTTATTAGTATAAGACAAACGCTCATACTTTATAACAATACATACAAAAGGATCACAATATCAGTAACACTGTAAGACAGTTTAAACACAAGCAATTCTATATAATGTCTTATTTACATACATATACATTATACAGTATTATAAACAATAAACGATAGTGTCTTATTTACATACATAGGCCTATCTATAACTAAAGCTATGATCTAAGCCTTACATTCTAAGGAACATAAGCATTACTATGGTCTACAAAAAGAGCCAGTTTAGATATCAGAACAGGTACTAGAACCAGCATTAACCCAGTTTTTATACGTGTACAGTGAGCGAATGATGAAGGATTTCTTATGTAGCAATGTATTAAAGTGCGGTAATTCAAAAGCATGTCCCCTTTTTCTTAAGTTGAATTTATGAAGGTGCTCTGCAGGCAGTAATTGGTGAAGACAGTGTTGGGGTGAAGACAGTGTTGCTTTTGAAGAACTTCAATTCAATTTTTTCACAAATCTTCTCTAAAGTTAAACCATCACCACTAAAGAGGTTACTGCGCCCAGCCCTGCGCAAAAAAGATTCAATTTTTCCACCCAGTTCAGCCGACAGGAATCCCCCCAAGATGGTATGGCATACGTTAGTCGGGAGACTACAAGGGCTTGAAAAATGTTCTTTAGTTTGCTGGGAGGCATTCCTTGAGATCGGAGGACTTTTAGGGGGTATAGGCGTTGGCTGCATATCTTCAAAATAAATGAAACATGGTCATCAAATTTTAAGTCTTCTCGAAAAAGAACACCCAGCAATTTGACAATTTTTACTCTTTCAACATTGCTGATAGGATCCGGAAGAGATAAGTGTCTTGGATTCGGTCTATGAAATACAATTTCTTTAGTCTTGGAAAAATTAAGTGTCATTCTGTTCCTGGAGGCCCAATCCTTAATATTATCAAATTCAGATTCCAAGCTAACAGGAGAATTTTGGGGGGTGAGAAGGTTAGTATCATCTGCAAATTTGATGACGACCTCGAACAATTCCTTAACAATCAACTCCTTACCGCCATCGATTGATGCAATTTCATTATTATTGTGTCGCTATATATAAATACTGAAATAATGACTCTCTAGTAATAACAACGAAGACAGTAGTCGATGATTTATTAGCAATAGTAGGTCCATTTCTTTGTTGTAAATCGTACTCTTTTAAACATCTGCAACACTGGTGATTGTGATGATGATGATGATGATGATGATGATGATGATGATGATGATGATGATAACGACGACGACGATTGTGATGATGATGATGATGATAATAATAATAACAATAATAATAATAATAACAATAATAATATTAATAATAATAATAATAATAAAAATAATGATGATGATGATGATGATGATGATGATGATGATGATGATGAATAATGATTAGCGTGAGAACTGTCGGGGGTTCAGCCCCTAGTCCTTCTTAAGACCTCCAGTTAAGTCTTCATTGCACACCCCAAGGGGGTGGTTTCCAACACCACCCCAGTTGTGCTAGTGTGATTACATTGTGCATAGGCCTATATTTTAGCATTTTCTTTCACAATTCACTTTGTGGGTTACTAATAAAGCAATGCCTTGGTTTATTGTGAGATTTGTGACCGTGTGAATTGTACATGTATACTAATAAATTAGGTGATGTCATCGCTTTAAGGAATTGAAGCTTTCAATTGCATTTTGGAATTTGCTCAGTTTGCAAAATATGAATAAAATAGTCAACTCCACATTGATCAAACTCAAAAAAGTATAAATCCCCAGTCTTTTTTCTACAATTCTCACAATGATGATGATGATGATGATGATGATGATGATGATGATGATGATGATGATGATGATGATGATGATGATGATGATGATGATGATGATGATGATGATGATGATGATGATGATGATAGCCTGATTGTTTAATGATAAGGTTGATGATGATTACGACGACAATGGCAGGGACGTCATTTGGGGGGAGGGGAAAGGGAGCATACCCCCGATTTTTTTTAAAAGAAAAAAAAGATGGAAAAAAGAAAAAGAGGAAGAAGAAAGGGGTAAAAAGGGGAAAAAGAGACTCATTTGTAGCACTGGCTTACAGTTTTGCACATGTAGACAAAATACAAACATTGGCAGCGATCCTAAAGGGTCGAGTGGGACAAGAACCCTCACCTTTAACAGTGGAGACACAGTGTACTATTTTCCTCCACACGGTTGAAAAAAAATGTTCGCCTCTTTTTTGTCACCCACGGTGACTCACCTCCACCCTGCCCCTCGCGGAAAACGCTGAAATGACTTCCCTGATCATATTGCCCGAAATTAGAGTGATCGCGCAGTAGGGCCTAGTAATTAGGTCACGGCACGCATTCACCGCTGTAAGTAAATTAATGTAGGCCTAAATTAGGTAAGTAAAATAATAGTCTGGCTCCAGTTCCCAGAGCCGTAGCAACTAAGAACGTACGTGGCCCCCTCCGAACATACGTCCGGGGCGCCTTGCAATGCGCATACGTCCGAGGCCCCTTACTATGCGGAAACTGGAAATGTGGTAATATACAGGGTTCATATTATGTTTACATAGGCCTACGCCCTACACTGTACATGTATTCCATTTCCGTATTTACGCAAAGCGCTTCTTTTGAGCCTTGTTCTCCGCAAATTGGTTAATTAAGGCGTCATAATCGTTATTTTTTGCCTCCGGTCGGAGCGCGGTTGCTACGCCTCTGCCAGTTCCGTCTATCGTCTTGGAGCTTAACTTAAACTCATCGAGCGACGACCGACGGTGCGACGCCTTCGACTAGGCGAGCGATTAATCGCTCGTACCTTTGCACATGGCTTAACTTTGGTCTAAAAAGTGGGAGGTACCAATTTCTTACATGTATACACGAAACAAGCGGAGACTGTGACCTCTGGGAAGGCACAGTAATAAAATTAAAATATTGATCGGCATTGTTCTAAAGCGGGGTACGATATCCCCAGTCCAAAAAGTGGGGGTACGGTTACCCCTCGTATCCCCCACAAATTACACCCATGCCTTTGCAAGACGAGCGATCAAGGAGAACGATTGATCGATCACCTCAAACGGGAAGCTCTGGTTATACTCTGCTTAGATACATGTATGTACACAACAGTGCGTTATACAATTTTTACAATAAAGAATATAGGCCTACTTATTTACTTAATTAGGCTAGCTGATAAATTATTTGCGTTATTTTTAATTCTGTTAATTAGCTCAACGTTTAGTTTAATTGATTTTTAACTTCAGAAAAGTTATTGATAGGCCTATATTGATACTGTGGTATGCCTGTGCAATAATGAATATCAAACTGGTACCCGCTGATTCGATTCGAGATTCGATTCGAATTCGAACCTTTATTCCCGATTCGATTCGAGATTCGATTCGACTGAAAATTTGTGATTCGCAGGTCAGTATGAGAATTGTAGGAAAAAGACTGGGGGGGTTAGACTTTGATTTACGTGGAGTTGGGATGTGCAATGAAGACTACTGTGGGGTCCTAAGAAAGACTGGGGGTAAACCCCCCGAACCCCCAACAATTCTCACCCTGTCGCCGGTCCCTACCTTCAAGATACCTATTCACGAGCGCTCCCAGTCCAGCCACGGCTAAAAAAAGAAAGACTTGAGTGATTTGTGAAACGCAGGAAAATTGCACGTCCAGACTCCAGAGGCAGTAGGCTAGGCGCAGTTCCAACGGGAGCCCATTCCAAGTGGAGGGACCCACAACTGAGAAAGCCCGGCTCTGTCTAGCAGAACGAGCATGTGGGACCAAAGCTCCCCTTTGGTCGAGAAGCGAAGTGCCCGACGCGATACGACGTCGGACACCGGGCGGCAAAGGTCGCGTAGGTAAGATGGGGCGCAGCCAAGAAGACAGCGAGAGACTAAAGCAGCGATCCGATCTATACGCTGGGCAATAGGAATTATAATTATTCATTGTTACATTTAACAATGTTAAAGACGCGTATGTGTAGCTGTATGTTCTGTGCCGCGGAGGTTCGAATCTACCTCAAGCCATTGCCTAGCGGCCCTAGCAACATTGGACAAGTTGCTCACCCACAGTAACTGTTGTCTGTGAGGAAGGCAACGGGAAACCACCTCACTCATTTCAAATGGCCGCGTGCACATGCTAGCAATGTGCTACAATGATGTACTGGAAAACCCGTCGTCACATATAAAACCATGGCCCAGCCACAATTTTTGCTCAGAGTAGTTTCAGTCAGACGAGGAACAGTAGCAACAAGAACAGGCTTAGTCAGTTGGTCGGTTTGCAGTTGGTTGTCACAGCATTAAAATAGTAATTAATCTCAATAACAGTATTATATCACCGTCGCAGTCTAAACAGAGTTATCGCCATATAATTTGTGCGCGGGTCTGAACGAAATAGTTTCGGAGATACTCTGAGACCGCTCAGAGAAGCTGTGCGATAAGCCTTATTTTTATAGTAATGTGGGTCAGGCAATAATTTATCCTTGACCAAAAGTCAATGGCGCAAGGTTATATAACTTATGATGATCGATTAGTAATAGATCTATGCGATTTTAGGTCCATTTATGAGTTAGATTTAGTATTTGCTCATTAACTGAAAATGTCGCGACACGCATCAAGTAAGAATGCTAATATTGCCTAAAAGTAAATATTTAAGCTACATTAGATGGGTCAGCGCAACCTGAACTGTTTGCGTATTTAATAATTTCTGGTTATTGATCAGTTCATGGGGCCCGGTAGCGCATTGGATAACATCTGGCGTAGAGTGCGAGAGGTACAGAGATCGAGTCCCATAGGCGGACATGCTTTGTAGGCTGCAAATTGCGCCGTGTATTGCAGGCTGTCTGTTCTGTTAGTAGTTAAGATTTATCGCATAACATGTACATGTACAGCGCAGTGCGTTTGCAGGCGCTTAATTAAAGAATAAATATTATTATTATTATTATTATGTCCAATTGTAAGCTACTGTAATAACAACTACACATGTAAAAGATAACTGTACCCACACAGGGCGCAGCCATCTCACACAAGAACATAGTATAATAGTAGCAGCAAACAATTTCAAAACTTCGTAACTACTATAACTACTGTTAGCCATAACCTGGCACTAACAAGTTATGAAATTTACGATATAGTTAAGAAATGAAATAATGTTCAAAATTATCAGTGATTGGCATTAACTCCATTACCAGTACCCCGGTAAGCTTATTCAAGTACAAATAATTTCCAACTGCCTCATTTCGTCTAGTTCAGATGCATTGAAGCTATTCCAATACTATCCTAGTTATCAGTGCAAAATGTAAAATAAGCATTTATGAGTGTAAAGAGTTAACAAAGATAATTTCCATGACCGATGTGCAATGCCTTTATATATGTTGCCCAAAGTGCATGATATTGTGTTGGACTTTTGTTTGTTGTTGTTGTTGTTGTTGTTGTTGTTGTTGTTGTTGTTGTTGTTGTTGTTGTTGTTGTTGTTGTTGTTGTTGTTGTTGTTGTTGTTGTTGTTGTTGTTGTTGTTGTTGTTGTTGTTGTTGTTGTTGTTGTTGTTGTTGTTGTGTACTAGCTCATGACCAAGCAAATCCGGAGGTTAAGCCAGGTGGCAGCTTTTTATATACATTAGCAGTAAAGTTTGAATAACTGAGTCAGTGTTTCCCAACCTGGTGTAGTGAACTTGCTCTAGTGGTACCACAGTTGGATAGCAGAATGGGTAAAAACATAAGTCTGCAACTGTTTTTTTAAACATGAAGTAGTGTAGAAATAGTCACAACACTGTTGTTGAAAACAAGGAATGTTGCTTGTCATTAAAATAAAGAACTAACTGGAGGAAAAATAAATGAAATGAAGGTCAGGTGCCATTGACTGAATGACTTTTAGTAAGGGTGCCTTTCTCTGAAAAAGGTTGAGAACCACTGAACCAAGTTAATAGTGCAATACATTTATTACCACACATCAAACTTTTATTATTCCCAAATTAAAATTTGCCCTAAATAGAATAATTTGTTGCTTTTTTGCAGATAACAAAGCGAAAAATTTACTCGACAAAATAGTGATTTCGGTGGTGTTGAATTTCTTGCTCTGTCTAACTGGAGACGCTGCAAACATTCTCATCGTTCCTGGGAATGTCAATTCTCATATCATGTACTTCACTGAATTAGGTGAAGCCTTGAGCTCCCAGGGTCACACTGTGTTACTGGTTGCACCATCAAATGCTCGCGTTCCATCCAAAAAAACAACTTCTAATTTCACGACAGGTACTTATCAAGTTCCTGACGATGTTCCCTTTATGAGCTCTGAAAGATCAGCCGAGTTAATGATAAAAGCAGTTTTATCCAAGTCATTAATTGAACGGTTTACTTTATTTTTTGAGGTGGAAGAAGAATGTAATAGACATTTGGAATCTGATTGTAGTCATTTATTTGATGATGCAATCTTAATGCAGCATATCCGAGGCCAGAAATTTGACTTCGCAATTATGGATGCGATGGCTTTGCAGTGTTATCTAGTGTTGCCATATTCTCTTGGTATTCCTTATGCGATATTCAGTATATCATACTATGAGTTACTATATCGAGTTCCAAGGCTACCCTCTTTCGTCACTATGGAACCATTCACAGATGAGATGACGTTTCAGCAACGACTAAAGTCGATGTTTGCAGCGCTACTAATTTACACGTATCAACCTGACACAGCTCCGTTTATAAACAAATATGCTTCTCATCTACCTTCCATGACATATTTTGACCTAATACAAAGGGCATCCCTTTGGTTTTATTTAGAAGATGTCGTCGTTAGTTATGCACGGCCAAACATGCCAAATACTGTGAGCATTGGAGACATAATGGCACGTCCAGGGAAACCACTTACACAAGATATAGAAGCGATAGTTTCAAATTCTTCAAACGGAGTTATAGTCGTATCGCTTGGAAGCTTGTTTGACCATGTTCCCGACTTCATAGCTAAAAAATTCTGTGAAGCATTCAGAAATGTAACTTTTCAAGTCATATGGAAACTAAATAATCCCCTTGTTTGTTCGAAGTTGAGCAACGTCCATATAATTAGGTGGATTCCCCAGAACGATCTTTTGGCCAACCAAAATGTGCGCCTCTTTATTACTCATGGTGGCTTCAACAGCGTTTTAGAGGCCGTGTATCACGGAAAACCTATGATTGTTCTTCCAATTGACATTGATCAACCTGCAAACGCTGTCGCTGTAGCAACCAAGGGATATGGAATACATCTTGACCTTATAGATTTCACAGCACAACAATTGCTGGAAAGCATAAATAAAGTAGTTTCTGAACCGGAATTTACAGAACAAGTTTTGAAAGCTTCAGCCGTTTTGAAGGATAAGAATGAAAGTCCAGCAGAAAGAGTCTCATTCTTAATCACACATGTGATAAAGCATGGTGATGCACATCTGCGAACTGGGGCTTTTAAATTATCCTTGCTTGAATTCTTGATGTTTGATATATTTTTCGTATTTGTTGTTTCCGTGACTGTATTCTTGTTAATATTCTGTATCATAAGTTGTTGTCTTCTTAGAATGGCTAGACGTTGTTGCCAGAAAACAAAAAAACTTAAAACCACCTAAGACACCTAGGCTTCACTGTAAAGTTTTTCATAACTATTCATAAAAAATAAGAGATATGTGACTGGGTGTCACAAAACAAATCATAAAGCAAATGTTTCTATTACTGGACTTTTGTTTAATGAAATGTGTTTTTATATAAATATTTCAAATAGTTCTGGCAATGTTGTCAGTTGAAAACCATGACCATCATATTTATTTATATTTACAAAAGTGAACTACAGAGACACACTTTCTCCTTCTTATTCGCTGGTCGTCGAGCAGTGTACCAGTTGCATATGACCATGGACAACATATAACTTGCCAGTTATTTGGCCGGTATGGTCAAAATTTGACACAAGGATATGATTACCTAAAGCACTTCTCTAAAATGTATGTAGTCATTGTGGTGTGGCTTTACTCACTTCTGTCGGGGTTGTTTACATAAAGAATAAAATAAATCAATTTGAAGTTTCCAGAATACGAACTCTATTATGTGAATAAAGTAAATGTTTTAAAGTGTATTCAAGCCCAGTGGAATCATTTAAATCAAAATAGTATTGCTGTGTAAAATTAAGTCATCTTTACTAATGTAGGCATTGTATCTTTTACCATCTATACCATTTACTGTCTCCTCTGAACTAAGCATAGAATGATTCTGGCTTGTTCTTTGTTGCTTTCTTATGTGAGGCTTGCTATGGATTGCACAGACTGCAAAATGTCTTGTTTTTTAATAGCTATTTAAACTGTGTCCCTTATAGGTAACATAGTGCTTTGAAAGTAGTTTGTTGAGCTTCATTATATATACCATTGCCAGTACATTTAATGTTAACCTGTATACTAACCTGTATACATAACCAAAGAATTATCTTTTTTTCATTTTATAGTTTGTTTATTCATGTTTGGCTTGTTTGTTTATGCTTTCTATGTGATATAAACGTAAAACACTGTTTATATTTTTCGATGAGTTTTGTTTCTATTATCTTACTGACTTTGTTTGGACAGTTAGACTTCATAATTGAATCCTTTACCCAACATTATCCAATTAATTGCCCCAGGATAATGAACGGTCAAAGGGAATAGCATACCCCACTGAATAGATGGAAACAAAAAGTGTACTAATTTTCTGGCATCCACGTATAGCAAGATCACAACAGCGTGTTGACAATGAAATCCACGGTCATTGCATCAGAGATTCCAGGGTGACAGCTTAATATGGTTTAGGTTGCAATTATGTAGGCCTAATATTCCTCTGTAGCCTGGATCATGATTTTCAACTGCAATTTTATTTTACAAAACGGCGTTATACTTGTAAGTATATAGGCTTATCTAGATTATAAAACACAATCCATTGATATAGTTTCCCAGATCTGTGTGTCGATAAACGCTCTCACAGGCGCCCGAAATTGGCCCCGCCCACGAACACTGAGATAGACGTACACACGCAAAGCCAGACAGACAGACGGCTTGACACAGACAAACAGTAGTTAGTAAGTCTGTCTATGCCTCCCTTCCTTCCTCCCTCTCGCCCTACCTCTGTCCCTCCCTCCAACCCTCCCTCTCTCCCTCTCCCGTCATAATGACGGGCAAATCCACTATAAGCAAATAGAAAGCCAACAATGTATGAACGTATATTTTTACAACAGTTTCCTACCACTCTTACCATTAGTCTGCGTATGAACATCTAACATATCTAGCACTTAATTGAAAAATTATTCAAATTCGTTTAAAATTACACCGCCTTAAAAAAGCGCAAATGGTCCGTTTAAAACACCATGCCTTCGTGTTAAAAATCCGTGTCTTAGTGTGTAAAATTGCTCAATCATAGGCGTAATTTGTTGGGGTATGAAGGGTAGGCCTACTCCCACTTTTGGCCTGGAGTACCGTACCTCCCACTTTTTGAACATTGCCAATCGATATTTTATTAGTGTGCCTTCCCATAGATTGCAGTCTGCGCCTTGCTTCGTGTATGTAAGAAATTGGTACCCCACTTTTTAGACCAAAGTTACGCCCCTGTACTCAATGAATGATTAATGTGCTTAAAACTGCTTAAAGAATAAAATACGTGTTTAAAACTAATTACTTAACCGCATACTATCCATTTCCTGAGCAGGATTGGCATATATATATTATATATATATATCCACTATAAGACAAGGTGGGGTACGGTAAGGTAAGTTAAATATATCCCAGGCGGTATAATCGCCCTGGTGGGGTAGGGGACAGAGTCTCAAAGGAGGGCACGCAGAAGGCCGTGCGGTGTTCGACGTCCAAACTCATAACGCATGTAAAATCCTAAACAGTTTAAAAACAAATACACAAACGTTTACGTATAAACAAATAAACGGCTTTCAAGGTTTTTATGGTATGCAGTACACAGAGGCTGGAGTCGGAATTCAGTTTCCAACGCAGCCTCACTCAAATGATACTATGCCATTCGACGAACTATACAGAGTAATGATGATTTTTGCCTCTTCAGTCAATTTCTGGGTTACTCTCACAACGGTGTATCGTCCTCGTGATGTTCCGTATGCGCAGGGTTCTCTGCAAGCACAAACAGCATCGTACAGTACTCTAGACGGTACGGAAAGGTAATGTATGGTAAGGTAAAGCATGCTGTGCCATAGTGTGGTATGGTATACACCACGGTATTTATGGTAAGAGTGTAGGTCATAACTGTAGTGCTGAACGCTCACTGTCTAAGATGAAAATAATTAGCCCTAAGAACAGTCTTCGCACAAGTATGACACATGAGTGACTATCCATCTTGCAGTGTTGAGCATAGTTAGGGCCTATATAGAGTGATATTCAATTGGACTTTAATCAGTTTACTGATTACTTTGCCAATAGATAAGCGTGCAGAGTCTCTAATGGGCCTATTCAAATTTAGACCTAACAGTCCTAATTAACTGACTCAAGCTATCTGTTTTTATTTGGAGGTCCCGCTTACCACTAGTTTAAATTTCTTTGTTTGTCTGTATCAGCAACTTCTATTAAAAATTGGATAAGAATCTTAAGGCTTATCCTTTTGTTTTGTATTTGAGAAGTTATTGCACACCTATGAATATAAATAATAGAAGACACTTAATTTATAAGCAAAATGATCTTCCTAATTTATTTTCATTTATATACATTTAAAAAATAACAATAAATCAAAACTTTTAAACATTGCCTTTAGTACCTTTGCCTACAGGTATGAGTCAGCATGACATGTTATAACTGTTGGTATGCGGCTTGTCCCTGTTGAAGACTGCGCATCAAACAAAGGCAACAAATCAACTGCATAAAGAGCCCCACCATATTGGGCGCCCATGGGCCCACCACCCTAAAACCGGCTCTGTTGTTATTAGTAGGTTACTTTACCAAAAACTCCTACTGAAAACACCTCTTTTTTTGACCAGATCAGTTCAAAAGTTTCCCGTCCCCCCACATGTCAAACAAGATCGCCGCCAGTGTTTTCGGCTTAGTAATTTTTTATGTAGATTTCCGACCCCCCTGCTTCTTTTTTGACAAATCGGACCCTGACGGTATGACAAGGTAAGGTACAGAAATGCACGATAAGGCATGATTTGGTAACGTAAGCACATGTAGGCCTATAGAACGATAAATTAGCGTGTATGCTAATGTGAATGTAAATCTTTAAATCCAGTAATCCACTCAGAATCTGATTCAAATAGACCAGCTTGTTTTCCAGCTTGCATACTTTCTTTCCTTGTCCTACTTTATTTTGACTTACCTTATATCGCACCTCACCTTGTCTAACTTTATTTCATCTTACCTTATCGTACACCATCTTGTCCTACTTTATTTTAACTAATTACCTTATCGTGCTCCACCTTGTATTACTTTATTTCATCTTACCTTATTGTACCTCACCTTGTCTTACTTTATTATAACTCACTTACCGTGCTTTATATTATTTTTCGTTACGTAGACCTACTTCACCTAACCTTACTTTTCTTTTGATTGGGCCTACTCTAACGAACCTCTTACCTTACCTTTCTTATCTTAATGTACCTTATCTTACATTACGTTAGGCCTATCGTAACTCGCCTTAAATTGTGATGCCACAAATTACATTAACTTACCTGACCTTATCTTACTGTACATTACCTCAAGGTACCGTACCCTACTTTAACTTTATCATACCTTATCTATTACTTTTGCTTAATTTCAGTCTTGTTGTCAAGACCTTAAACCTCAAGACCAAGACCAAGACCTTGAACCTCAAGACCAAGACCAAGACCAAGACTTTGAACCTCAAGACCAAGACCAAGACCAAGACTTTGAACCTCGAGACCAAGACCAAGACCTTGAACCTCAAGACCAAGACCAAGACCCAAAAAATCGCAATCAGGTCAAGACTTCTAAAAATTGTCAAGTCGGAATATTCGCTATTTTAATGAAACCATAAGTCTTTTATTTTATTCAGACAAATTAACTTTAAATGCAAACTGCAGAAAAATCCGAATTCGTATTCAAAAGTTCTTCGTGCAAACTATTATTCCAAATGCCTTTTGTATTTTATAAAAACCAATTCGCTCAGAATTTTCTGACCAAGACGTGCCTGGTGGCCTCATAAAAATTCCGCCATGTGAAAATATACGTTCTACAGGTGCTGAAGTCGCTGACACACACAGAGAAGCTTTTCAAGCACTGGATGTAAATGTACAGATAGTGAGTCCTTTTGAAAATAATCTTCCCATGGTTTATCATACCGTCTGACACAGAATAACTGTTGCTGCTGCCAATGGGTTTTCCTGACCAACAACACTTGTATCCATCCATAGATATTGGTCATATGATGCAAGCAGGCTTGATACAGAATTCTTGAGTTCTGTTTAATGACTGTTCATATTGACAGCCGGTCTTGGTCTTGGTCTTGCGAGACCAAGACTTTGAACCTCAAGACCAAGACCAAGACCAAGACCTTGAACCTCAAGACCAAGACCAAGACCAAGACCTTGAACCTCAAGACCAAGACCAAGACCAAGACTTTTAAAAACGAACTCGAGTGCACTCGAGACCAAGACCTTGGTCTCGAGGACAACAAGACTGCTTAATTTACCTTGTCTTACGTTGCCTTTTTGTTTACCTTACCTTGCCGTCGAGGTGAAGATGCTAGGTGTGATCAATGACGCTATAAATAGCTCACATGAAGATTGAAGAACTTACGTATTCCCGGATGTTCTTCGTTATGTGGCGGTAGGTGGCGCTCGAAGTGGTCCTTTATGTAGATGACCGTTACGTAGAATAGCGATCCAAACGTGGCCCCGAGATACGGTCCAGCCCAGTATAGCTACGACCAGGAAAGCATATAAGATCAAATTTACTTAATATATATTGTAAAATTAAACAGTTTTAATGGAAACCGATATTCTGGACAGCATTGGCTTAACACGGATACTTAGGGCTTTACATCCACTTGCAGGTAAAACTACGTGCTTTGTTTACAGCCCTCGGCAGAAATCCTTCATAAGGCTATAGGGTCCCATACAGTTGAAGGATCTTTCAGGCTGAAAACGAACCAGAAAAAGATTAAAAGAAACTAAATTATAGAATATTGTTCATGGCAATCAAAACCAGGTCAGCGTGGTCGTCTTGGCTTCGATGCTGTTTCCATTGCTGTTTAACTGCAGTCATAGCTTAGGTAAAACGCTTGTTTTATACACGCCTCTTAAGATATGCCGAAGAGGCGTGGCCTTAGAGCCGCGAAGGTTCTTTCGGTTCAGTCACAATATCACCCGAAGAGGCGGACATTAGTGAGAGGATGATGACGATGATGTTAATAATGACGACAGTGATGGAAACCTACCCAGTGATGTTCGAAGTCTCTCGTAACAAGAGCTGGTCCAAATGGTACAATCGGGTTTTGAAGTCCACCAGTGTGGGTTCCCTTTCAAACATAAAACCAATCTATTAAAAAATTCCATTCAAACTCAGATTAAAATGCTACAAATTAATTTTCCTTTAAGATAGAGAATGCAAATGCTAGGCCCTATAAAATTCTGAAAAGACAATTTCATGTTCGAAAATTTCCTTTTGAAACAGAAAATACGACTGTCTAGTATCTAAGGAGTTCTATTCCTCTAGGTTCAAACAGGTTTAACTGCGCCAATATACCTGTATATACCTGCGCCAATATACCTGTAATACGAGGTTCAATTATATGTTAACTTAGATTCAACTTACCGCATCCAAGATACCGGTTATTTTTAAACAAGGTTTTACCAGGCTAAAGTAGATTAAAGTAAGTTAAGGCAACCAATGAGAATACACGTGGATGTTAAAGTAGGTTCGGCTTACTGGTTAAACTATGTGTTAAAATGCTGGTTAAACCTACCGCTGCGAAGATGCCTGTACCGATACACCAGGCGATGGGTAAGCTCGGCATGATAGACGTCTTTCTCTTTGGATCCGTACAGATGAGGGCCACGAACAGAAGGTTAAAGGTCAGAATGGCCTCGATGAACATCCCATTGACAGGAATGAGACCATGACCGGGTTTAATGGCGGTGAAATTTCTTTGATTTCCCTCCGGGGACAGACTGAGCAGCAAAACAAACGTCACGCTTAACTGGATATTTTGTAAGTTTTGACTATAAGTAGAAAAGGTTAGCCAGTTAAAAGCTAACAGTTAATTAACAAGTATAGAGTAAAACGATTATCACAAGTATTACCGAAGTCATTTGAGGAATATGTAACACAAGCCGACAATGTGAGAATTGTAGAAAAAAGCATGGGGAAGGTGGTTTACCCTTTGATGAGTTTGATCCATGTGGAGTTGAATATTTTATTCGTATTTTGCAAACTCAGGAACTTCAAAAATGCAATAGAAAGCTTAGGCTCCTTAAAGTGATAGCATCTCTTAATTCATTAGTATACATTTCACCCGGTCATAAATCTCACAATAAAACAATTAGTAACCCGAAAAGTGAATTATGAAAGAAAATGCTAATATTATAATGCACAAATAATCACACTAACACAACTGACGAAGTTGGAAACGATCGCCTGGGTTGTGCAATGAAGAATTAACTGTGGGGTCATAAGAAAGACTAAGGGTTTGAACTCCCAACCCACCGGATAATTCTCACCCTGCAGACTCATGCATTTATATGATTTCTCAAACTTGACGGAATTCATGAACGGTCGAATCTCATGACCTGTCGAAAACCAATTCGACCGTTCCGCTTTACGCTTCTGAGTAGTTCTGTAGAGCCATGTAGACAACTGTGTTGTCTTTACGCTTCTGAATAGTTTCTGAAGAGACACGTAGACAACTGTGTTGTTTTTACCTTGATTTTTTGTGAATTTCTATATATGTAGACAAAATGTGTTACCTTTAGTTTATTAGCTATATTTTAAATTTAATAATAAGGTAGGCGCATACTCACTAGAATGCGGCGGTACTTCCAGCTGCGCAGCCTCCAATTTCAACGCCCGTGTATAAAACGGCTGTCAAAAAGAGGAGTTTTGTTAGTATTTTAATTAATAGTATTACTAGTACTATATTACGCTACAATAGTATTGCCAATTGTAGCTGCTTTCAAATTGATATTGCAATTCTTGTTGCTATTCTGGTAACCGCAATTGTGTCACTAGCTTCAAGATTTAGGCTATATATATATATATATATATATATATATATATATATATGTATATATATATATATATATATATATATATATGCCTATATACGACAAAAGAAAGGACATTACGTTAGGCGATATAATTAAGTTAATACTTGGGGATGGAATACCAAGCTACTTGGTACAACTCGGTCTACCATTCTGCTGAAGATGGTAGATGGCTTATTATCAACACTAGTTGGGGGGTTAAAACGTCGTCCCCTCTGTGTGGTCATTTCTACCCTTTAGCCGAGATTTTTCTGCCATCGGCATTTGCAACAGAGCAAAGTCTAGAGCCTCGGCTCAGCGACAAAGGAAACCCGGGCTCACTGAACCGTCCTGGCTCGGGCTACCAGTACTCGGGCTACACGCCACTAAAGCAAGAGCAAACGTCCGATGAGTGAGCGCAATAATAGTGATCAATCCTGATGTTGCTCAGTTAAGTCAATAATAGTGTTTATGTCAAGTACTTCAAGCGCTGCTATTCATAGCCCGACACTAGCCGAGCCGTTGATTTGACAGTTTTTCAGTGTGATTACTGGGTTCTCTGATTCGAAGTGTTAACGAGGGTAAACAGAATGCTATTTATCGGGGAGCTTATAATACAGCTCGCCGAAGTAGGCCATTCCTACACTTGGACATCAGCCCAGAAGTCTGGGTTGAAATTCATGCAGGACAGAAAATATTTCTGTATTTCTGTTTGTCTGACCCTCCCAAGCGAACTTAGCTCCCAAATGAATACAATATCCGTGCACTGTCGAGAGGGAAGATCGGGGGAGGGGGTGAACTGGACTGGCCATCCGCCGTCATGTAGGCTACCGAGGCTATGAAAATTCTAAGCATATATATAGGGCCTACACGTAATACACCTATGGTCCTACCTACCGCTACGGTTTTGGCTGCCGACAGAAATAGTAAGGTTAAAAACGTCTATAATAATGCTGGGTATAACAGACGGAGAATAGGAAAACGAAAGGTTAGCCTCCCGATGGTAGCTTACTTCAGAGATTTAAATCTCACGGTTCGTTCACGGGGACCTTAAATGGCGTGGCGTCCAAACAGACAGCGGTGAAGGCTCTCGCCCGACCAGTTCATTGAAGATCCAAGTTTACATTCTAAAGGTGGCGAAAAGTGGTAAAGAATATCAAATGAAAAAGTGAGTCAAAGTGCAAAAATAAGATTAAAAGT
The DNA here is from genome assembly GCA_963556255.1 of Allolobophora icterica. NCBI lineage: Eukaryota > Metazoa > Annelida > Clitellata > Crassiclitellata > Lumbricidae > Allolobophora > Allolobophora icterica. Next base: position 23,302,668 of record OY744611.1, on the reverse strand, counting down.
TGAAGTTGTGAAACGCAAAAGAAATGGGAAATACAGCGCAGAGAAGCTAGAGAAACCAGCTGAAAAAGGTCTTCAGAAATTTTTGCGATATGAAGTAAGGTTCCGTGCTCAGAAATCCCTACTGATTAGGAAAATAAACAGCTCGTCAAACGTCTCCATACATAACAGGACAAATTTGAAATCTGTCCACATTCCCAATTCCTGAATTCGCCAGTGCGCAGATCCTCGATAATAGGCCTATAAGATAGGATTTTCAGCTCTTTAACGTCATTTAGATCTTATCTTAAAACTCGTCTGTTTCAACGTTCTTACTTTCCGTAGTGTGATCCCTGGTTTTCCTGCCATTTTCAGTTACAGTCTTACTACGATTTAACCAGAAGCGACCATCGAATGATGCCTCGGGTCTTAAGCATCATAATGTTGACCATTTAGAATACAATAGAATGGATGGAAGATGGAATCAGACTTACTGCGTGCCAGCGATATCCTTCCGGCAATGAAGAATCCCCAACACCCGGCCGGGTTGATCGGTGCCCCTGATATGGGTCCGTAAGCTTCGATGAGCAACATTATGATGAAGCCGGCGAACAGTCCGAAGTGGGTCGTGTTCGGCGAATAAGCCTCCGCATGCAACGTCATCAGAGCCCAGATGACGCAGGCCATGACGTAAGCGCAGACGACGCACTCGACAAAGACGTCCCGATAGAAGACGGGGTTGAGGAGGTCATCGATTGACTCGTGAGGGTAGAGCCAGTTTTTGATACGTTTCATACTGAAATAGGACGTCCAGGTCGATGGACGAAGGGCTTCAATATGACGGCTGTTAACGCCCTTGTTACCTCGCTTGACGGGCATTTGAATGCTGCTGGCAGATGATGACATACTCCGTCAACTCAAGCCTCAGGGAATCTAGAAAATGCAATTTCAGATAATCGTAATCGTAATCGTAATTGTAATCTCCAAACTTCTAAAGCGCCATAAGGCATGAACTCAATTATTGACAGGTCAAGTGAAAATGGCATACGGTCCGGTGAGATTAGGCAAGATGAAAGGGATCGCGTAGTGGGGTAGTACATGGCAGTGTCCGATTTTCCGGGAAGTAATAAGGGTTGGACCTCTATTTCTTTTTTACCCCTCTGCTTCCAGCCTTTGGCCGACCCAGGGGCATGGGCGCCGACTCTGCGAGGCCCGTGAGTGCCCAGCACCACCAGAAATAGGCCATGCGAGGCCCGCCTATGCCTGGGCACCACCAGAAATCAGTACCCAAAGAACCCTTTTTAAGAGGTTATTTTGCTAATGACATTATTTATCTATAAAATAATATAACGTCTTTGTTATATTTTAATCTCAATTAACTTTATCACTCGTCCTGTAAGTTTTATGCTTTCAGTCTTGTCTCAAACACGACTGACACACTTGCATACTATAGACACAGGGAAGAAACTGCTAGCTTATCACTTGAAAAAATCTGCAACGATTTGATCTCCTGCAACAGCCTTTGCAAAAAGAAATTCGTAGTTTTTAAAATACCAGGGAGACCTAGAGAAAAGCCATTTAGTTTCAGTCTTGTTGTCAAGAACTTAAACCTCAAGGCCAAGACCAAGACCTTGAACCTCAAGACCAAGACCAAGACTTTGAACCTCGAGACCAAGACCAAGACTTTGAACCTCAAGACCAAGACCAAGACTTTAAACCTCGAGACCAAGACCAAGACTTTGAACCTCAAGACTAAGACCTTGAACCTCGAGACCAAGACCAAGACCCAAAAAATCACAAACAGGCCAAGACTTCTAGTTTTTCTTACAAAAACATTGTCAAGTCGGACTAACGTACTCGTTATTTTAATGAAAACGTGAGTCTTTTATTTTATTCAGGCAAATTAACTTTAAATGCAGACTGCACAAAATTCCAAATTCGTATTTACAAAAGTCCTTCACGCAAAATATTATTCCAAATGCCTTTTGTATTTTATAAAAATCAATTCACTCAGAATTTTCTGACCAAGACGTCACCTGTGGGGTCTCATAAAAATTCTGCCATGTTAACAAATACGTTCTACGGGTGCAAAAGTCACTGGCACACACAGTAGCTTTCCAAGCACTGGATGTAAATGTACAAATCGTGAGCCTTTTTTAAATCCTCCCATGGTTTATCAGACAGATTAGGCCTATGGTTTGAATTAGTTTGCATGCGATCATACAATTTGATGAAACTATATATCTACATGCCGTTACAAAGTGCCTGCCCCTTGCTTTTTAACGCATTTCTCGTGCACAAAAAAGTCCAAAAATTTTTTCGCGCTTGCGCGCGAATGAATAGGCCTATTGGCCCAGCTCAAGTGTCCCCCTACCTGTCAAACAAGATCGCCGCCTCTGTGTAGATTGCAGTGCAGATTCTGCTGTCAAAGGGATAATTTCAATAAGTGTGTCCTAACCAAATCCAACAAAGCAAATACAGAAATCCCAAAAAGTCCAAAAAATTTAGAATTGACACTGGACGAGAGAAGCCACGTATTTGTAATTTGACATTAATTTGCTATTATAATTATAAAACAAAAGAATTGAGAATTGATATTTTAGAGAACTATGATTTTTGTAGCATTGTAATATTGTAACGAAAAAATTATTTTTTTCACTCTCTTTGGGCACTCACACTTTTTGGGTCAACTCGGCGCCTATGCCCAGGGGTGTCGGCTTGACCCCTCAAACTCATTACCCACAGTTCTACACCACACTTATCTATTATGACCAATCGCATGTAATACTGCCTTTGTTGTTCCAATTAGTACTTCAGTAAACTGCGACTAAAACTCCTTTTATTTTATTTTATTTTATTTTTTCTCGATGTCATGTTTGCATCTAAGCTTACTATTAGCCATTGCAGAATCTTGACGTACCGGTACTATGGAAGTTCATAAACTTCATTTTTAAAATAACGAATAAGAAATTAATTGCGGCTTAGCCAATTTTTATTATTTATATAGATTTCCAACCCCTCAGTTTTTTTGAGAAATCGGACCATAGTACGTGGTAAAGTAGTAAAGAAAAGAAGAGGAGGGAAGGGAACACTTATTTTGTCACTGGTCAATCTAATATATAATACTCTAACCTACTTGAACCTAACCCAATCCCACCCAAACCAGCACAATTCAATCCCATCCCATTTACCAAAATCCAGGTCAATCTATTCAATGCAGAAAACTGATGGCCCTCTTTCGCAAATCAAATTAAAATAACTTATGGCAGGACTAATGGGTGATTTTAAAACTATTCTAAAGCGCTTCACCAAACTAACCGACCCCACGGCGCATGTAGTAGGCCTTACATGCGCAGAATACATTAACAATGAGCCTACAACATAGTCGTTAATAGGATTCAAGTACCAAACAGAAGACCTCGATCGCACACACAACACACATTCTCACACAAACACCTGCATAAATAGTTAAATACCCACAAACACACATTAATTGTAGGCCTACGTCTTTCTAATGCACGCAAAGTGTTCAGAACATTTTTAATAATGAAGAACCACAATAATAGCAATAGTTATCATGTATTTCACACGAACATACAGAAAGATATGCTCTGTTCTTAGCGTTCTGATATTTTTCACATATTCCTCCAGGTCTAAGCCTTGGTTTTGGTCTGACCTACTGGATGTTGACTGGACTTCTCTTAAAAGCTTCGATTTCTTTACAACGGTTACTCTTAAGCAGTCTTGTTGTCAAGACCTTAAAACTCAAGACCAAGACTAAGACCTTGAACCTCAAGACCAAGACCAAGACTTTGAACCTCAAGACCAAGACCAAGACCTTGAACCTCAAGACCAAGACCAAGACCAAGACCAAGACCTTGAACCTCAAGACCAAAACCGAGAAAAATACCACAAAAAATCACAACCATGTCTAGACTTCTATTCCTTACTTAGAAAATTGTCAAGTCGGACAACTCAAACAAAACAACTCCAAATGCAGACTGCAGAGAATTCCGAATTCGTATTTACAAAAGTCCTTCATGCGAAATGTTATTCCAAATGCCTGTTGCATTTTATAAAAACCAATTCGCTCAGAATTTTCTGACCAAAGCGTGACCTGTGGGGTCTCATAAAAATTCTGCCATGTAAAAATACGTTATACAGTGCTGAATTCACTGACACATAGCAGCTTTTCAAGTACCGGATGTTAGTGTAGGCCTACAAATTGGGAGTCTGTTTTGAATTCATTCCACGATAAATAACCGGAAGTCAAAATAAATGTCCAAAACAACAGTAAAGCCTCACTCACACCGTGTAAATACTAAAGCAATTGTACTAGTAATTATTGGATAAATTTTTAAAATCCTTGCATTTTGTTAAATGACTGTTCATATTGTGAAAAGTCTTGGTCTTGGTCTTGCAAAACCAAGACCAAGACCTTGAACCTCAAGACCAAGACCAAGACTTTTTGACTCAAGACCAAGACCAAGACAAAGACTTTTAAAAAAGGACAACAAGACTGCTCTTAAGTAAGTAAGTAAGTAAGTAGCCTTTATTTGCATCTGACAACCGCACATGCATTACAAGTATACAATGATTACATAGGCTACATTTTGCAAATAAACGATAACTGGAGCAGATTATAAAGTCACACATGCAACACTAACTACAATTAAAGATACATCAATTAACAAAGCTGCTTTTAAACAATTTAGATTTAGGAAGAGGCAGCATGAAAGGATATGACCATCGACGGATGTCTTGTGCTTTATGAAAACGCTGTAGAAAGTAGAAACCATCAGAACAGAATAGAACAGATCAGATCAGAGCGGATCAAAGCAGAACAGATCGTTACCTCTTCACTCGTATCACGACGCTTTCAACTATAACTGTATCTGACGAACTAAGCTGCGATTCGCTGACCGCCGTGCTTTTTTATAAGATGGCTTGGGCGTCGCTAGTGTGTCTGTACCAGTCCTCTGTGGGTAACTGCGCCGCTGATTCTTGTCCCTACAAAGGCGAGAATTGAGGTCCGGTTTGAACGAGCCCAAACGGCCTTGCTTGGGTGCGTGCCGGCCCAAAGGCATGGGCCGAGGAGAACCCGTCTCTCTCCGGTTCTACGAGGGTCATGAGGCCGTGCACGTCCACCGGAGTAGGGCCTTCTTATGCATGATCGCTCTGATGAAGCGCTTCTATAGAAGAAAGACATTCATCCAAAGTACACGTTTCGAAAGCTTTGTGAAAAGAAACGTCAGGGTCAAAATGAAGTATGCTGATGTACAATACGACACGATTCATGTATTGCAGTGTTGTATAGTGTTGGATCGTATCAGGCAGTACAACGGCATACTTCGTACAGTACGCTTTGAATGAGCGTTGGCCTAAGGTGAGACGGGGCTAGGTAAAGAAAACAAGGTGTAATAGAGCAATGTAAAGTTAGTCAGCAATATGGTTAGACACGGTAAAGAAAGGTAAGATAATGAAAGTAGAGACCAAGTATTCATTTATTCATAGCCATGAATCTTAACCCCAGGGCCGTCATTTCAGCTTCTCCCGGGGAGGGGGTCAAAAAAGAGATGAAAAACTTTTCCGCCTTTTTTGGTGTTTCTTTAAATTGCTTTGTATTTAGTCTACATGTGCAAAACTGTAAGCCAATGCTGCAAATGAGTCTCTTTTCCTCCTTTTTGAACCCCTTTTCCTCCTTTTCTTTTTTACATTATTTTTTACATTTTTTAAAATCGGATGGGGGGAATGCCTCCTTACCCCCTCCCCCAATGACGTCCCTGATTAATCCTAAATGTCGTGCACATGGTCCTGGTGTTCGACGGATTTCGACTGAATCACTAAGACGAAAGTAAAAAAGCAAACAACGGCTCAATAACAAATTTTCAGATTCATGCGATGATGCACCTGAATTCGAATCTCGGACGCAGAGTCGAAATAACGACGCCCATCCATCTCAAGTGTCACACGATGTCGCTCCATCTAAGATTAGAGAAGTCGACAACTGAAAATTTCAAGGGGTTATTTTGGAAGGCACGTCAGACATATGCGCTGACGATTGGTCACGTCAACTTCGACCCAATTAGCCACTGATGCAGTGATGCATTAAACGTCGAGCTATTTATCACGCATAATAATAGACAAACGAATACGCAGACCTAACCATATATACATACATATACGTGTGTATAGATATATATATATATATGTAAGTATGTATAAGTATGTATATATATATACATACTCATACATACTTATATATATATATATATATATATAAACGTATGAAATGATTTTACACAGACCCAGAGGGAAGTTTACTAATATAAACGCACCTTTATCCACCCCTGGACTCGTTAGAGTGTCTCATTTATCCATCTTAGGAGTTACTATATCTGACAATTTAAACATTTCTAATCATGTTAATCGAATTTGTAGTCAGGCCCGCCGCTCCATATGTGCTATTCGCACCTTAGTAGCTCACGGTCTACAAGGACCTTGCCTATATGATGTGGTTAGAGCAACTATCCTCTCACGAATATTGTATGCTTCTCCTGCCTGGTGGGGATTTACTAACCAAAGTGATCGGGATAAGCTATCTTCAATCATAAGACGACTTATGAGAGGACATTACTTACCTGAAGACAACCCTTCCTACGCTCAACTCTGTCAATCAGCTGATATCCGTCTCTTCTTAGCCATAAGAAGCTTTGATGGTCATGTCCTTCATGGTCTATTGCCTCAAATTAAATCGACCGGTTACCTGTTGCGCCCCAGAGGCCATAATCTTACTCTACCTCGTTCTGATAATCTGATTAGAAAAAGCTTTATTATTAGGATGCTTTTTGATGTTGTTTAATTAGTAAAACTTCTCAAATTTTGCTACCCTTTTCAGATAATAGTAACTATTATAGATTTAAATTTTCTCTCTTGTTATGATGCTTTGATTTAGTGTTATTAGTAATTTTCTACTTTAAAAAAAAAATTTTCTTTTTTTTAAAATTTTATTTATTTATTTTTCAAATATTATTATCTTCTTATTACTTCTATGTTTTATATTTTTCTATACTTGTTCACCAATGTGCGGTTCGCTTTTGGTTTATCAATAAAGAATATTAATAATAATATGTATATATATATACATACTTACATATATGTGACCTCGGCCGAGAGAAGGGACCACTTGTCGCTTTCTAGATTAGCCGGAAAACACGTTTTTACGCTAAACGATTATATTGATTTTTGCGTCTAATTAGTCAATCTGTAGCTCGGACTCACTGTACAACAACTAATATTATGCTACTTGATGCGCTAAGGCTAAATTCAGGCATTAATGCATTGGGTATTGGCACATAAAAAATTTTTATGCGATTTCCCGCCAAATGATATTTTATTTTTGTGTGAAAAAAGTACATAAATTATGGGCCAAACGCTCTGAAATTTTTTCCTCATTTTACCAAAGGTGTAAGCATGTGGAAACTGCCAATAAGTCCATTTGCGACAAGTGGTCCCTTCTCTCGGCCGAGGTCACATATATACTTAAATGTAAGTATGAAGCTGCATAATATAGAAATAGTTGCTTGCATATCTGTAGAATATTATATAGTTATAGTCTATAGATCCATATACTTACACATATCACACAGGGGCGGGGCTACACCAGGGCGAGCCAGGGCAAATGCCTGGTAAAAAAGCCTTTGCCCTGGTCGTTGCCCTGCCAGAATTTTGACCCTTCCCAGAATTTGTTCGGGGCACAAATCGCCCTCTGCACTGGTTAATTGTATGACTGCCCTGGCTTTGCCCTGGTTAAAAAAATTGTCTGGCGCCGCCACTGATATCACACATAATTATTATATGTATATATATATATATATCAATCAATCAATCAATCAATCGTCTTTATTGCACCCAGTAACAATAACAATCAGGTATCAACTAAATACAGTTAACGATCAGATCACAATAAGTAAGAAAGAGGTTAGATACAAGAGTAACGTCGTTATAGTCGCTGGTTGCAATGGGCGTCCCCAAAGGGATGAGAATCCCGCTGGGCAGGGAAACCCATAAAAGTCAGTTATCTTTTCCATAGGCGCCGACTCCACAGGGGCAACAGGGACTTTCGCCCCAGTACGAACCAAGGTTCTGGGGCGAGAATATATTTCCGCCCCAGTACTTTTTCGCCACTCAAAATATCAAAAATTTAAAATACCTAACAGAACTCAGCGGAGGACGAGGCCTGATTTCCTAGGAATAACATACCAACAAATTAATATCTAAGCCCCCGAGGGATCATATGTACCCTGGGGCAAAAAAACAAAACTTACTTATTTACTTTTAATTAAGCAACAAGGAGGCAGAGAACAACTCATCATCATATTCTGCAATGAACCCTAGGCCTATAACCCTATAGCCTATAGGCCTATCGCATCAACCTTGTCAAACACTAAATATCGAATAGGATATACGTCAACTGTGTTTGCAATATTGTTAGCTATTTCGGGAGTAATTAAACCAATCTAAACGTAAAAACTTTCACTTTTTGGCGTTAAAGCCTACAAAGACTATATATATAGCCTAATGTTTATGCTGGCTATTCGAATTTAATACACGCTCAGCATTTTCATCAACCTTGCCTGAAAGGTTTCCTTTTCCCGATCTTGAACAATTTGCCCAAACTATCGCTGCATTTGATAATAATAGGTGATCACCATCTTCTAAATCGTAGACAATTTATCAAATCTCTGTGCAAGCCTATTCTATGGAAAAATAGTGTGTGCATAAGAGTTATTCAGCAGCATAGGGGCCCACGATCGTCACATAGGGCCTGTATATGAGGAAATGCTTAAAGATTGAGCAAAGAGGAAGCGCTGCTGCACAGTATTACATTTAACAAAACTACGGTAAATAAACAAACAGTGCAGTAAAATAGAAAAAACAGTCACTAAATTAAATGGCTTTAGATCTTTTTTTCTCGAAACTTGCCCTAAGGGGAGGGGGACAGATGAATGGTAACACTCTTGGCTGGAGTGCATTAGATCGCGGTTCGATAACCGTAACCCCTAGAGCAGACGCCTTGTGTGTTTAATTCAGATCTTGATTGTACTGTCAGGTTTCAATGTTATCTTACTGCGTACATATCAGTTTGAATTAATAAAGATTATTATTATTTTTTAACGCCAGAGGTACGAAAATCCCTCAGGCTCTAAGAAACTATAAAAAAGTGTATTTAAGCTTGGAGAACGCCGTCCTCGTCCCCGGGGTGTTGTGTGGTGTGCAATATTATTATTATTATTATTATTATTATTATTATTATTATTATTATTATTATTATTATTACTACTATTACATTTGCATTTTGTCTCCATTCCTGTTTAACTTATATGCGGAAAGAATAATGAGAATGGCGGAAATGGAAGGGGCAAAAGAGGGAGTAAAAATTGCGGGAAGGACATTGAACAATCTTAGATATGCGGATGATACAACACTAATGGCAAAAAGAAAAGATGAGCTGATAGAATTAATAAGAAGGGTAAGGAGAGAAAGTGAAAAAGCTGGCTTATACTTCAACATAAAGAAGACAAAAGTTATGACAACTGCAGAATGGGATACTTTTGAGATTGACGGAGAAGAAAATTAATAGAGGTGGTAGAAAGCTTCACTTTCCTGGGATCATTGGTTGAAAAAGAAGGAAAATGTGATACAGAAATAAAACGAAGGATTGCGATTGGGAAAGCTGCAATGATTGGACTGGAAAAGATATGGAAGGACAAGCATGTGAGCATAGATACAAAAAAGGCTCGTGAGAGCCCTAGTCTTTCCAACGGTTCTGTATGGTTGTGAGTCTTGGACAATGACAAAGAACATGGAGAAAAAGGTCAACGCATGTGAAATGTGGATATGGAGAAAAATGTTGAGAATATCATGGACAGAGAAAAGGACGAACGAATCAATACGAGTGGAGATTGGTGTCGAGAATGAAGAGTCATTAAAACAAAAAGCGACAAGATTGAAGCTTGGATTCTTTGGTCAAGTTATGCGATCTGATGGGCTAGAAAAGGAAATGATGTTGGCTTGTGGTGAGGGGAAAAAAGACGGGGTCGACCAAGGAAGAAATGGATGGATGAGATTCACGATGTAACTGGCATGAATCTGGAAGCACTAAGGGACCTGACTTCGAATAGGAAGCAATGGAGAATGTGTGTCGTGGCGATCGCTAGAGCTCCAGGAGTTGACAGCACAAGGTGACAAGGTGTAGTTTGATATTAAAAAGCCAAATAACACAATTTAGCCTCCATGTAAGATATGTTTACACATACTGCTCATTCTTTTGACACACTCTACTGCCCGTGTCTCTGCTCCCTGAGGCGGTTCATCCGTGGCTCTTCCAAAAGCTGAACCAGCCAGGCCTCCAGCCATGTTGCCACCATCTAAAATAACACATAGCAAAACAGTTCAAACACTGGAGAATGTGTGTCGTGGCGATCGCTAGAGCTCCAGGAGTTGACAGCACAGGGTGACAAGGTGATTACTATTATTATTACTATTATTATTTAGTCTCTTCCCAGTTGAAAGAGCTTGAAGAAAGAGGCGATTCGGGGAGAGGGAAGACAGGGCAGGATAGGCGATCGGATAATCCAATCACGGGCTTATGGGAATGAAATTCTTGCCCCAGTACCTTTTACTAAAAGTCGGCGCCTATGATCTTTTCACATTAGTGGCTGCATAGGAGGTCTCCCCCACGAGTACTTGTCTATATAAAAGTCATTGAAAAGAAATATAAGGTACACTCAATATATATATATAAAATTCCTGTGATGATATGCAAAGCGATCCATTGCAATACATACACAATACTATACCTGCTTACAGTTTGGTTTCGGCGCGCCATCGGTTGATGTATTGTGCGTGTATTGTGACACCTGGACGAATAAAGAATATACCTAGAAGTTATTAATAACAATTAACAATATCAGGCCTATTTGCATAGGTGTACATAGGCCTAGTTTTAGGCCAAAAGCCTGTAGACCTTCGTTTTAGCCTCAGGATAGTCTCGCTTATCGAAGTGTTGCCTATAGTGGTATCTACATATAATTTTTATTATAATTACATGCGCATGTTTTCAATCAATCAATGATCGGGTGCAGATCCTTCATCACCGATCCCCGTTTGAATGGGTACCACGCCATTTAAGGTCCCTGAGCGATAGTCCGATATTTAAGTCTCTGAAATAAGTCACATTGGGAGGTGAACCGCGATCCGCACGTACTCTATATTATAGAGTCTATATATATAACACGTGGGATGATGGGATGCAGCTATACGCTGTAATCATTGTAGCAAATGAGCATAGATGTACAATGTTGTACATAGGCCTAGAAGCCTATAGGTTTTTTCGTATCCAGGCCTAGCTTTCTATACCTCCCTTTGTTGTCTCGCATGCCTACGTGGTGGGCCTACATATATATAGCCTAACTATACATATGCAAATCAATTCCAGTACTTATACCTATACCTTTTTAGACATTCATTTAGTCTAAAAGTTTAGCCTCATATACATTATAAAGGTTGGCCTATATACATTAGACTACATGTATGTACATTAAATACGATATATAGACTATTTTATATATATCTATACACTACTCTTAAGCTTTTGAACACATTAAGTGATATATACTTGACTGTAGGTCAGCATTGCAGAAATATAAAAACTGTAGGCAGTCTGGCATTGTATGTATATATACATTGTGTGACACCAAAGGTCAAAGGAGAACCGGTTTTTTCTGAGTTGCAGTCCATCCATTTGAAAGACTACATGTTATGAATTGCCTAAAACATTCTTCAATGCACAGTTATGATATAATGCTTAAAATGCATTTGACTTTAGATTTATCTTGCAAATGACACTTGCCTGTGTTGGCCTATTTATAGTGATATGTAAATATATATTTGTATCTGTAAGATGTATGCAGATATTCTATACCTATGCATATATATCTAAATATATATACCTACTATATTTTTACATACGTTATATATATATATATATATATATATATATGTCTGAGTTTGACTGATGGGTTTGCGTTATGCATCAGTGAACCAGAAACATCTGGCCCTTAAGATCATATGCTAATGTGAATGACGATCGTGTTCATTTGAAAATCACGTTCAAGTTATAATCATGGTCATTATCATCGTCGTCGTCATCATCGTCATCATCACCATCATCGCCATCACCATCACAATCACTATCACCTTCACCACCACCACCACCATCAACATCAATATAACCACCACCACCACCACCACCACCACCACCACCACCACCACCACCACCACCACCACCACCACCACCACCACCACCACCACCACCACCACCACCACCACCACCACCACCACCACCACCACCACCACCACCACCACCACCACCACCACCACCACCAACCACCACCACCACCACCACCACCACCACCACCACCACCACCACCACCACGCGGACTTGTTTTGCGCCTCAGATCGAGATTGACTGACACTATGTGCGCAATAACTGCATCAGGTGAGTCCGCTCTCTCTCGGTTTTGGCTAAAGCGACAGCTCTGAAAAGACTGCACACAAAATAAGCACGTGTGAACCTATAAAATCACTAGTAGTCGGCGAATCGCGAAGAATGGGGCCTCGGCTCATTGCCCTTGAAGTTAAAAAACCGTCGTCGAAACTTCAACCCTTAAATGGGGCAACTTATCGACGTGATGTCACGTCACCCCAGTGCCTCTGAGGGGCCTAGAAGAGGTTATCTTTAAAAAAATATGCCACGGGTAACATGCATGCCGTAGTCGAACCAAAGGTGCGATGTTCAAGAGGAACGGGGAACATCTTCTTCCAATCGTTCCGAATATATCTGCCGTTGAAGATGTTTTTCCCATCCATTTCGCTCCCGTCCATAGGTCTTTCTCCAGTGGTTAAAGGTGTCTCTCATCGAAGACTCAGTTTCCTGTACATTTCGCTCTTACCCACAGTCTCTTTCCTCACTGGTTCAGACTGCCTCCGGTTGAAGATGGATTTCTCCCCAACGAAGGATGCATTTTCACTGCGTAAACCTGTGCAATTCTCGTAATCGTTATCCTATAGTCAGGTTGTTTTCGTTTTTTTTCCTCTTCAAGACTATCATTTAAACCGTGATTCAATTGATGTGTGCCTTGCCTGATCTTAGTTAAGCTAACGAAGTCTTGAAATGAAGAACACTTAACTAAGTTAAGTGTTCTTCATTTCAAGACTTCGTTATTCAACTGTCTGCCCGCTTTAATAATTTAGCTACACAATGTAGGCCTATCAGGAATCCCCCGTTAGCCTATGATCTCTTTAGGGCCCCCTATACCTTAATCGTTGCATTGTCTCTGTCTTTAGCATCATGAATAAAGATTGATTGATAGAAAGATAGATAGATAGATTGATTGATTGACTGATTGATTGGTTGATTGATTGATTGATTGATTGATTGATTGATTGATTGATTGATTGATTGATTGATTGAGTTGATTGATTGTTACGGGCGAAGACCTCAACGGGCAAGGGAGCAAAGGACCGCCTTGGAGGCAACTTCCCTGAGGGCGTATCAGGGAACGTACGCTGCGTTTTTTTAGAAACAGCGTTATATGTGTAAGTAGGCCTATCTAGATTATATATAACACAATAAGCAAATAGCAAGCCAACAATGTATGGGCGTATTTTTTACAACAGAGTTTCCTGCCACTTTTTCTAATATTCTGCGTATGTACATCTAAAATTTATCTAGCACTTCATGTAAAAATAATTCCAATTCGTTAAAATCACACCGTCTTACAAAAGAGAAAAATGGTCCGCTGAAAGCACCCTGCCTTCGTGCTAAAAATCCGTTCCTTAGTTGTTAAAGCTACTGAATGAATAATAATGTGTATAAAACTGCTAAACGAATAATTAATTTGTTTAGAACTGCTCAATGAATAATTAATTAACCGCATATTATTCATGTGCATACTGTTTAATAACTAGGATAGACCTACAAGATAGATTAACTCTCTCAGACGAATGAACGAATGAATAAACGAATGAATGAATGAATGAATGAATGAATGAATGAAACATTAAGTCTGTCATTTGAAGAAAAGATAGCAGAATGGAAGGTACAATCGCCCGGGTGGGGGAAGGGGACAGAGTCTCAAAGGAGGGCACGCAGAAGGCCGTGCGGTGTTCAACATCCAAACTCATAACGCATGTAAAATCCTAAACAGTTTATAAACATATAGGCCTACACAAACGTTTACGTATAAACAAATAAACGGCTTAAAAGGTTTTTAGGTATGCAGTATGCAGAGGCTGGAGTCGGAATTCTGTTTCCAACGCAGCCTCCCTCAACTGATACTATGCCATTCGACGATCTATACAGAATAATGATGATTTTGCCTCTTCAGTCAATTTCGGGGTTACTCTCACAACGGTGTATCGCCCTCGTGATGTTCCGCAAACGCGGGGTTCTCTGCAAGTATAAACAGTATCATACTGTAGAGTCTATAGACGGTACAGAAAGGTAATGTATGGTAAGGTAAAGCATGTTATGGTATAGTATGGTATAGTATAGTATACGGTATGGCAAGGTAAGGTATTCAAATGTATGATAAGGCATGATAATTATGACAACGTAAGCACATGCAGAGTATGACAAGGGGGATTATAATTATGCCAACGTAAATGGATATCTGCTCAGAATCTGCGTCAAGTAGATCAGCTTATAATCCAGCTTGTATACTTTCCTTCCAAGTCTAATTTTACCTTATTTTAACTTACCTTATCGTACCTCACCTTGCCTTACTTTATTCTGCCTTACCGTATTTTATATCTTTTGTTTCTTACAGTAGGCCTACATCACCTAACCTTACCTTATATTACCTTAGATTGGGCCTACTGTAGAGAACCTATCTTACCTCTCTAGTCTTACTTTATTTCATCTTACTTTATCGTACCTCACCTCGTCTTACTTTATTTCATCTTACATTATATCGTACCTCACCTTGTCTTACTTTATTTTAACCTACCTTATCGTACCCCACCTTGTCTTACTTTATGTCATCTTACCTGATCGGACCCCACCTTCTCTTACTCTATGTCATCTTACCTGATCATACCTCACCTTGTCTTACTTTGTGTCATCTTACCTGATCGTACCCCACAATGTCTTACTTTATGTCATCTTACCTGATCGTACCTTACCTTGTCTTACTTTATGTCATCTTACCTGATCGTACCCCACCTTGTCTTACTTTGTGTCATCTTACCTGATCGTACCTTACCTTGTCTTATTTTATGTCATCTTACCTGATCGTACCCCACCTTGTCTTACTTTATGTCATCTTACCTGATCGTACCTTACCTTGTCTTACTTTATGTCATCTTACCTGATCGTACCTCACCTTGTCTTACTTTATGTCATCTTACCTGATCGTACCTCACCTTGTCTTACTTTGTGTCATCATACCTGATCGTACCCCACCTTGTCTTACTTTGTGTCATCTTACCTGATCGTACCCCACCTTGTCTTACTTTATGTCATCTTACCTGATCGAACCCCACTTTGTCTTACTTTGTGTCATATTACCTGATTGTACCTTACCTTGTCTTACTTTGTGTCATCTTACCTGATTGTACCTTACCTTGTCTTACTTTGTGTCATCTTACCTTATCCTAATCACACTTGTCTTACTTTATGTCATCTTACCTGATCGTACCCCACCTTGTCTTACTTTATGTCATCTTACCTGATCGTACCCCACCTTGTCTTACTTTATGTCATCTTACCTGATCGTACCCCACCTTGTCTTACTTTATGTCATCTTACCTGATCGTTCCTCACCTTGTCTTACTTTATGTCATCTTACCTGATTTTATTCCACCTTAATATACCTTATCTTACTTTACCTTATCGTACCTCACCTTAAATTATGCTGCCGCAACTTACATTAACTTGACTGACCGCACGTTAGCTTATGTTACTGTACATTACCTCAAGGTACCGTACCCTGCTTTAACTTTGACCTACCTTATCTTACTTTTGGTTAATTTACTTTGTCTTACGTTGCCTTTTTACCTTACCTTGCCGTCATGTGAAGATAGTAGAGGTGAAGATGCTAGGTGTGATCAATGAGAACATTTGGTACACAACACAGCAACAACACAGCACCACGCCTCTGGAATGATCTCCCCCCTGAATTCCGCAGTTTCTCAGTGCCTCCATCATCATTAAAACCCATCCTTCATCCTCCTCCTCATTTTCCTCTATCTATCACCCCTCGGGCTTTCCACTCAAAACTGAAGTCTCACCTTTTCACGTACTCCTACCCTGACTCATCTGATCCTCCGCCTTCCAATTGCGCCGTGAACGACACCCGCCTTGACAGCTGCTCTGCCTCTCCTGATCTGGTATCCTGAAAATCGGACTTGGACCTCTTTTAGACTACTCTCTGGAAACCCCCTGATTGGGTTTGGCCTTCTGGAAATCGGACTTGGACCTCTTTTGGTCTACTCTTTGGAAACCCTCTGATTTGGTTTGGCCTTCTGGAAATCGGACTTGGACCTCTTTTGGACTATACTCCCTGGAAACCCCCTCTGATCTGACGTAGCGCTCGTGAATAGGCTGGTGTCCTGCGCTTGGCCTTCGAGTGGCGCTTTAGAAGTTTGGAGACTACGATTACGATCCCGAGGTTGAAGAACTTACGTATGCCCGGATGTTCTTCGTTATGTGGCGGTTGGTGGCGCTCGAAGTGATCTTTTATGTAGATGACCGTCATATAGAACAGCGATCCAAACGTGGCCCCGAGATACGGCCCAGCCCAGTATAACTACGATCAGGAAAACATATAAGATAAATTTAATTTCATAATATTGTAAAATTAAACAGTTTTAATGGAAGTCGCTATTCTGGGCAGTTCGGCTTAACACGAACTCTTAGGACTTATAGCCACTTGCAGGTACAAGCTACGTGTTTTTTACAGCCCTCGGCAGAAATCCTTCATAAGTAGGGTCCCATACAGTTGAAGGATCTTTCAGGCTGAAAACGAACCAGAAAAAGATTAAAAGAAACTAAATTATAGAATATTGTTCATGGCAATCAAAACCAGGTCAGCGTGGTCGTCTTGGCTTCGATGCTGTTTCCATTGCTGTTTAACTGCAGTCATAGCTTAGGTAAAACGCTTGTTTTATACACGCCTCTTAAGATATGCCGGTGTGGCGTGGCCTTAGAGCCGCGAAGGTTCTTTCGGTTCAGTCACAATATCACCCGAAGAGGCGGACATTAGTGAGAGGATGATGACGATGATGATGATAATGACGACAGTGATGGCAACCTACCCAGTGATGTTCGAAGTCTCTCGTAACAAGCGCTGGTCCAAATGGTACAATCGGGTTTTGAAGTCCACCAGTGTGGGTTCCCTTTTAAACATAAAATAAATATATTCCAAAATTCCATTCAAACAAAGAATAAAATGCAACAAAATAATTTTCCTTTAAGATTGAGAATGCAAATGCTATAAAATTCTGAAAAGACAGTTACGTGCTCGAAAATTTCCTTTCGACACAGAAAATACGACTGTCTAAGGAATTCACTGAAAGTCAACTCTGTAATTGCTGTAGGTTCAAACAGATTTAACTACGCCAATAATTATATCTTTAAGTAATACGAGTTTCAACTAACTTAAACTAACTTAACTGGTTAACTTAGAGTCAACTTACCGCATCCAAGATATCGATCATTAAAGAAGGTTTTACTAGGCTACAGTAGATTAAAGTAAGTTAAGGTAACCAATGAGAATACACGTGGATGTTAAAGTAGGTTCGGTCTTATGGTTAAACTATGTGTTAAAATGCTGGTAAAACCTACCGCTGCCATGATGCCTGTACCGAAACACCAGGCGATGGGTAAACTCGGCATGATAGACGTCTTTCTCTTTGGATCCGTACAGACGAGGGCCACGAACAGGAGGTTAAAGGTCAGAATGGCCTCGATGAACATCCCATTGACAGGAAGGAGACCTGGGCCGGGTTTGAGGGCGGTGAAATTCCTTTGATTTGCCACCGGGGACAGACTGAGCAGCAAAAACAAACGTTACGCGTCACTAGATATTTTGTATGTTTTGACAATAACAAGAAAAGTAAACCAATAACAAGTTAACAATTAACTGGCAACAAATCTATAGTAAAACGATTATTATCAGGAGCATTACCGAAGTCATTTGAGGAATGTGTTACATAGGTCGATGCATAAAAATGATTTCTTAAAATTGACGGAATTCATGAAATGACGATTCTTTTGACCATCTTCCGAAAACTACTTCGACCATTCCGTACTTAAAGCCAAGTAGACAACTGTGTTCCTTTAAGGCTTCTAACTGAGTAGCTTCTGTTGAGCCATGCAGATCAGAGGTTTTCAAACTTTTTGGACCAGGGACCTCATATTTTTTCTAAGCATAGCTCGCGGACCAAAGCTTTAAAACGTAAAATCTATCACTTAAAATTTAAAAAAAATTACAGGCAGACTGTTTTCACAATACAAGCTTGTTTATAAGTAGTGTATGAATTTGAAAACACAGGCTGTTAATGCTGATCTGAGTGGCGCTATTTCAGTTTTCGGTTAAAATTTCGGTTACAATGCTAAAACCATGTAGTGTTAATCATTATTGAATATTTTCAGAACGTTCTCGCGGACCCCGCCCTATCTTTTACGGACCCCTCTTGATAAGAGGACCACAGTTTGAAAACCTCTGATGTAGATAAGTGTGTTACCCTTAAGCTTCTGATTAGCTTCTGTAGAGCCGTGTAGATAAGTATGTTGCATTTACGCTTCTGAGCAGTTCTGTAAATCTACATAGATGCGCGTTACTTTTACGCTTCTGAGTAGCTTCTGTATTCACATAGGCGTGTGTTGCCCTTACGCTTCTCTGTAGTTTCTGTAGAGTCAAATAGGCGTGTTTTGCCCTTACGCTTATGAGTAGTTTCTGTAGAGTCACATAGGCGTTGGCCTTACGCTTCTGAGTAGCTTCTGTAGAGTCATGTAGACACGTGTTGTTCTTAGTTATTAGGCTATATTATAACTTTAACATAGTCTATGTTAATGAGAGGCGCATACTTACTAGAATGCGGCGAAACTTCCAGCTGCGCAACCTCCAATCTCAACGCAAGTGTACAAAACGGCTGTCAAGAAGAAGAGTTTTATTACTATTTTAATTAACAGTATATGACCCTTTCGTTTACGTAATGACAGTAATGACAATTGTAGCTGATTTCAAATTGATGTTCTTATTCTTGTTGCTACTCTGTAAACGCAGCTGTGTAGTGATATAGTTTATATATAGGCCTATATATAAACTATATCGCTACACAGCTATACACAGCTTTCCTTCGTCTCATATATATATATATATATATATATATATATATATATATATATATATACTATATCGCTACACAGCTGCGTATATATATATATATATATGAGACGAAGGAAAGGCATTACGTTAAGCGATTTCTATGTTAATATATCCTTGGGAATGGAATACCATACTTGGGGGTTGAAATGGCGTCCTGTCTTTGTGGTCATGTCTGCCCTTGATTTTGTGCCATCAGCATTTGCAACGCAGCGAAGTCTAGACTCTAGAGCCTCGAGCCAGCGACAAAGAAATCCGGGCTCCCAGTACCGCTCTGGCTCGGGCTACCACACTACCAGTATAGTAAAGGCTCGGGCTTCAAGTACCGTCATGGCTCGGGTTACACTCCACTTATAAGCAAGAGCAAACCGCCCGATGAACGAGTGCAACAATTGTGATCAAACGTGATGCTGATCGTTAAGTGCAACATTTTAAAAATTCAAGTAGGCCTACTTCAAGCGCTGCTATTTATAGCCCGACACGTGGGCTTATGACTCTGTGTATATGACTGGCAGGGACGTCATTTGGGGACAAGGGGCATTCCCCCTCCTGATTTTTGGACAAAAAGAAAAAGGATGTAAGAAAGAAAGAAGGAAGAAGAAAGGGATAAAAAAGGAAAAGAGAGACTCATTTGCAGCACTGGCTTACAGTTCTCCACATGTAGACTAAATACAAACACAGGCAGCGATCCTAAGGGGTCGAGGGGGGACAAGAACCCCCACCTTTAACAGCGGGGGAAACAGTGTACTGTCGTTCCCATACGGTAAAAAAATGTCGCGCAGAAAATATTTTTGTATTTCTGTTTCACTGATCCTCCCTAGCGAACTGAACTCCCAAACGAGGACAATGACCGTGGGAGGATCAGGGGAGGGGTATAAGGAGGACTGGCCATCCGCCGTCACGTGTCGAGGTTATGAAAATTCTAAGCATATTCACGCTGCTTACGCTTCGGCGGTTTCAGCATCGCCGAGGGTTGTCCACAGAAATAGTAAGGTTAAAACGGTTAAAATGATGCTGGGTATAAAAGACGGAAATTGGAGAACCATGGTTGCTTATTTCAGAGATATAAATCTCAGGGTTCGCACACGGGGCCCTAAAGTGGCGTTGCGACAATTCAAACGGGCAGCGGTGGTGAAAGAACTCGCCCAATTAATTCATTGACAAATGAGCAGGGTCGGGGCCATACGGTCGCTTTATAAAACGTGTACACCTACATTTAGGGACTTCATTTTAAAGATGTCGAAAACGGTAAAAGGATATCAAGTGGAAAAAAGAGAGAGTCAAAATTGAAAAAATAAGATCAACATTTAAAGTGGTGAAAAGCCCAAGAAATGGGAAATACAGCCAGAGAAGCTAGAGAAACCTGCTGAAAAAGTCATTCATAAATTTTATGATATGACGTAGGGTTTCGTGCTCAGAAGTCTGTACGGATTCAAAGAAAACAAAATGATTGTCAAAACTTCTTCTCCATGCAATACATGGACAAGTTTGAAATCTGTCGACCTTTCCAATTCCTGCATTCCCCATGTGCGCATATCCTAAATAAGGATTCTTTAACGTACATTTAGGTCCAATCTTAAGACTTGCTTATTTCAACTTGCTTACTTACCGTAGCCTGATATCTGCTTTCCCTGCCATTTTCAGCTACAGATTTACTAAGGTTTAACTAGAAGCGACCATCGAATGATGCCTAAAACCTTGAGCATCCTGATATTGGTGATACAGAAATCAATAGTTTAGACGAGTTAGAATCAGACTTACTGCGTGCCAGCGATATCCTTCCAGCAATGAAGAATCCCCAACACGCGACTGGGTTGAGCGCCGCCCCTGATATGGGTCCGTAACCTTCGATGAGCATCATTGAGACGAAGCCGGCGAACAGTCCAAAGTGGGTCGTGTTCGGCGAATAAGCATGAACATTCAACGTCATCAGAGCCCAGATGACGCAGGCCATGATGTAAGAGCAGACGACGAACTCGACAAAGACGTCCCGATAGAAGACGGGGTTGAGGAGGTCATCGATTGACCCGTGAGGGTAGAGCCAGTTTTTGATACGTTTCATATTGAAATAGGACGCCCAGGTCGATTGAGGACAGGCTTCGATAGGACGGCTGCTACCGCGCTTGTCAGGCATTGGAAGGCTGCTGGGAGATGACGTCATTCTACGTCAACTCAGAGAATCTAGCAAAATGCAAGTTCAGATAGCCTAAGGCATGACCCTGATCAGTTATTGACAGGTCAGGTAGAAATGGTACACGGTCCGGTGAGATTATATATAAATGGATCGCGTAGTGGGATAGTATACATGGTAAAGTAGGGAAAGAAGAGGAGTGAATGGAACAGCCATTTTGTCACTGGTCAGTGTAATACAGTATAACCTCGAATCTAACTCAATCTCATCCAATCCAGTGCAATTATCTCCCATCCCATTTAGTCCATCGAGTTCAATCTATTCATTTAAAATGCAGAAAACTGATGGCTCTCCATCGCAAATCAAATTAAAATAACTTATGGCAAGAATAATGGCTGATTTAAAACTATTCTAAAGCACTTCATCATCAAACTCGCCGACCACACAGAACATGTAGTAGACCTACCATGCACAGAATACATTAACAATAAGCGTATATAATACAGTCGTTAAAAGTATGGAGGTCCCAAACAGAAAGCCCTCGATCACACATACACACAAACCAACAAACATCGAGTGTAGGCCTATGCGTCTTTCTAATGCACACAGAGTGTCCAGAACATTTTTGAATAATCAAGAATCACAATAATAACGATAGTTAATACGTATATCACACGAACAGACAGAAAGATATTCACTGTTCTATGCGTTCTGGTATTTTTGTATAAGTAAGTAAGTATATCCTTTATTGAACCAACTGCTTACCGCACTTTGGTGTTAATGAAAGTTTTAGTTAATACATTCCTCCAGATCTAAGCTCAAGACTTGCCTATCGATCACAATCTGGGTTTGGCTTTCCTGACCGATTGAATTTTTACTTAAAAGCCTCGATTTATTTAAAGCGGTTTCACTTTACGGAATACATTGACAATTAGCCTACAATATGAGTCGTTAATAGTATGAAGGGCCCGAACATCGACTAATATATTTATTGTGCCTTACGATAACGCTGTAGAAACCATAAGAACATAACAGAACAGATCAGATCAGAGCGGATCAAAGCAGAACGGTTACCTCTTCACTCGTGTGTCGTATCTCGACGCTCTCAAAGATAACTGCCGAACTAAGCTACGATTCGCTGACCGCCGTGTTTTTTTATATAAGATGCCTTGGGCGTCGCTAGTGTGCCTATAACACTTCTCTTTGGCTAACTGTGCCGCTGATTCCTACAAAGGCGAGCACTGAGGACTGGTATGAGCGAGCCTGAACGGCCTTGCTTGGGTGCGCGCGGACCGCAAGGCATTAGCCGTGGGAACCCGTCTCTCTCCGGTTCTATGAGGGTCTTAAGTCCGTGCACCGGATAAGGGCCTTCTTATGCATGATCGCTCTGATGAAACACTTCTAGAAGAAAGACATTCGTCCAAAGTACACGTTTCGAAAGCTTTGTGACAAAAAAACGTTAAAGTTACAATGAAGTATGCTGCTGTACAACACGACACGATGCAATATAACATAACTCAATACAATACATTGCAAGATATTGCAGTGTCATTGCATTGAATCGTATCAGGCAGCGCAGCAGCATTCTTCGTACGGTGTACGCTTTGAAGGAGTGTTGGCTAAAGGTGAGATGATACAAGATATAGCAAAACAAGATAAAGTAGGGGCAATGTAAAGTTAGTCAATAAATGGTTAGAGACGGCAAAGTAAGATAAGCTACTGTAAGAAAAGACAGGGTATTCATTTATTCATAGCAATGAATATTAACTCTAAAAGTCGTGGTCCTGGAGTTCGACGGATTTTCGGCTGAAGCGCTCAGACGACAGTAGAATTTAAACAATAGACTCAGTAAAAAAATTTCAGCTTCATACGATGATGATACACTGGAATTCGAATCTCGGAGGCAGAGGCGAAAGAGCGACGCCCATCCATCTCAAGTGTCACTCCATATAAGCGTATACACCAGTGGCAACGGGAAATTTCAAGGGGTTATTTGGAAGGCACGACAGACATATCACATCAACTTCGACCCAAGCCACTGATGCAGTAAACGTCGAGCTATATATCACGCATAATAATTCACAGACGCAGACCTATCCATATATACACAGTTATGGGCACTAAACTATTTTTTTTAGTTAAACTAAAACTATTTTCCAACTAAAAAAATATAGTTTAACCAAAGTTGGCAACTATTTTTGGAATTATTAGTTAACTAAAGTAAAAAAGTAGTTAAACTTTTTCCAACTGTTTTCCAACTTTTTACGACAAACATTTTCACAATAACAGAGGCTAAGTGAACTGTAATAAAGCAGAGCGTCAATGACAATTTCAACATCAAACTATGCAATGTGTACTGTTCTAGCATACAGCTACACGCGTACTGTAAGTGGCGTATGAATTTGAAAACACATGCTGTTAATGCTAAAATCATGCAGTGTTAATCAATAAGTTTCGCGTTGAGTTGTTGACAGCGTTCAATGTTCATCGCGGAAAATAGTTAGGCCTACATGTTGCTAATTTTTTTTAACTTTTTAGTTAGCAACTAAATGTTTTTAGTTAAACTATGGTTTCACCTAAACTATTTTATTTTAGTTAAACTTTAGCCTTAACTAAAAAATTTTAGTTAAACTAAAAGTTAGCAACTTTTTAGTTAACTATTGCCCATCACTGTATGTAAACATGTATATATATACTTACATATATATACTTAAATGTAAGTATGAAGCGGCATACTTGAATTTACAAGCTTGTAGGCAATACTCCACTTCAGGACGTTTCCTGAGGTTCTCCAATAAGATGAATGGATGTCTTTGACATGATTTCAGCCATAATATTATTTCCTTTATTTATTAAAAAAATGCTAAAAAGTATTTCTCAAAATTAGTTTCCAATATTTTCTTTTTCGTAAATTATAGTAATATTTTATGATCTTTTTAGTCCTTTATTAAGAAATAAGTAAGTAAGTATTACTGAGTAATTTAAAATGCTTTACAATAAAAATACTAAATTGAATAAAATCTATATTCCGAATAAATATTTGGGCTCCTTGAGGCAGTCCTAAATCCAAACCAATTTCAGCCATATTTCACAGTTTTACTCTATGGACTAAAAGGAACTCAAAAAGTAAAGAGCCTCTCTCAATTGTTTACTTTTATTGTTTCCTACAGAACTTGAATCACCCTAATGTATGTATGTATTTATGTATGTATGTATGTATGTATGTAGGAGAACCGGGTTTCTCTGAGTTGCAGTTCATCCATTTGAAAGACTACATGTTGTGAATTACCTAAAAACATTCTTCAATGCACAGTTATGATATAATGCTTAAAATGCATTTGACTTTAGATTTATCTTGCAAATGACACTTGCCTGTGTTGGCCTATTTATAGTGATATGTAAATAGATATTTGTATCTATATTATTATATGCAGATATTCTACATGTATGTATATTTAAATATATATAGACCTATTATATTTTTTTACATATCTTATGTATATATATATATATATATATTGAATATATATATATATATATTGAATATATATATATATATATATATTTGAGTTTGGCCGATGCGCTCATGTTATGGGTCAGTGAATCAGAAACATGGGTTCCGTAAGATCCGTATGTGAGTAGCGATCATGTTCATTTGAAAATCACGTTCAAGCGATGATCGTGGTCATTATCGTCGTCGTCGTCGTCGTCGTCGTCATCATCATCATCATCATCATCATCATCATCATCATCATCATCATCATCATCATCATCATCATCATCATCATCATCAACATCACCATCAACATAATCGCCATCACCACCACCATCACCACCACCACCCCTACCAACATCATCATCATCATCATCATCATCATCATCATCATCATCATCATCATCATCATCATCATCATCATCATCATCATCATCATCATCATCATCATCATCATCATCATCATCATCATCACAGTCAGTGATTGGCAAAATACTTTTCAAAAGTATTTCGAAAATACAAGTAAAATAGTAGTATTTGAAAATAGTTTTTCAATATACTTTTGAGAAATCAACATTTTGTACTTTTATTGCTACTGGCTAGTGTGTACCGTACCTTTATATTGCATTTGTGTTCTTGACAATGACTTATACTGTCTGATGACTTTTCTGAACCAATATACGAGGTGGTTGGTCTGAACAAGTAGACTTCATAAACATTCAGTCGGCTACCTGGGATTGGTGCCACCTGGGAGACAAGACAAGTAGCAACAGTTACTGTTCTGACCAGTTTTAGCAGTTATTTTAACTAGAATATGCAGCGCTAGGTTAGTTATAAACCACCGATTGGTGCCACCTGGGAGGCCGGCGGGGAAAGACCCACAAAAATCATAGGGGAGAAGTTGCATCGAGTTTCTAAGAAAATAGTAGTATTTGAAAATAGTTGTTTAATATACTTTTCAGAAATTTAACATCATGCTGAATATCTTGAAGACTCGAACACAGGTTTACGGAGATTAGGTAGGCTATTTTGCAATTTTACTGAACGTTGCTGGTTTCAAGGGTGGCAATTAACCAAAATTTGAGAATGCAATATTGCTAACGGGTTCTATCTTTAAGCTAACTTGAGGATGTTGAATAACTATAGCATTTAACAAATTTATGACTATTTTGGATTTAAATTTTTTTCAAAATAAATAGATTCCTGATTCGCATACATTATTTTGTCAATTTTGATTAGGTACAACCACGACTACCACAGATTTGTGCATTTGCAATCCTGATATAGACTGAAGCATTGATAAAAAAAATACACATGCCGATACAACAAAGTCGCAAGTAAGCTTATATGGTATGCCCAGAAGATTGTTAATTTTTTATATGTCACGTTCTAGTCGAGGTCTTAAACTTTGTAACATTAAATTGATAATTTTGGCATAAGGTTTGTAAATTTATTTTTCAAAAGGACTTTAGAAAAGTATTTTGGAAAATTATTATTATCAGCGTCAGCGCTCTGCGTCAGCGTCTGCGTCAGCGTCTGCGCTCTGCGTCAGCGCTCTGTGACGCTGCGCTGCGTCATGGGACAGTATATATAGAAGTGCGCAGCTCAACAGTTAGGCAGTTACTCGGAGTCAGACACGGAGAGAGGTTTGAAGGTTCGTCAGCGTCGAGTTCAGAGTCAGCGTCGCCAGTGCTCAGTTACTTCGTCGTGGTTGCGTCGCTTGTACCACGGACTCTGCTAGTCTTTCGTCGTTGTTAGGTCGTCGGTGACAGGTAGTCATCAGTTGCTGTCGTTGACAGTCGTCGTCTGCGTCGCCGGAGTCGTATCCTCCGGTTGAGTACGTTCTGGAACTCTGCCCTCGTCGGACTGCGAAACTGATTTAACTGTGAACTCATTTCATTATGTTTGTTGAATTATATCGACGGGCAGTCGATTGTGTTTGATCAGGTAATAAAGTGTGAAACCAGAGGTAAGTCTTCTGCTTGACTAAGAGAAGCCTTACCCCACGGAATAGAGTCAGGATACGAACCCTGGGCTAGGCCATCCTGGTAAGCTGATTCGGCCCAGGTTCACCACAAAAATACAAAATAAAATAGTATTTTCTATTTTGCAAAGAGAAATTTATTTTCGAAATACTATTGTGTCCATCACTAATCATCATCATTATTAGATAGTGATTCTTAATAAATGCGTATTAATAATATTAATAATAGTAATAATAATAGTAAAATCATTATACCCAGTTTAAGGGTATACAGTAATAATAATAAGATAGATATATATATAGTGGAGCTGAATAAATGCATATTAATAATTATAATAATAACAACGATAATAATAATAATAATTATAATAATAATTATACTAATAATTATAAAAATTATTGTAATAAAAATAATAATAATAATAACAACAATAATGATAATGATAATAATAATAATAATAATAATAATAATAATAATAATAATAATAATAATAATAATAATAATAATAACAAAAACTCGCTCGGCCGTTCCAGGAATAATCTTTTTCTTTTTATATATGTCTCCGGACAATTTTTTTACCTACCTGGGGATCCTTGATACCCCGGGGCAAAAAATTTAAAAAATAATAATAATAATAATAATAATAATAATAATAATAATAATAATAATAATAATAATAATAATAATAATAATAATAGTAATAGGGCCTAGCAATAATAATCGCATTGGATATGTAGTCCAGCGATTGTGGTCTTGAGCTTGCTGATGGGACTCACTGAAACGACGGTGCATGGGCAACATGTTGACGCGCACTTGTTTTGCGCCTGATATCCAGATTTACAACACTTTGTGCGAAACAACTGCATCAGGTGAGTCCGCTTCTCCCGGTATTGGCTAAAGCGACAGCTCTGTAAAGACTGCACACAATACAGTGCAAAATAAGCACGTCTGACAGGTGCGATATACAGACAAGCTCTATAAACATACAACTGCAACTCAATGACTGGGCATTTTCGATTTAGGACCATTTACGCACACTCAAATACATACATATATAATATATATATACGTATACTTATAGATATATATGTATGCATGCACATATGTTAAGTCCTATAAACCGACAATGACTCGACAGTTTATTGCTTACTATAATAAAAATCCACCCATGGCACACGCATTCATATATAATCACAATGCACATCAAGTGCAGTGAGCTATTTAAGGCCTATAGGCAGGCAATGACTCGACATTTTAATACAAGCGCACAAACATTCGAGTGACGGTTTAGAAGTTATGTGAACCATAGGATTAAGTCCTAAGTCTACAAGCATCTTCTCACCGGGTTGTATACAGGTAGATTCTATAAACGCACAATTGCTACCCAATGACGCTGCATTTTCGAGTCAGGGCCATTTACGCACACTCAAATAGCGTCTTATTTGAAATATAATTAAATCTAAGTTAAATTTAAATATATGTCTAATATGTATTACAAGCTATATTCTTACATGCATGCTATTTGAACGACATATTTTGACATCTTAATAATATGCACTCGAAAGCTTGAAATTCACGCGAAATCGTCTACCGCAGATACTAAGAGTTGCTAACATCTTCACTTTACATGCAAATACTAAAGTCAAAGATCTTCATTTTCCCACAAAGTTGTCTATTTGCAACTTTTTCGTGTTTCTACCACTTATAGCGTATAGTGCAGTTTTGTAAATGCACAACTTTGTGCAAAAATGAAGAACTTTGTCATATGGATTAGTATGTAAAGCGGAGACGTGAGCAACTTTTAGCAGCTGCGTTAGACGGTTTCGCTTGAATTTCAAGTTTACCAGTGCTTTCAAGTTGGTTTTCGTTCTAAAATGATGCTTGTGGGCTAATGTCGTGTTTCACAAACCTACTAAATCGACACTCCAAGGTCAAACGTATGGTATCTATCCTTGATGAGGAAAGGGACTGGACAGATTGGAAGGTGAAAGACTGCATGTATGCTCGTTAATGGAGTGCTATATCCAGTGCTCGAAATGGAAAATTTTACGAAACGGAACGCTAGTCAAAGATATGGGAGCATTCACGTTAATTTCATAGTATTTTCCACAATAATTCATTTGACGAACCGGAACGGAAGCGCTAATTTATTTGACGAACCGGAACGGCGTTCTGGTGCGTTCCGGTCCATTTCGAGCACTGGCTATATCGAATGAATGAATGAATTAAAATGCTTTAACCAATATGAATGTTTGTTGGATTTTTATCCTGTGTACTTTGAATAGACCTAAATGAAATGTAATTATATATATATATATATATATATATATATATATATATGCAGAATAATTGGTGCCTTCATAGAAACAGTATGATAGAAGGGACTGTCCCCATACGAATAGTATGGTTTGAGGGGCTGTCTTGATACAAATAGTATGGTTTGAGGGGCTGTCTTCAAACAAATAGTATGGTTTGTCTACATACAAATAGTATATACTCTAATATGGTGCCCTAGCTCATTGCCATTTAGGTTTAAAAAACGGCGTCAAATCTTCAACCATTAAATGGGGCAACTTATCGACGTCACCCCAGTGCTTTGTAGGGCCTAGGCCTGCTACATTGATCTTATATTATGCCACGGAGTTTCATAATCCAGGGTAACATGCGTGATGTAGTCGAACCAAAGATACGATGTTCAAAGGGAACGGGGAACCTCTTCTTGCAATCGTTCCGACTATCTGCCGTTGAAGATGCGTTTCCCTGTACATTCCGCTCCCGTCCTTAGGTCTTTCTCCAGTGGTTTAAGGTGTCTCTCATCGAAGACTCAGTTTCCTGTACATTTCGCTCTTACCTACAGTCTCTTTCTTCACTGGTTCAGACTGACTCCGACTGAAGATGCATTTCTCCCCAGCCAAGGATGCATTTTCACTGCGTAAACCTGTGCAATTCTCATAATGGTAATCCTAGTCAGGTTGTTTTCGTTTTTTTCCTTTTCAAGACTATCATTTAAACCCTGATTCAATTGATGTGTGCCTTGCCTGATCTTAGTTAAAGTACTTAGTCAAGTGTTCTCCCCATTTGAAGACTTCATTATTAAACTGTCTGTCAGCTTTAATAATTTAATTACACAATGTATCAGGAATCCCCAGTTAGCCTATGATCCCTTTAGGGCCCCCTGTACCTTTATCGTTGCAATGTCTTTGTCTTTAGCATAAATTCTAGAGATTAGAGTGCCGTATATTCGTAGACAGTCGATAAGATCGAAGCAACGATTCAGAAGCACTTGGGTCGCTACGCAGTGGCTTGAGGTGGATTCGAACCTGCAACCCTCCGGTTACAAGGCGCCGACTTACACCACTACACCACCGCCCCCATCATGACTAAAGATTGGTTGATAGATAGATAGATAGATAGATAGATAGATAGATAGATAGATAGATAGATAGATAGATAGATAGATTGATTGATTGATTGATTGATTGATTGATTGATTGATTGATTGATTGATTGATTGACTGACTGACTGATTGCTACGGGCGAAGACCTCAACCGGCAAGGGAGCGGAGGACCTCCTTGGAGGCAACTGCCCTGAGGGCGGATAAGGGAACGGCGAGTCAGTACGTAGGCTGCTAGTTTTTTTTTAGAAACGGCGTTATATGTACAAGTAGGCCTATCTAGATTATATAACACAATAGGCAAATAGCAAGCCAACAGTGTATGGACGTATTTTTTTACAACAGAGTTTCCTTCCACTTTTTATATTATTCTGCGTATGTACATCTAAAATTTATATAGCACTTCATGAAAAAATAATTCCAATTCGTTAAAATTACACCGTCTTACTAAAGGGAAAAATGGTCCGCTTAAAGCACCCTGCCTTCGTGTTAAAAATCCGTTCCTTAGTTGTTAAAGCTACTGAATGAATGATAATGAATATAAAACTGCTTAACAAATAATTAATGTGTTTAAAACTGCTCAATGAATAATTAATTAACCGCATATTATTCATGTGCACACTGTTTCTTATAACTAGGATAGGCCTACAAGATAGATTAACTCTATCAGACGAATGAACGAATGAATAAACGAATGAATGAGCAAATGAATGAACGAATGAAGCAATAAGACAACCAATCCATCACTCATCACGAAAAGATCGCAGAATTGAAGCTATAGTCGTCCTGGTGGGGTAGGAGACAGAGTCCCAAAGGAGGGCAAACAGAAGGACGTGCGGTGTACGACGTTCAAACTCATAACGCATGTAAAATCCTAAACAGTTTATAAACATATACACAAACGTTTACGTATAAACAAATAAACGGCTTTCAAGGTTTTTATGGTATACAGTACACAGAGGCTGGAGTCGGAATTCAGTTTCCAACGCAGCCTCACTCAAGTGATACTATGCCATTCGACGAACTATACAGAGTAATGATGATTTTGCCTCTTCAGTCAATTTCCGGGTTACTCTCACAACGGTGTATCGTCCTCGTGATGTTCCGCAAGCGCAGGGTTCTCTGCAAGTACAAATAGTATCATAATTATCGTGGAGCCTATAGACGGCACAGAAATGTAATGCATGGTCAGGTAAAGCATGTTATGGTATTGTATGATATAGTATACGGTATGGCAAGGTAAGGTATTGAAATGTATGATAAAGCATGATATGGCAACCCTAAGCACATGCATAGTATGATAAGGTGGCTTGTATGCCCGCGTAAATGGAAATCTTTAAAATCTACTGAGAATTTGCGTCAAATAGACCAGCTTATTCTCCAGCAAGTATACTTTCCTTCCTAGTCTAATTTTACCTTATTTTAACTTACCTTTTCGTACCTCATCTTGTCTTACTTTTTTTAACTTACCTTATCGTAGTTCGTCTTGTCTTACTTTATTCTACCTTACCGTACTTTATATTACTTTTTGCTTACAGTAGGCCTACGTCACCTAACCTTACCTTGCTTGGGCCTACTGTCTAGAACCTTCGAGTAGCTTACCCTACCTCACCACCTTGTCTTACTTTATTTCATCTTACCTTATATACACCACATTGTCTTACTTTTTTCATCTTACCTGATCGTACCTCACCTTGTCTTACTTTTTTCAGCTACTTGATCGTACCCCACCTTGTCTTACTTTATTTCATCTTACCTGATCGTACCTCATCTTGTCTTAATTTATTTCATCTTACCTGATCGTACCTCACCTTGTCTTACTTCATTTTAACTTGTCACATGAAGATTGAAGAACTTACGTATTCCCGGATGTTCTTCGTTATGTGGCGGTTGGTGTACCTCGAAGTGATCTTTTACGTAGACGACCGTTAGGTAGAACAGCGATCCAAACGTGGCCCCGAGATACGGTCCAGCCCAGTATAACTACGATCAGGAAAACATATAAGATCAATAAATTTCATAACATTGTAAATTAAACAGTTTTAATGGAAATCGCTATTCTGGGCAGTTTGGCTTAACACGAACACTTAGGACTTATAGCCACTTGCAGGTAAAAGCTACATGTTTTTTTTAAATCCTGGACAGAAATCTTTCAGAAGTAGGGTCCCATACAGTTAAAGGATCTTTCTGGCTGAAACGAACCAGAAAAAGATTAAACGAAAATAAATTATAGAACATTGTTCATGGCATTTTAGTTCAGGTCAGCGTTGTCATCTTGGCTTTGATGCTGTTTGCACTGCTTAGGTATAACGCTTGTTTTATACACGCCTCTTAAGATATGCCGAAGAGGCGTGGCCCAAGAGCCGCGAAGGTTATTTCCGTTCAGTCACAATATCACCCGCAGAGGCGGACAAACGCCGGACGAGAGGATGATGACGACGACGATGATGATGATGATGATGATGACGACGACAACGACGATGATGATAACGACGACAATGTTGTCGATGATAACCGACCCAGTGATGTTCGAAGTCTCTCGCAACAAGAGCTGGTCCAAATGGTACAATCGGGTTTTGAAGTCCACCAGTGTGAGTTCCCTTTTAAACATAAAATAAATATATTCCAAATTCCATTTAAACAAAGAATAGAACGCAACAAATTAATAATCCTTTAAGATTGAAAATGCAAATGCTATAGAATTCTGAAAGACAATTACATGTTCGAAAATTTCCTTTCGAAACAGAAAATACGACTGTCTAAGGAAATCTCTGAGAGTTAACTGTGCAATTCCTGTAGGCTCAAACAGGTTTAACTGCGCCAATATATCTTCAAGTAGGCCTAATACGAAGTTCAGTTAGGTTAACTTAGATTCAACTTACCGCATCCAAGATATCGGTTATTAAACAAGGTTTTACTAGGCTACAGTAGATTAAAGTAAGTGAAGGCAACCAATGAGAATACACGTGGATGTTAAAGTAGGTTCGGCCTTATGGTTAAACTATGTGTTAAAATGCTGGTTAAACGTACCGCTGCGAAGATGCCTGTACCGATACACCAGGCGATAGGTAAACTAGGCATGATAGACGTCTTTCTCTTTGGATCCGTACAGATGAGGGCCACGAACAGAAGGTTAAAGGTAAGAATGGCCTCGATGAACATCCCATTGACAGGAAGGAGACCTGGACCGGGTTTAAGGGCGGTGAAATTCCTTTGATTTGCCACCGGGGACAGACTGAGCAGGAAAAACAAACGTTACGCGTCACTACATATTTTGTATGTTTTGACAATACGTGGAGAAAGTAAACCAGTAAGAAGTTAACAATTAACTACGAACAAGTCTATAGTAAAACGATTATAATCAGAGGTATTACCGAAGTCATTTGAAGAATGTGTAACATAGGCGGATGCATAAAAATGATTTCTTAAAATTGACGGAATTCATGAAATGACGAATCTCATGACCATCCTTCGAAAACTACTTCGACCATTCCGTGCTTAAAGCCAAGTAGACAACTGTTTCTCTTTTACGCTTATGAGTAGTTTCTGTAGAACCATGTAGATAAGTGTGTTACCCTTACGCTTCTGACTAGCTTCTGTAGATCCATGTAGACACGTGTTGTTCTTACTTATTAGGCTATGTTTTAACTTTAACATAGGATATGAGATAGGCGCATACTTACTAGAATGCGGCGGTACTTCCAGCTGGGCAACCTCCAATCTCAACGCCCGTGTACAAAACGGCTGTCAAGGAGAAGAGTTTTATTACTATTCTAATTAACAGTATGATCATTTCTTTTCCGTAATGACAGTAATGACAATTGTAGCTGCTTTCAAATTGATGTTCTTATTCTTGTTATATATAGCATTACGTTAAGCGATATATATGTTAATATGTTCTTTGGAATGGAATACCAAGCTTCTTGGGGATTGAAATGATGTCCTGTCCATGTGGTCATGTCTGCCCTTCAGCCGAATGATTTTTGTGCCATCAGCATTTGCAACGCAGCGAAGTCTAGACTTTAGATCCTCGAGCCAGCGACAAAGAAACCCGGGCTCCCAGTACCGTTCTGGCTCTGGCTACCACACTACCAGTACCGTCATGGCTCTGGTTACGCTCCACTTAAGCAAGAGCAAACAGCCCGATGAACGAGTGCAATAATTGTGATCAAACCTGATGTTGCTCGTTAAGTGCAAAACTTTTTTTAATTCAAGTACTTCAAGCGCTTCTAGTTATAGCCCGACACGTGGGCTTATGACTCTGTGTATATGACTGGCAGGGACGTCATTTGGGGACAAGGGGCATTCCCCCTCCTGATTTTTGGACAAAAAGAAAAAAAGATGTAAGAAAGAAAGAATGAAGAAGAAAGGGATAAAAAAAGGAAAAAGAGACTCATTTGCAGCACTGGCTTACAGTTCTGCATATGTAGACTAAATACAAACATAGGCAGCGATCCCGAGGGGTCGCGGGGGTGGGGACAAGAACCCCACCTTCAACAGTGGGGAAACAGTGTACTGTCGTTCCCCATACGGAAAAAAAATCGCCCCCCCTCCGGAAAAAGCTGAAATGACGTCCCTAATGACAGGCCACCGAATCGCTTGATCTAGTTTCTCCACTAGATGAGCCGTTGATTTGACAGCCTTTCAAAGTGTTTACTGGATTCTCATTTGAAGTGTTAATTGAGTTAAGCAGGATGCTATTTACCGGAGAACTTATAATATACCGGTAGACCATTCCTACACTAGGATTCAGCCTAGAGAAGTCAGGGTTCAAATTTTCGCAGGACGACAAATATTTTTTGTATTTCTGTTTCACTGATCCTCCCTAGCGAACTTAGCTCCCAAATGAGGACAATGACCGTGGGATGATCGGGGAGGGGGTTTGGAGAGAACTGGTCATCCGCCGTCATGTGTCGAGGTTATGAAAATTCTAAGCATATTCACGCTGCTTACGCTTCGGCGGTTTCAGCATCGCCGAGGGTTGTCCACAGAAATAGTAAGGTTAAAACGGTAATAATGATGTTTGGTATAACAGACGGAAATTGGAAAACGATGGTTGCCTATTTCAGATATATAAATCTCACGGTTCGTACACAGGGCCCTAAAGTGTCGTTGCGCCAATTCAAACGGGCTGCGGTCGTGAAAGATCTTGTCCAATTAATTCATTAAAAAATGAGAAGGGTCGAGGCCATACGGTCGCTATGTAAAACGTGTACACCTACATTTAGGGACTGCATTTTAAAGATGGCTAAAGCGGTAAAATGATATCAAGTGGAAAAAAGAGAGTCAAAATGAAAAAATAAGGTCAACATTTAAAGTGGTGAAAAGAACAACAAATGGGAAATACAGCCAGAGAAGATAGAGAACCCTGTTGAAAAAGGTCTTCATAAATTTTTACGATATGACGTAGGGTTTCATGCTCAGAAGTCTGTTCGGATTTAATGAAAACAAAATGAGTGTCAAAACTTCTTCTCCATGCAATACATGGACAAATTTGAACTCTGTCGACCTTCCCAATTCCTTCATTTCCCCATGTGCGCATATCCTAAATAAGGATTCTTTAACGTACATTTAAGTCCAATCTTAAGACTTGTTTATTTCAACTTGCCTACTTACCGTAGCCTGAGATCTGCTTTCCCTGCCCTTTTCAGCTACAGATTTACTAAGGTTTAACTGGAAGCGACCATCGAATGAAGCCTAAAACCTTGAGCATCCTGATATTGGTGATACTGAAATCAATAGATTAGAGGAGTTAGAATCAGACTTACTGCGTGCCAGCGATATCCTTCCAGCAATGAAGAACCCCCAACACCCGACTGGGTTGAGCGGCGCCCCTGATATGGGTCCGTAAGCTTCGATGAGCATCATTATGATGAAGCCGGCGAACAGTCCGAAGTGGGTCGTGTTCGGCGAATAAGCATTAACATGCAACGTCATCAGAGCCCAGATGACACAGGCCATGACGTAAGCGCAGGCGACGCACTCGACAAAAACGTCCCGATAGAAGACGGGGTTGAGGAGATCATCGATTGACTCGTGAGGGTAGAGCCAGTTTTTGATACGTTTCATTCTGAAATATGACGCCCAGGTCGATTGACGAGAGGCTTCGATAGGTCGGCTGCTACCGCGCTTGTTCCCTCGCTTGTCAGGCATTGGAAGGCTGCTGGGATATGACGTCATTCTACGTCAACTCAGAGAATCTAGAAAATGGAAGTTCAGATAAGGCATGGTCCTGATCAGTTATTGACAGGTCAGGTAGAAATGGTACACGGTCCGGTGAGATTAGGCCTATATATAAATGGATCGCGTAGTGGGATATTATACATGGTAAAGTAGGGAAAGAAAGAAGAGGATGGAAGGGAACACCCATTTTGTCACTGGTCAATGTAATACAGTCTAACCTACTAGAATCTCACTGAATCTCACCCAATCCAGTGCAATTATATTCCATCTAATTTACCCCATCCAGTTCAATATATTCATTTAAAATGCATAAAACCGATGGCCCTCTCTCGCAAATCCAGTTAAAATAACTTATGGCAGGACTAATGGGTGATTGAAAAACTTTTCTATAGCACTTCATAAAACTCACCGACAACACAGCGCATGTGCCATGTAGTAGTAGACCCACCATGCGCAGAATACATTAACAATAAGCGTATACAATACAGTCGTTAATAGTATGGATGTCCCAAACAGAAACCCTCGATCACACATAGACACAAACAAACAAACATCAAGTGTGGGCCCTATTCGTCTTTCTAATGCACACAGAGTGTCCAGACCATTTTCGAATAATCAAGAATCACAATAATAGCAATAGTTACCGTAGGCCTATATCACACGAGCAGACAGAAAGATATTCGCTGTCCTATGCGTTCTGGTATTTTTTATAAGTAAGTAAGTATATCCTTTATTGAACCAACTGCTTACCGCACTTTGGTGTTAATGAAAGTTTTAGTTTATACATTCCTCCAGATCAAAGCTCAAGACTTGCCTATCGATCACAATCTGGGTTTTGGCTTTCCTGACCGATTGAACTTTTACCTAAAAGCTTCGATTTATTTAAAGCGGTTTCACTTTGCAGAATACATGGACAATTAGCCAACAATAATTTATGAGTCGTT
Organism: Allolobophora icterica; assembly: GCA_963556255.1. Taxonomy (NCBI): domain Eukaryota; kingdom Metazoa; phylum Annelida; class Clitellata; order Crassiclitellata; family Lumbricidae; genus Allolobophora; species Allolobophora icterica. The sequence continues at coordinate 23,265,107 of OY744611.1, read as the reverse complement.
AATAGTATGAAGATGGCTTGGGCGTCGCTAGTGTTCCCATAACAATATATATTGTGCCTTACGATAACACTGTAGAAACCATAAGAACATAACAGAACAAATCAGATCAATGTATGTTTGCAAATGTGAGGAGCATAGTAAGTATTACAAAGAGAGCAGAATTGGAATTGTATGCAGATAAGGAATCACCAGACATAATTGGAATAGCAGAGTCATGGACAAAGCCGGAGATCATGGACAGTGAATTAGCTTTAGATGGATTCCAATTATTTAGAATGGATCGTGTTAACCAGAAACCAGTTGGGCATGGGGCTGGAGGGGTTTTGCTGTATGTTAAGAGCAGCATTAATGCAGTAGAGAGAGGTGAAATGAAGAACGAGACCTTCAAAGATAGTGTGAAATTCAATTAAAAAATCTAAGATGCTTGTGGGAGCTTGCTATAGGGTACCAGATGCCAATGAAGAAGCTGACCAAGGATTATGCAAACTACTAGAAATGGCCAATAAGGAAACGTCCTTGATTATGGGGGACTTCAACTACCACATTGGTTGGGAAAAAATGGAAGGGGAGAGAGAAAAAGATAAGATTTTCATAGATTTTGTTAATGCCAGCTTTATGCAGCAGCATGTCATGGAGCCAACGAGGGGAGACAACATTTTGGACTTAGTGCTAACATCGGATGAAAATATGGTTGAGAATGTGAGTGTGGGGGAGCATTTTAGTACTAGTGATCATCAGGTTGTGAGATGGGAATTAGTAATGGAGCAGATCCAAGAAGTAAAAGCCTATGTGACAAGACCCAACTTCTTTAAGGCAGACTATGAATTAGTTAGGAAGATGCTGAAGGAAAGGGATTTGGTAAGTGAAATAAAGGGCATGGGAGAGAATGATGCTTGGGAGAAGTTCAGAGAGCGTATGAGGGAGATTATGAAGAAAACATACCGAAGCACAAAAGAACCAATAAGAAGAGGCCTTGGGTAACACGTGAGGTTCAAAGAAAGAGAAGGGCAAAGCACAAAGCATGGAAGAATTTACAGAAGTTGAAGAAGGAAACAAAGAAGGGACTGGATTTGGATCAAGAGAGTATTGCCAGACTTGAGAAGTTAAGAAACAAGTATGTGAATAAAAGAAATAGCTGCAATAATGCAAACAAGAAAACAATACAAAACTTTGAACAGAAGTTATCGAGGAATGTAAAGGAGGATAGTAAGAGTTTCTACAACTATGTCAGAAGTAAGCAGAAGAGGAAAGACAGGATTCGGCCAATGAAAAAAGAAGAAGGAATGGGAGAAGTTTTAGTGGATGATGTGGAAGCTGCTGAAGTACTCAATAAATATTTCAGCTCAGTGTTTACTTTAGAAGAATTAGGAAATGCACCTGAGCCCAACCAAATATTTGTAGATTGTGGCGAGAAGGGATTAACACAGGTACTGTTTACTAAGGAAAATGTGGTGGAGCAACTGAAAAGACTAAAAACCGACAAGAGTTGGGGCATAGATGAACTCCATCCAAAATTTTTACATGAAGTGAGGGAGGAAATTGGAGAGGCATTAGCCCAGATCTTCAATAAATCAATGCAGACTGGAGAGGTACCACGGGAATGGAAGGATGCACTCATAGTGCCACTGTTTAAAAAGGGAAATAGATGTGAACCAGGTAACTACAGACCAGTCAGTTTAACCAGTGTGGTGTGCAAGGTCATGGAAAGAATTATCAAGGATAACATAGTGAAACATTTGAATGAGCATGATATTATAAAGGGCAGTCAACATGGATTTACCAAAGGCCGTTCGTGTTTGACAAATCTGTTGGAGTTCTTTGACGAGGTCTATGAGAGGATTGACGAGGGAAAACCTGTAGATGTAATTTACTTAGATTTTGCCAAAGCATTTGACAAAGTACCTAATGTAAGGCTGGCCAAAAAGTTACAAGCAGGTGGGATGAGAGGGCAGGTACTAAGATGGATTCAAAGCTGGGTATCTGCAGGTAGAAGACAAAATGTGGGCATAGGTGATAAACATTCTGGCTGGACGACAGTGCTAAGTGGAGTGCCACAAGGATCAGTGCTTGGGCCACTGCTTTTCGTACTTTTTATTAATGACATAGACGATGGGATTTTATCTAAAATTTCTAAGTTTGCGGATGATTCAAAACTATGTAGAGCAGTGGATGATGAAAAAGAAGCAGAGATACTGCGGGAAGATCTAAGAAGAATGTTCAGATGGTCACAAGACTGTCATATGCTCTTCAATTTGGAAAAGTGCTCAGTGATGCATATGGGGAGGAGAAACAACGAGGTTTCATATGAAATGGGGGGCACGGTGTTGAAAGTGAGTGATGAAGAAAGGGACTTGGGAGTGATTATGCACAAGAGTGCAAAACCTTCAAGGCAATGTGCTGAAGCAGCAAAAAAGGCTAATTCAACTTTAGGTATCATAAAAAGGACAATAGTCACCAGAGACAAAGATATAATAATAAGGTTGTACAAATCACTGGTTAGGCCACAGTTGGAATACTGCATCCAGGTATGGAATCCATACCTGAAACAGGACATGGAAAAACTGGAGAAAGTACAAAGAAGAGCTACGAAAATGATTTGGGGCTACAAGGATCTGAGCTATGAAGAAAGGTTGAAACGGTGTGGACTAACAACATTGGAGAAAAGGAGGAGCAGAGGAGATCTGATTGAAGCTTATAAGATTATCACTGGAAAGGAAGCACTGCAGTGGGAGAGGTTCTTTGAATTAGCACCGAACAAGGCAACTCGGGGACACAGGTATAAATTATTTAAGAGGCCGAAGGGAACATTAGGGCAGAAATTCTTTAGTGCAAGAGTTGTAGACCTGTGGAATGGTTTGGACGATAGTACTATCTCAGTGGACACTATAACAGCTTTTAAGAAGAAGCTAGGAAAATTGGGCTATTAAGCGTTCGAGGTAAATTTGCAGTGGTTCTAACACAGACTTCTGAACCACTTAAAACCCTTGTTATGTTATGTTATGTTAGAGCGGATCAAAGAAGAACGGATCGTTACCTCTTCACTCGTATCTCGACGTTTTCAAGGAGAACTGCCGAACTAAGCTGCGATTTGCTGACCGCCGTGCTTTTTTATAAGATGGCTTGGGCGTCGCTAGTGTGCCCATAAGTACACTTCTCTTAGGCTAACTGTGACGCTGATTCATACGAAAACGAGCACTGAGGACTGGTATGAGCGAGCCTGAACGGCCTTGCTTGGGTGCGCGCGGGCCCCAAGGCATTAGCCGAGGAGAACCCGTCTCTCTCCGGTTCTACGAGGGTCTTAAGTCCGTGCACCGGATAAGGGCCTTCTTATGCATGATCGCTCTGATGAAACACTTCTAGAGGAAAGACATTCGTCCAAAGTACACGTTTGGAAAGCTTTGTGAAAGGAAACGCTAAAGTTAAAATGAAGTTTGCTGCTGTACAACACGACACGATGCAATATAACATAACTCAATACAATACAATGCAATTTGTTGCAGTGTATTGTACTGCATTGAGTTGTATCAGTCTGTGCAGCGGCATTCTTCGTACGGTACGCTGTGAATGAGTGCTGGTTATAGGTGAGACGATACAAGATATAGCCAAACAAAATAAAGTAGGGTAATGTAAAGTTAGTCAATAATATGGTTAGAGACGGTAAACTAAGATAAGATACTGTAAGAAAAGACAGTGTATTCATTTATTCATAACCATGAATATTAACCCTAAAAGTCGTGGTCCTGAAGTTCGACGGATTTTCTGCTGAAGCGCTCAGACGACAGTAGAATTTAAACAATAGACTCAACAACGAATTTTCAGTTTCATACGATGATGATGCGCTGGAATTCGAATCTCGGACGCAGAGGCGAAAGAGCGACGCCCATCCATCTCAAGTGTCACACGATGTCGCTCCATATAAGCGTAGACCAGTGGACAACGGAAAATTTCAAGGGGTTATTTAGAAGGCACGTCAGACATATCACATCAACTTCGACCCAAGCCACTGATGCAGTAAACGTCGAGCTATATATCACACATAATAATACACAGACGCAGACCTAACCATATATATATGCATATATAAACATGTATAAATGCAAGTATGAAGCTGTATAATATAGATAAACATGCTTGCATATCTGTAGAATATAATATAGTCTATAGATCCATATACTTACACCTATCACACATACATATATACATAAAATTCCACATCCCGTGATGCCATGTAAAGCTTTCAATGTAATACATATACAACACTATACAATATGTGTCCATGTATGCATTTGTGTATCTAGACACTTAAAATAGTACTTTAAAGTACTTAGAAAGGTGCATTGTATACGCTATGACATAATTGATACCAGAGTTCGGAAGAACATAAGTTCATCATTAAGCAAGCAATGCTCAGAAACCTGGAAAAGTCACCACTGGCGGTTCTCACACACACGTATAACCCAGCCAACGCAGTTCCAAAAAGAAATGACAGTAGACACCATGGTCAAAGTTCCCATAGTCAACAGGCTGCATCGAAGTTGAGGAATGAAAACAGTTGATGAAGTCCGCAACACACCGTTACGCTCGGAGCCCGGTAACCCTTAAGCCATGTGCACCAGGTCTGAGCAGGAAAGGCATTCATCAGTAGGTGATTCATCTCCGTGATTGACGGTCGACAACACTATCCAGAGCGAATTAGTTTATAGGTTACCGATTCTTAATGGCTCTTCAAATGGCTAAGTGGTTCAAAACTTAAAATCCTAACTTTAACACCGTATACAAGTCTAAAGGAATAAGAGTTAACGAGCAAATTCCTAAGAAATACGAAAAAAGGCGAACAAACTTTTTTGCGAAAATTGTTCTCCCACTTTTGCGTGTTTCTTTAAAATACTTGGTATTTAGTGTACATGTACAAAACTGTGAGCCAATGCTGCAAATGAGTCTCTTTTTTTCTGTTTTACCCCTTTCTTCTTCCTCCTTTTCCTTTTTACATCATTTTCTTTCTTCCGAAAATCATGGGGAACCATTGCCCCTGCCCCCCAAATGACGTCCCTGATACACAATATGTGTAGGCCTATATATATATATATATATATATATATATATATATATATATATATATATATATATATATATATATATATATATAATTATATATATATATATATATATATATATATATATATATGTGTGTGTGTGTGTGTGTGTGTGTGTGTGTGTGCATGTATTGTGACACCTGCACAAATAAAGTATATACTTAGAAATTATTAATAACAACAATATCAGGCATATATCCATAGGTGTATACATAGGACTAGCTCTAGGCCAAAATGCCTCTAGACCTTCGTTTTAGCCTCAGGATATATTCTCGCTATATCTATAGTATTCATTCGCTCATTCATTCATTCATTCGAGTATTCATATAGTGGTACCTGTATATAATTTATTTTATAATTACCTGAGCATGTTTTCATTCGATTTCAATAAATATACCTAGGCCTACGTATACAATTGGCTGTCTGTATACCAGACCCACTTGCATAAATCTAAATGTATTTTTCTAAGGCGACTGTATGGCTTCGACCCTGCTCATTTTTCAATGAATGATCGGGTGCAGATCCTTCACCACCGCTGCCAGTTTGAATGGATGCCACGCCATTTAAGGTCCCCCGTGTTAGTCCGATATTTAAGTCTCTGAAATAAGCCACCTTCGGGGCAAACGGCGATCCGCTCGCACTCTTTAATAACACATGGGACACAGCTATACGCTGTAAACACTGTAGCAAACTGGGCATAGATGTACAATGTTGTACATAGGCCTAGAAGCCTAGGGTTTCGGTTCCAGTATATACATGTAGGCCTAGCTTTCTAAACCTCCCTTCTAGTGGACCTATAGGTCCATCACACACACACACACACACACACACACAAACACACACACACACACACACACACACACACACACACACACACACACACACACACACACACACACACACACAACACACACACACACACACACACACATCATATGTGTATATATAAGTACTTATGCAAATCAATTCCAGTACATATACCTACCTTATTAGACATTCATTTAGTCTCAAAGTTTAGCCTCATATACATTATTAAGGTATCTACTTTAGACTAAGTACATTATTTACTATATATACGGAGTATTTTATATATACATTACACTTCTCATATATACATTAAGTGAACTACTTGACTGTATGTACGTGTTGTATAAATATAAAAATCTTTCGGGCATTGTCTTTCTTCATGTGTCATACTAAAGGTTAAAGCAAAACCGGTTGTTTCTGAGTTGCAGTCCGTCCATTTAAAGACTATATGCTATGAATTACCTAAAAACACTCTTCAATGCATAGTTATGATACTTGCTTCAAATGCATTTGACTTTAGATTTGCGTCAGTGAATCAGAAACATCGGACCCGTAAGATTAGTATGCTGATGTGAATAACGATCATGTTCATTTGAAAATCACGTTCAAGTGATGATCATGGTCATCATGACCATGATCATCATGATCATCGTCATGATCACCATCGTCATCCTCCTCCTCATCCTCATCCTCATCATCATCGTCATCATCATCATCATCGTCACCACCATCACCATCCTCATCATAACCATCAACATCATAATCATCATCATCATAATCAGTGATCTGCAAAATACTTTTCAAAAGTAATTTGAAAATACAAAATAAAATACTTTTCAAAAGTATTTCGAAAATACAAGTAAAATAGTAGTATTTGAAAATAGTTTTTCAAAATACTTTTGAGAAATCAACATTTTGTACTTTTATTGCTACTCGCTGGTGTGTACATTTACATTGCATTAGTGTAGGCTACTTGACAATGATCTATACTGTCTTATGACTTTTGAACCAATATATACGAGGTCGTTGGTCTGAACAAGTAGACTTCATAAACATGCAGTAGGCCACCTGGGATTGGTGCCACCTGGGGCTGGGAGACAAGTAGCAACAGTCACTTTTCTGACCAGTTTTAGCAGTTATGTTAAGAAGAACATGCCGTAGTGCTGCCAGCGCTAGGTTGCATGCAAACCAACCGATAGGTGCTACCTGGGAGGCCCGAGGGCGAAAACCCCCAAAAATCATATGGAGAGGGGTCGCATTGGGTTTCGAAGATAAGAAATTTAACATCACGATGCATGTATCAGTTATTGTTTTATTCATGCTGAATATCTTGAAGACTCGAACACAGGTTGACGGCGATTAGGTAGGCTATTTTTCAATTTTACTCAACGTTGCTGGATTCAAGGATGGCAATTTAACTAAAGTTTGAACATGCAATATTGTTAACGATTCCTATCTTTAAGCTAACCTGAGGATGTTGAATACAGCATTTAACAAATGTATGATTATTTTAAATTTAAATTTTTTTCTCAAATAAATAGCTCCGTGATACTCAGACATTATTTACGTACAACCACGACTACAACAGATTTGCGCATTTGCAGTTCTGATATAGACTGAAACATTGATAAAAATATACATGCTGATACAACAAAGTCACAAGTATTTGGTAGGCCTATGCCCAGAAGAGTATTAATTTTTTTAAATGTCACGTTCTAGTCGAGGTCTTAAACATCATAACATTAAAATAATAATTTTGGCATAAGGTTTGTAAATTTATTTTTAAAAAGTACTGTAGAAAAGTATTTTGGAAATGTATTTTTGAATTTTCCAAAATACTTATAAAAACTAATTTATACTTTTCAAAATAAAATAGTATCTTTTATTTTGAAAATAGAAATCTATTTTCGAAATACTATTTGTCCATCACTGATCACCATGGTCATTAGATAGTGATGCTCAATAAATGCGTGTTAATAATTTTAATAATAGTAATAATAAAAGTAAAATCATTATGATTTATACCCAGTTTAAGGGTATAAAGTAATTATAATAAGACAGATGTATATAGTGAGCTTAATAAAAGCGTAATAATAATGATAATATCTTATCTTATCTTATCTTATATAATTATTTATAAAGCGCCTCTCACAGCAAAGACTATTCAGAGGCGCTCCCAGCGTGTCAGCCCCGAGGGAAAAGAAAGGTCTTTAAGCAGCGGAGAGAAGAAGGCGAGATCCCAAGCAAAATCTTGCTACGGAGAGAGGGGGGCAGGTCATTCCAAAGGGAAGGGCCAAGGATGGCAAAAGCACGATGCTGAGCCATCGAAGTCCTTGCACGAGGGACAAGCAGATCAAGGCGGTCAGCAGACCGAAGAGGGCGGGAAGACAGAGCAGATAGAGGTTTGCGCATTAGGTCACAGAGGTATTTAGGAGCTTTTCCCAGTTGAGTCCTAGAGACCAGGAGAAGAACCTTGTATTGGATGCGAGAAGCAACAGTAAGCCAGTGAAGTACATCAGTCATAAAGGTAGTTATGTGAGAGAAGCGAGGAAAACGGGCAATGAGCCTGGCAGCCGCATTCAGAACAGACTGCAGAGATGAAAGGCGCGCTTTAGGGAGCCCAGCAAACAATGAATTGCAATAGTCAATGCGGCAGCAAATGAAGGCATGGACCATAGTAGTAAACACTGAAGGAGAAACTGATCTTCTTACAGCCCTCAAACGCCTCAGATGATAGAAACAGGAACGTGTCAGATGGGAGAGGTGTTCAGAAAACGAGAGGGTACTATCAAGGGTGACACCCAAATCCCGAACACTGGATGAAAATGAAAAAGCAGGGTATATTGACGACAGAAGTGGGATATCAAGTTTAGAAAGTTGCTGTTTAGTGCCAAACCAGATCAGTTGGGTCTTAGAAGAGTTAAGGTTAAGTCGATTTGATGACATCCAAGAGTGGAGATCATGTGACAGGGAATCAATGGATCCAACAAGGGAGATCTGCTGAGAGGATGGGCCTTGGACAAAGATCTGAACATCATCTGCATAAAGGTGACCAGAGGTCAAGTGTTTAGTAAATATAGAAGGAATGTCAGCTGTGTAGAGTAAGTACAGAATGGGGCCAAGGACAGAACCCTGTGGGACACCATACTCAACTCTAACCCAGGCAGTTCTGGAGTCACCAAGGACAATCCTCTGAGTACGGTCAGAGAGGTAAGATTTGAACCAAAGAAGAGGGAGACCACTGAGACCACAAGATAGTTCAAGACGTTGAAGTAGGATTTCATGGTCAACCATGTCGAAGGCCGAGGAAACATCAAAGAGTGCTAGAAGCGTCAAATGAGACCTGTCAATGGCAGTATAAATGTCCGAGAGAAGGGACAGGAGGGCAGTTTCCGTAGAATGGTGACCTCTAAACCCTGATTGACTAGAAGGGAGGAGTCCAGACTGTTCAAGATAGGGCAGAAGTTGAAGCGAGACAAGTCTCTCAAGAGTTTTAGAGAGAAAAGAAAGGTTAGAAATAGGACGATAGTTAGAACATACTTGTGAGTCAAGATTAGGTTTTTTGAGGGTAGGGAAGACAATAGCTTGCTTCTGATATGGAGGGAGATGGCCCTCTGCTAGAGACCTATTGAACAAATATATCAAAAATGGGACAACATCATCCAAAACATTAGTAAGAATAAACGGAGGAAGCGGGTACAGTTCACAAGATTTCTGATTTGAAGAGCTGAGAACACGTCGAAGATCAGCCTCAAGGATGGGACGAAAGTCACCAAACTTGAAGTCCGTGCGTGTGAATTCAGGTGGAGGCGAGTTAGCGGTTGAAGCACGTAAGCCGCAATCTTTTCTGTCATCATTCTGAGGAAATCATTGGCTGAAAACGCAGGAGAGGAAGACGAACGGGAGGCTCGGCCCAGGAGTCCCGAGATGGAAGACCAGAGACGTTTTGGGTTCTTTTCATCTCGAGCGACGAGTCTCTCCCAAAATTCAGCCTCCTTGCGGTGATATAGACGATGGAGCGATCGGAGTTGAGTCACCCACGTCAGGTGGTCAGCCGGATCTTTCGAGCGACGGTAGCGTCTTTCAAGACAGCGTGTACGTCGACGATACTGGCGGCACTCACTGTCAAACCACACAGCAAGTGGTCGCACGCGCATTTTGACCCTCCGCTGAGGTAGTAATTTATCCAGTATTTCGTTCATGGTGGTGGAGTAAAGGTCAAACAGGTCAGCCACCGACAAGACATCCAGTGAAGAGGAGTCAGAAGCAAGTTTTGAGCAGCGAAGAGCATCACGGAAAACTTGATAGTCGAGGGTCTTCCAGCCACGCACCATACGAATGGCATGTATGGGTTGCAGATGCAAGAATAGAAGAGTTAGTTCAACGAGCTGGTGATCAGACAAAGTCGGCGGGTGAACGTGTAGATCACAGACAGATACTTCGTCAGACGTGATGATCAGATCAAGGATACCGCCGAGCACATGAGTGGGCTCACTTACATGCTGACGGAGACCAAACTGAGCAAGCAGATCAAGGAACCGTAGAGTAGATGGGTCTGAGGAGTCTTCTAGATGGATGTTGAAGTCACCTAAAATAACCAGCTGACTGTTTCTTGTGATTAGACTCTCCAGAACAGATGAAAACTCATCAAAAAATGTTCCGGTTAGAGGAGCAGAGCCAGGTCTGTAGAGAGCAAGAAGAGTTGATGGTCCATGGGATGTAGAAATAGCAAGGCATAGCGCCTCAAATGAAGTGATGTCCGGATCAAGTTGAATTACGGAGGTTCGAAGTGTAGAGCGGATGTAGACAGCGATACCCCCACCACGAACCGAGCTGTCATCTGGACGAGAGGCTCTGGGGCGGTCGTAGATGGAGAAACCGGACGGAGCAGCACGAAGAAGAGGCACATCATCAGAACCACGGTGCCAGCTTTTTATAATAATAATGATAATGATGATGATGATGATGAAGAAGATGATGATGATGATGATGATAATAATAATAATAATAATAATAATAATAAAAATAATAATAATAGTAATAGTAATAGTAATAATAATCGCATTGGATATGTAGTCCAGCGATTGTGGTCTTGAGCTTGCTGATGGGACTCGCTGAAACGACGGTAGATAACATGTTGACGCGGACTTGTTTTGCGCCTGATATATCCAGATTTACAACACTTTGCGCGTAATAACTGCGTCAGGTGAGTCGGCTGTCTCTCGGTAGGCCTATTGGCTAAAGCGACAGCTCTGTAAAGACTTCACACAATACAGTGCAAAATAAGCACGTCTAAACCTATAAAATCACTAGTAGTCAGCGAATCGCGAAGAATGGGGTCCCAGCTCATTGCTATTTAGGTTAAAAAATGGCGTCAAATCTTCAACCATTAAATGGGGCAACTTATCGACGTCACGGCACCCCAGTGCCTTGTAGGGCCTAGGCCTGCTACAGTAATCTTATAATATGTCACGGAGTTTCACAAGCCGGGGTAACATGCGTGCTGTAGTCGAACCTAGGGTTGTTCAATTGGAACGGGGACACTCTTCTTCCAATCACAAGACTATCTGCCGTTGAAGATGCTTTTCCCCATCCATTTCGCTCCCGTCCATAGGTCTTCCTCCAGTGGTTAATGGTGTCTCTCATCGAAGACTCAGTTTCCTGTACATTTCGCTCTTACCCACAGTCTCTTTCTTCACTGGTTCAGACTGCCACCGGTTGAAGATGCATTCCCCCAGCTCAGGATGCATTGTCACTGCGTAAACCTGGGCAATTCTAACAATAGTAATCTCAAAACTTCTAAAGCGCCACTCGAAGACGGTGCGTCCTCATTGCGGGGTGGATATTGCATGCTGGTAGCTAAATCCTGTTGGGCACCCAGTTTAAGGGTATCGCGAAGCTACCCGGCCAGGGTTACGAGTGAAGACCTCAACCGGCAAAGAGCTTTTACCCCGTTTCATTTTACGAATACATGAGTGAACTAGTTCTACCGATATCACTTTATATTGAGAAGCTGGATTATATTGGCTAAACCTATTGTGAAACCGCTTATTAAGTTTCTCACTGGTTTTTGCATTATTAGGTGAGCATGTACTTCTAAGAGTAGTAGCAATGTCTCTTGGTTCACTATGGCCATCTACAGACAAGGAAGGTTTATGCTTAACATTAAATTTGGTTTGCCAAGTTTTCCAGAAAGAATTTGTGTCCTTTGTCAGAAGATATTCATGTAGGTCATTAGAAACGTAGGTATCTTTCATAGATTTCTTGTTTCTAGTGGCACGCCTATATCTGCCTTTGCACATCTTTTGGCATCATGTATTGGTCCCTGGTTGGGTCGTCCACATGCTTTCCACAGATCGTGAGCAGCTATGGACTTGTTCTTCAAATCAGTAAGCTTACCATCCCAATAATGCTGCGGTTTGACATAATCCATCAATAATCATGTTGTCAACAGCATCTATGTCATAACCGTGTTCACACAAACACCATACATTACAGTTTGGGTTTTCACTTAAAATGTTTTCAATAACACCTACTAGTTCCAGCAATATGTCATCATAGGCATTGCTATTGCATGTATTTACAGGGAAATAGACATTTATAAACAGACAGTTTTTAATTTTCACTGCAATACGTCTATATAATTTCGTCAGTATCTTCGAGTTACAAACAAGCATGTTGTCCACAAGAATAGCAACGCCTCAATGTTTACTTTTATACGTGTTTAACTGTGCACGTCATCTTCATGAATATTGGCATGCATTCATCTGAACTAAGCTTAATCGTCACACTTGTTTGGCCCCCGGAGGGTTTAAGAAATCGTTTAGTGGCCGTTGGCCGAACAAGGTTGTGCACCACTGTAGTCCCTCGCTTATTTTGCGTACGACCGACATTTATGTGAGCTATTTGCAAGAATGAGCATGACGCACATTCAAAATACTCATCTGACAAGTCGTCAGACGTATTCATTCATCTGCTCCCCGTTAGACGAATACAGATTCCTAACAGTCTGAAGAGAGGAGGGATATTCGTCTAGCGAGCCGCAAGAAGCGAGGTTGGGTGGGGGGGGGGGAGAAATGGAGCGAGGGTTCTGTGTCGAGGTAAGGGGCCAGTTATTGTTCCGTCTAAAGGTTTCAGTCGACGCATTGAAACTGCACAAACCGTTACATTCGCAACTGGTAACGGTGAAATCACTCAAGCGTTACGACGTACTAAGACTTGAAGCCCAAAGACCATACGGCCCGTTGCCGATAAAACCAGTATCAACTCGTCTCCTCACGTTTGATGTACGACCTCGGGTCTCTTTTCCATTCTCTGTATTAACATCGACCACAAGGCCACTATGTCTCACCTTTGGCCCTGAAGTATAAACGTCCAACTAGTTGTACCAGACCCGAACGTCAACCCCAGATATAACCAAGACCTCGGTACCCATTGACCCGTTTGGATCTTGACCTAGAACCGATTTCACCCTTTCGCCTATCGATTATGATTTGACTGAGCGCTTGTGTATAAGCTGGTTCCCGCGACTTGGCCTTTTTGGGCGCTGTAGAAATCTCGAGATTATGATAATTTACGATTTACTTGATCAAAGGTCGGCCGTTTATTCCAATTTCCCCGATCATGAATACGCGGTGTGCAGGTGAGTGCGAGTCAGATTGTGGTACTGTCGTGAATGCACTTCAGCCGAGAGCTACTTCAACTTCCAGAAACCGCGTGATCATGGTGATTTGATTGTGTTATTATAAAGAAGAGCTGGCATTGTCTTGCCTTTGTCCACATAGCTCGCCTTGTCTAATATTTCCTCGAATAAAGAAGAGATGGCATGACTGTGCTTTGTCTCACTACCTTGACTTGCCGTGCCTACTTTTACCCTCAAAACAGACAGAAGCAGGGACGTAACTTTGGTCTACAGAGTGGGGGTACCAATTTCTTACATACACGAAGCAAGGTGGAGACTGCGCTCTGGGAAGGCACAGTAATAAAATATTGATTGGCATTGTTCAAAAAGTGGGGGTACGGTACTCAGTGTAAAAAATGGTGCTACGGGTACCCCTCGTATCCCCCACAAATTACGCCTATGGAAAGAAGAGATGACCTTATCTTGCTTTAGTATCCATATTAGATTTTTGCATTTGTTGTGTCTAATCTGACCGTAATAATCGTCTTCTGATATTTGCAATCTGTATGTCGAATCATGTAATCCGCGCTCAAAGATATTCTGAGAAATTATTGGTATTTGTTAATATCGTCAGGAATAAATTCATAACACAAGTGATTATTTACGTCAGTGGTGCACAACCTTTTACGGCGAGGGGACACTAAACGATTTCCAAAAGTACCTAACATACCCTTCGTGGGCCAAACAAGTGTGACGACTCAGCTTAGTTCAGATGAATACATGCCAGAATTTATGAAGATGACGTGCGCAGTAGAACACATGTTAAAAAGTAAACATAAGAGTAATTGAGAAAGGGGACTCATAGTACTTCTATATTATTACAACGCTGTTAGTTGTTTGCAATGACCACAGGGCGCAAGTCAGTGTGATGGTTGCGGCTGCATCTGCGCTTTTCCTATTGGATATCACGAATTACATGACAACTCGTCGCGGACCTGATGTGGCCTGCGGGCTGGACATTGTGCACCATTGTCAGAAATCGCTAAATGTCACCACATCAGTTAAGTTGCAGTATAGAACCCGTTTTATTTGTAAAGGATTTCCTAAATGCTGGCCTCCTAAGAGCTTTCATAATTAAATATAATTAAAACTAGTAGAACTATTTTCTAATCGGCAACCTTAAATTAATCTAATCACAATCCGCCAATCAGTATATCAACTGCGTATCACCGGGAAAGTTGTTTGCTCTCAGAGAACAGCCATATTTGATAGGACGGCATCTTTAAAACACTTATTGTACCCAGCATCACCACCACAGTCATTGTCATCATCAGCAACAGCTGCAGAAACAACAAGAAGAGCAATAGCAAATCATCATCGTTGTCATCTTCACCATCAAGCAATAGTAATTAAACCTTCATCACCATCATCATCATCATCATCATCATCATCATCATCATCATCATCATCATCATCATCATCATCATCATCATCATCATCAGCATCAGCATCAGCATCAGCATCAGCATCATCAACATCACCATCAACATCAACATCATCGCCATCACCACCACCACCACCACCACCACCACCACCACCACCACCACCACCACCACCACCACCACCACCACCACCACCACCACCACCACCATCATCATCATCATCATATTTTGTGGTGCGTTCGTCGTGTACACACGCCAGTGCGTTTAGACCTCTGCTCACTGGGTCTTTCGCACTGGGAGCGCCTCTGATTAGCGAACACTGTGAGAGGCGCTTTATAAATGTTTAGATACAATACAATACAATACAATGCAATACAATCATCATCATCATCATCATCCTCATCATCATCATCATCATTATCATCATCAACAACAACAAGTCAACAACAACGACATCATCATCATCATCATCATCACCATCATCATCAATAACAACAACAGAGACAACAACAGCAACATCATCATCATTGTCATTGCTTTTGACGCTATACAGGAAGTGTGCCGCATCAGATGATACTTGAAGATCGTAGACAGTAGTTGATATAAGGAGTGTCTTGTCCAGCCTTGCAGGTAGAAGATCTCCGTCATAATAATAGAATTATCAGTTTAACAATGATGTGATACTCTCATAGCCGAGTGGATTCTTCTCCTGGTAAACGAGAAATACAATTTTTTTAGTCAGTCAAGCAGTCATCCAAAGTAAATAACCAGTCAGTCAATCAATCATTCAAAGTACTTCTACCACTCAGTCAACCAATCATTAAAAGAAAATAAACCAATCAGTCAACCAACAAATCATTCAAAGTAAATAAACCAGTCAGTCAACAGTCATTCAATCAGTTATTCAATCGATCGATCGACAGTCGATAAATATTTAAAATGATTGAATTTCACGGATGAATTTGGTAATTGGTGTCAGTCATCAGTTATTTGCTATGTTGAATAAAGTAGCGAATGGTCTACTGTATACACGTATTTTAATGAAGTAGAATCATATAATCTTTAAATAAATATATAAAATACTAATTCTATTTATTTATTCATAACACATATTTTAATGAAGTAGAATCATATAATCTTTCAATAAATAAATAAAATACTAATTCTATTTATTTATTTAAAAATTAGCCTATATGATTCTACTTCATTCAAATACGTGTATATATAACGGACCTTTTGCTACTTTATTCAGCATAAACTAATAACTGATGACTTGCACTAGTTGCAAAATCATCTGTGTTGCGTAGAGCCTGCCAATCAATCCATCAATAATATGAGATTTACGTGTCATGCGTCAATGCTTGAATCAGTCAGTGGCCAATAGGAGATGAGATGGACAGCCGAGGCTCGAAGGTGGAAGCTAAGTGACCGATAGATTAACGAAGTAGAACGTTTTAAATGTGAAGCTTATTCTGGTCAGTGCAATATGTACCTTCGTATTTCTCTGCTACAGACATAGATTTTCGTTCGTAAGTGTCGCGTACGACTTTCAGCAGAAGGTAGAAGACGGTTGCAACCGTTGAACCAACGTAAGGACCGACCCAGTATAACTGCACAGGAAAAAGAATAAACACCTTTTCCTTATCACTCAACTGCTAAATGTTTATCTTGTTACGATGCACATGAATAACAAAATTACTTATCTTTTAAACTTGCAATAAAACTTGTTTAACTGACTCATATAAATAGATTAAGAATACCATGTGCATTGAGAATGTTCATCAAGAATCTTTTGTACATCTAAAAATCATGTTTTATGATAATTGATGCAAAATACTGTTTAAAGTGTCTTATCACAGTTCATGCATAATAGACATTATTAATCTCATGTTGTTAAACAATGAACACTAATGCAATTGTAAAGTTCAGTTTTGACACCTTTATATGGTGTCTTATACATGTTATAACTTCATTTTACTGTACTGTGTATGATCTAAATTGTCGTCAACGGCCTTTGATATCATAGGACGACGTTAAACTGTGGAATAATAATAAAATGTTAGTATCTTACGAAAGCTGGTACTTTGTTAATCTGACTGCTAACTCTCGATTGACTCTGCTACCCTTGCAGACAAACAGACAAACAGACAGACAGACACACACAAATAGACAGACAGATAGACGGACGGACGGACAGATACACATACACACACGTACACATGCACACATAGACACCGACACAACCAGACAAACAGACAGGCAGACAGAAAAACACAGACACGCAGACAAGAAGTAGGGAATTAATAATAATAAAATGGAATTTCTAGTCTTCTTCAAAATGTCGGCGATCTATTTTGTAGCGCGCTGAGTCTAACGATGGCGGGTACGAGCCTACTGAGTGGACTGAGTTTAACGCCCCTGATTCAGAATTCCACAGATTCAGATTTTTTTACCTTGCCCGCAAAATGTTTTACACAAACAAACAAATAAAACAAACTATCAGGCTACTAACCCAGTGGTCCCTGAAGTTTCCGGAAATAATCGCCGGACCAAAGGCAACAATTGGATTCTGCAGACCACCTGTATGAGTGCCCTACGAAACAGTGCAACCACCACAATTAATTGATTTTTATAGCGCCTCTACTGTAGATCTAAAAAGATGTATACAAAGATTCAGATATTTCCATAATTATAAACTGGTCATTTTAGCTAGCATGATTAAATACGAATCTCCCTACACGTCGTCATAATCATAATCAAATATGGTCGAGGATAAAATATGAATGATTTCTAGTTGACTGACTTGATTGACTGGTTGACTGATTGACTGGTTGATTGACTGACCGACTGACCGAATGAATGAATTACCTACTTGCTGGCTGACTGACTGACTGACTGACTAACTGACTGACTGACTGACTAACCGACTGCCTTACTGACTGACTGACTGACTGACTGACTGACTGACTGACTGACTGACTGACTGACTGACTGACTGACTGACTGACTGACTGACTGACTGACTGACTGACCGACTGATTGACTGACTGACCGTCCGGCCGACTGCCTTACTGACTGACTGACTAACTAACTGACTGACTGACTGACTGACTAACTGACTGACTGACTGACTAACAGACTGCCTTACTGACTGACTGACTGACTGACTGACTGACTGACTGACTGACTGACTGGCTGACTGACTGACTGACTGACTGACTGACTGACTGACTGACTGACCGACTGACTGACTGACCGTCCGGCCGACTGCCTTACTGACTGACTAACTGACTGACTGACTGACTGACTGACTGACTGACTGACTGACTGACTGACTGACTGACTGACTGACCGTCCGGCCGACTGCCTTACTGACTGACTGACTAACTGACTGACTGACTGACTGACTGACTAACTCACTGACTGACTGACTGACTAACCGACTGCCTTACTGACTGACTGACTGACTGACTGACTGACTAACTCACTGACTGACTGACTAACCGACTGCCTTACTGACTGACTGACTGACTGACTGACTGACTGACTGACTGACTGACTGACCGACTGATTGACTGACTGACCGTCCGGCCGACTGCCTTACTGACTGACTGACTGACTAACTAACTGACTGACTGACTGACTAACTGACTGACTGACTGACTGACTAACCGACTGCCTTACTGACTGACTGACTGACTGACTGACTGACTGACTGACTGACTGACTGACTGACTGACTGACTGACTGGCTGACTGACTGACTGACTGACTGACTGACTGACTGACTGACTGACTGACTGACCGTCCGGCCGACTGCCTTACTGACTGACTGACTAACTAACTGACTGACTGACTGACTGACTAACTGACTGACTGACTGACTAACTAACAGACTGCCTTACTGACTGACTGACTGACTGACTGACTGACTGACTGACTGACTGACTGACTGGCTGACTGACTGACTGACTGACTGACTGACTGACTGACTGACTGACTGACCGACTGATTGACTGACTGACCGTCCGGCCGACTGCCTTACTGACTGACTGACTGACTAACTGACTGACTGACTGACTAACTGACTGACTGACTGACTGACTAACCGACTGCCTTACTGACTGACTGACTGACTGACTGACTGACTGACTGACTGGCTGACTGACTGACTGACTGACTGACTGACTGACTGACTGACTGACTGACTGACTGACTGACTGACTGACTGACTGACTGACTGACTGACTGACTGACTGACTGACTGACTGACCGTCCGGCCGACTGCCTTACTGACTGACTGACTAACTGACTGACCGACCGACCGACCGACCGACCGACCGACCGACCGACCGACCGACCGACCGACCGACCGACCGACCGACCGACCGACCGACCGACTGACTGACTGACCCATGGATTGACCCACCGACCAAGAGATCGACCAAGCCTTGACCAGGCTGGGATGACAGGGTATGTTTAAATGCATAAAGCCACTGCTTCTACTAGATAAAGTTTCACAAAGACTGTCTGATGGATGACCCTACCGCCGCCATGACTCCTGTACCGACACAGAACCCAATGGTCAAGCTGGTGATGGCAGACGGCTGACCAACCGGCTGATCAAGGACCAAGCCGACAAATATGAGGTTAAAGGTCAGAATTGCCTCGATCGCCATTCCCTGGACTGCTGTTACTCCCACTCCAGGAAGGAGAGGAATTATTTGACTGGTCGCATTGGCCGGCGTCAGACTAACAAAATATAAAAGATCATCATCATCGTCGTCGTCGTCGTTGTCGTCGTTGTCATCGTCGTCGTCGTCATCACCATCACCATCATCATCATCATCATCATCATCATCATCATCATCATCATCATCATCATCATCATCAGCAACATCAGCAACGCATTCAACCAATAGTAACCAATGGTTATTACCAGTGGCGTACCGAAGGGGGGGCAGAGGGGGCGAGTCGCCCCGGGCGGCACTTTTGCAGGGGCGGCAAAATAGAGCTGAAGAAAAATAAAAAGAGTGAATTTTGGACTAAAAATTAAAATGTAGGAAAGAGGAAAGAGAAAGAAGGAAAGAAAGACACCGTCACTTTGGCGAAGTCGGCTTGGCTTGTTTGATCGTTATAATTGGCCTAAAATTGACAGAAACTGACTGCATGATTTTGTCATTTGAGATGACCACTTATCCTTCCAACAGAGCTTAGTAATAATACTCAAATATTTTCAATTCACGGTTACAGTGGTTACTCACTGTCAGAGAAGTTTTCAAAATTGAAACTGATTAAAACTTATTTCTAAAAGAAGTGCACAATGAGCGAGATGCGATTGACGAATTTGGCAATGCTGTCCATTGAAAGGAAAACGGCTGAAACAATTAATTTAGTTAATGTCATCAATGATTTTGCATCCGTAAAAGCTCTCAAGATAACGTTAATAACGATAATGATAGTATGGTAATTAAAGCATGATATTATAAGTGTGTTACAGTTGGTATGTGCGCAGTGTACTGTACACATCACAGCGAGTCAGCGACAGCCGCAAGTCAAGCAATAAAATGTTTAAGCTTATTTATCTAATAAAAATAGATTTCAGTAGGTTGAAATGTGTAGCTAAAACGAATAATTACAAAATACAGTGAAAAACGCAGAAAGGCTATAAACTGCATAAAATAAAATTGTATATGTAATACGATCGTCATGCAATATCTTAGAGAAAATAGCATATCGAAAATTAAGTTCTCAAGGGCGGCATTTTGGGCCATCGCCCCGGGCGGCATTTCAGCTCCGTACGCCACTGGTTATTACTACCCCCATCTGTTTCCGCTTTTCCCAAAGACCAATACAAACCTGGAAAGTCCTTATTTAACGTCGCGTGACTTGTTTGAGCGCAGCCCGCTAAGGGTCAGGAAAGTATCGCGTATTGTTTACGAAACAAGTGCATCGTAGTTTATCATCTTACTTTATGTAGAAAAATCGACGAATAATTATGTTTTCAACGTAAACAAACAATTAAACATTTTATTTAATATCCGGTGCAAAAATTGAAGTACGGCGACATCTGTGGGTAAGGATGGTCTCTCTGGTTTCTCTGGCAACCGGACTCTGACCTCCATTGGACATCGATCTCCGGACAACCCCTCTGACATGACGCAGCACTTGTGAATATTCTGGTGCACTGCGCCTAGCTGTAAAGTAGCGCTTTAGAAATTTGGAATTTACGATTACGATGAAACCGGATGTACAATCATTACAGGAGTTTCCAAACTTCTACAGTATATGCTATAGGGTCTAGAATCCAAACGCTTACCCATAGCCAATCATCGTTCCTGCGGCTGCTCCCCCCACTTCCACGATCGTGTAAACTAAAGCTGCGGAACAGTTGAAACACATAACGAATTCTAATTAATGACAGCAACGATTATAACTGAAGAGCATCTCCACCGCCCGAGTTTAATTATTGTCATAACAATTGCAAAAGCATTAATTTTTATGAGTTCAAAAGTCGACATCAAGTTTATGTCTTAATGAGGCAATACTTAATGTTATATTGCAGAGTATTGAACTCTATTCTATTGCAATCCACTCTATTCTATTGCAATCCACTCTATTCTATTGCAATCCACTCTATTCTATTGCAATCCACTATATTCTATTGCAATACACTCTATTCTATTGCAATCCACTCTATTCTAGTGCAATACACTCACTGGCGGCGATCTTGTTTGACGGGGCGGGGGGGAATTTAGAACTGATCTGGTCAAAAAAGAGTTTAGAACTGATCTGGTCAAAAAAGAGTTTTGAACTGATCTGGTCAAAAAAGAGTTTTGAACTGATCTGGTCAAAAAAGAGTTTTGAACTGATCTGGTCAAAAAAGAGTTTTGAACTGATCTGGTCAAAAAATAGTTTTGAACTGATCTGGTCAAAAAAAAGGCACACAATTTTTTCACGCTCACGCGCGAAGAAAAACTGTCGACCTTTTTTGGTGTTTCTTTGAAATGTGGGTGGGAGCAAATGTATGGTGTGTCCCCCACTCTTAAAGGTGGGGATCTTGTCCCCCTCGACTCCACCCCCCCCGGGGATCGCCGCCCATGAATACACTCTATTCTATTGCAATACACTTTATTTTACCGCAAAACATACATACGTATATACATACACGCATACATTATGCATACACGCATACATTATGCATACACGCATACATACATACATACATACATACATACATACATACATACATACATACATACATACATACATACATACATACATACAAACATACATACAGATATGCATGCATACATAAATACATTAAAGCACGTGTTCTGGTCTATGAAAATGCAGATTAGACTAGACTTGACTGGACTCTATTAGATTAAATTTTAATGATTAAATATGTCTAAATGATTGTGATTATGGACTTTTAATTTGCGCAAAAAGTGACATCGATAGTTACCTTGTGCCAGATGAAGACGGCCCAACATAAACATTTGCAGATTAGTTATTGTAGATAATTAGATTGAGAGGAAAACGGCGCTGGCGGATGCTGCTGCTGGACTGGATGATGGTGGATGGAGGAAGCCCAACATCGAGAGGAGTGGCGTTATTAGATGTCTCTATCTACCCAAAGGCGGTGAACTTGAAGGAGAGGGCAGATTAAATTAGATTACATCTCATTTAAATTAATTAGATTAAATTAGATTGGATCTGATGTTAAATGGATTCGATTAAATTATATTAGATCTTATGTTAAATTGATTGGATTAAATTAGATTAGATCTGATGTTAAATGGATATGATTAAATTAGATTATATTTTATTTAAATGGATAGGATTAAATTAAATTTGATTGAAATGGATTAGATTAGATTAAATTAGATTTGATTTAAATGGATTAGATTAAATTAGATTGGATCTGATTAAATGGATTAGATCAGATCAGATCAGGCCAGGCCAGATCAGATGAGATTAGATGAGGGTGCCAACCTTTGATGAAGGTCATTCTTCCAGCAAGGAAGACCGCCCAAGTCCTGGCTGGGTTGACGGAGGCGCCGCAGAGTGGTCCCCATCCCTCGATGCAGGTGAAAACAAAGAATCCGGCGTAGAGTCCAAAGTGTGTGATCGACGGTTTATAGATGTTCTTATCGAAGGTTACAGAGATCCAGATGATTAGGCATTCGTAGTACATACACAGTACAGTCTCAACGACAACATCATGCCAGAACATGAGACTACACAGTTCTTCAAGGGCCCGCCGAGGAGAAAAGACTCGTGCCAGCTTGCGTCCCAGACGGTACGACCAGCATCTCGTGGCACCTGGGGGCCCGTCCGCGTTGACGAGAGTAGCCAGTGACGACGGTGACATCTTCGGGTGGTCATTGGAGAATTTGGACGGCGATGACGTATCATAATTACCGAGAGAGATCGTCGAAGATGACATCACACCGTGACCGACGGGGAGCGATGGGAAGGACTTCACGTGACCTTCAGGAGCAGACGATGATGTCACGTTATGACCGAGCATATCCGCCGACGATGACGTAACGTTTCGTCGAAAAGTGCTTACGGAGGATGACGTCATGGAAGTTGACGGTGACTCTGCGCTCCAGGCCGTAAAAGGCGACGACACTGACGTCACGGCGCTGACGTCTGCGGATGACGTCATGTCGTGTTTGTGATTGGTCGGTGAGGATGACGTCAGGCAGTGACCGCTCGCTGGACTTCGGGTGTCTTCGTTCACCTCCAGCGCAGCGTTGATCACTCCAACCGTCTTCCGATTCGCTAGCATGTCTGGGCCTAGAATGAAAACTAAAGTGGCTGTAGAAATCTCTAGATACAAGTAGCCATAGCCGGACAGAAACACTCTTAAAATTAGGACCTAATTACTGGACAGAGCAGATTCTAATTTAGCCAGACAAATAAAGTTTCGCTGGCAAGAAAGTCCAATGACTGTGGCGTATATAGCTAGTCAAACTAATATGGCCTTTTACAATCACTTGATAAGGCCAAAAGTGACACTGAACGACAACACCAACAACAACAAAAACAACAGCGATAAAAATAGCTACTATTTATTATCATATACTATAATATAATAATACTATTATTATAATATGTAGTAATGATATTGTTTTATTATTATTATGCGATTAGGCCTACTATATTTTTTCTCATTGTTAGTAGTATTTTAATTGATTATTGTTCTTTTTTATTGATTATTATTCAACTCTGTTGAATATAAATATTATAGTAATAATATAAATAATAATGCTAATAATAATAATAATGTTAATAATAATAATAATAATAATAAAAATAATAATAATAATAATAATAATAATAATAATAATAATAATAATAATAATAATAATAATAATAATAATAATAATAATAATGTTATTATTATTATTATTATACTATTATTATTATTATTATATTATTATTATTATTATTATTATTATTATTATTATTATTATTATTATCATTATTATTATCATTATTATTGTTATTATTGTTATTATTATCATCATAATCACCTTCAGTGCTTTTTCTAGAAAAAAAGGTTCCGGAACTGAACAATGGGTTCCGGAACTGAACAATTATGGAAGGGCTAAAATCCAGAGAAAAACGGGATTGGGGTTGGGAGGGGTCTCAATAAACACTGAAAACAGTTCACAACATTGAAATTAAATTTAAAAAATAACTAAATTTATGTCTTTATTATTAAAATAAATAAAAATTATTTTGTAGTAGCTGAAAAAGGTCCTCCGGCGCTTTCCACCTGAAAAGAGCACTGATCATAATCATCACCATCAAAGATGCACTTCATAAATTTAAATTTATTTAAATCTATCGAGTTGAGTCGTCGTGTTCGGGTGAACATCAAAGAAAGGGAATAATTATGCAGAGGTGAAAGTATTAACTCAAGGAACACCTAAAAAATGTCACGCGCGGTGCACAGACTTGACAGAAACCCAGGACACTGTTGGCCATCGCGTAACGACAGCTCGTCTGTGATACCCAAGTTAGTCCCTATCCTGAAGCAGGGTAGAATGAATTTCGGAGGGGCAGATACGGCGCCCCTTAAAGCAAAACGGCGAAAGATATCCATGTCACATGAATTGAAAACAACTACAGCGTTACAACGGATCGGTCTTCGCACGAGTCCACAAGACCAAGAAGACGATATTAAATGAATTGAAACCTACGGGTTCTCAACCCAGGTCCAGAAATGACAATTATGATGACCGTGATGCTGCTGCTTCTGTGATTATGATGATGATGATGACGACGACGACGACGATGATGGGAGAATTTGATTAAGCTACTCACTTGATACACTTAATGACCGATTCGAAGTATTTCTCGTCACGTAAAGTTAAGATTCCGATCTTATGTTAAGCCTTCCGACGAAGGCTTACAATTCAGGAATGTACTTGTTGTATAAAAATTATACTTATCTAATGATTATTTACAAAAGTGTGTGAACATTTTTTCATATTTTACATAATTCCGAAAACAATTACGAAAATAGGTCGAGTATAAGGTTGATTCGCTCT
Organism: Allolobophora icterica; assembly: GCA_963556255.1. NCBI lineage: Eukaryota > Metazoa > Annelida > Clitellata > Crassiclitellata > Lumbricidae > Allolobophora > Allolobophora icterica. Next base: position 23,239,574 of record OY744611.1, on the reverse strand, counting down.
CAAAGAGAACATGAGTTAATCCGATTGTGGATTTCAGATTATATGCAGAACGTATAAGGTCATTGGACGAGTACAGAAAGAAGAGAGTGGGTGTAACAAGTAGACAGAGATACACGGAGAAAGACAGAGAATGAGACAAAGACAGAGGTATTAAAGAGACGTAGAGAGACGGAGATAGACAGAGATCGAGAGAGAAAGAGATTGATGCAGAGATACAGAGACTGAGGCAGCGAGAGAGACAGCGAGAGACCATGATAAAAATAGAAATGCGGAAAGTTAGAGATAGAAAGAGAGAGAAAATGAAAGAGACAGAAGCACAGACAAATACAGAAAGTAGTAGAAAGACAGTGATGTCAAAGATGTCAAGCAGACATAGAACTAGACAAAAAAATAATCACCACCCACATCGGGAACAAAATAAGCCTGTTTAAGGTGTTCTTATGCAGCTTAATGGCTACATTTAAATTGCCCTCAATGAGGCCACCATACAAAACTTTTATGCGTTTCACGGCCATAAAAGGTCAATAGAACGAGATGTGATACTTAAGTTAGTGTTTATGAAGTCCTTCGCAACATCTCGTAACCAGCACACAACAAGTCGTTAAAATACCACAAAATTTCTCAAGGGTCATTTCACTTATTACAAATTGGGAATCGGATCTGGAATCTGCAAATAATGGTCTATACTATCCGGTATCCGGAATCGGCAAAAAAACAAAATCGGTTCTGCCCTAGTCTTGCGAGTCTAATCAGCGTCATCGCACTCACAATCGTCGGATAACATAACCTGCATTCTATCGAATGTGATGCACATGTAGGGGTCCTTAAATGGAGTGGCGCCCATTTAAACAGGCAGTGCATAATAATATCATTAAAAATGGGCAGAGTCGAAGCTATTTACTATATCGCGTGACAGGGCCGTGACCGTAACGGTTTGGCGTACGTTCATCGTTTACTTAAGTGGAACCTGTTTAGATCAGTCAGGTATTTGACACTTTTGAGTGGTTCTCAAAAGCGTTTTAAAGGCCTTGAAATATACATATTTTATTATATACACTTATACAAACATATATATATATATACACATATATGAATCTATACATAGATACATATGTACATATACAACGTACGCATAAGATTATATAATGCTATACGCTTGATAAATATGCGTGTTCATCGTATGTAATGAACCATGCACACGTGCACAACTCCGCCTCTGTCCGTGCTTTGCTAGTGCCAGTCCAAAGCCTGCTGGGTAAAGAAGGAGGGCGACGCTAATCATTGTTGTTGACACAGCGTCGTTCAATAGGAACTAACCGAACGTATGTAGGATATGTAGCGTAACTTATACCAATAATTATAAGACATTAAACCGATTAGATGTTACATGGGCGACTCTCTCTCTCTCTCTCTCTCTCTCTCTCTCTTCTCTCTCTCTCTCTCTCTCTCTCTCTCTCTCTCTCTCTCTCTCTCCTCTCTCTCTCTCTCTCTCTCTCTCTCTCTCTCTCTCTCTCTCTCTCTCTCTCTCTCTCTCTCTCTCTCTCTCTCTCTCTCTCTCTCTATCTCTCTCTCTCTCTCTCTCTCTTCTCTCTGTCTGTCTGTCTGTCGGTCTGTCTGTCTGTCTGTCTGTCTCTCTCTCTCCCTCCCTCTGTCTCTCTCTCTCTGTCTCTCTATTTCTATGTATGTGTGTGTCTCTGTCTCTGTCTCTCTCTGTCTCTCTGTCCGTCTGTCTGTCTGTCTGTCTGTCTGTCTCTCTCTCTCCCTCCCTCTGTCTCTCTCTCTGTCTCTCTATTTCTATGTATGTGTGTGTCTCTGTCTCTGTCTTCTCTGTCTCTGCCTCCTCTGTCTCTCTGTCTCTCCGTCTATCTGTCTGGTCTGTCTGTCTGTCTGTCTCACTCTGTGTAATTATATATATAGAGTACTGGTTGTAGTAATAGCTTCGACGCGTGTACATACATATATAATATATATATATATGTACACGTGTCGAAGCTATTACTACAACCAGTACTCTTTCAGTTCACATAAGTATATGAAATCTCTGTTTGATAGCGCGCTAGGTCTATAATCCAACGACCGTGGGCTCTATAGTCTACTTTACGGACTCCATGACCTTGGACCACTTGTTGGCTCTCACACGTGTCTTGCGCGTCTTATTAGGAGTTGCTGAACTCGTGCACAGAGAGGTTCATTAACAACACAACAAGTACTTCACAGGAATATTAATTACCATGATCTAACGTTCGAAGTTTGTTAGAGCAAGAGTCTTTTGTTTGATTTTACGACAATTGTTTTGTTTTCGCAGCGACGTGTATCGTCAAATAAAATAATAATAAAGCCCACATTAACTGTGGCCTCAATCCAGACAATGAAGTGACTTGCTGTGGTCAATCACTGTCCGGGAAATAGTACACACTTACGTAGCCAGAACGATCCGATACATTATTTTTCGTAATAGGTCTCAGCCATGTATGACATAAGAAGAGAATAGCAGTCGCTTAAGCTAGCCCTGAAGTGTTAGCTACTTCATTTTCTTAGCCTAGGCATATGAGGGCGGGTGGCCAGTCCTCTCCCTCGCCGTCTCATCTTCCAACCGACACTCCGACAGTATACTCATAATAGCCGAGTTGGCTAGGGGGCGCAGGTGGAGCAGAAATCTCGAACCAAATATCTGCCCTGGCAGGGATTTGAACTCGCGACCCTCAGACTGAGGGTCGCGAATGTCCCAGTTAAAGGTGTCCTCTGGTGTTTTGCTCTAGTTCTCAGAGATCACGTTCCATTGATTATACATGCACAATTGCACGCATTCCTCTACATAGAACGTGTTCCTCTACCTTTTTGCGAACGACTTGACACGTTAACAGGACATTCCGAGGCAGAGTTATGGTGTTAGGCACGTGCTGGCGACAATCCAGACACCACAGCGACCTTGGTGCCATTCTCAAAGGTCACGGTCTGTTGCCTTCTAATTTCATAAGCCATCTTTGTCTACTCTCACAACTTCTATTGTGGCACTTTATTGTACTCAAGCTATCGATCACGCAGAAGAAAGGTAAAATGATGTATGGTCAGACCCGGTTCAAGACATTTGGCGGCCATAGGCAAAGCTACAATTGAGCGGCCCGTCGACCCATAATATAATAATATTATACCCGCGATTAAAATACTTCCGGAAAAACTTATGATTGAAACTTAACGGTGAACCCTACCTTAATAGAACATAATTTATTACACCAACACTATAATACTTCCATCTAGCGAATAATAATTAAAAAATAATCGAACGTTGTTTCATTAATGAATTTCCCGAAATAATTTTTTAATGTTTATTTTGGAAAAACAGAAAATTGGCGGCCCCTAAAAATCGGCGGCCCTAGGCGGCTGCCTCGTTTGCCTAACAGACGAACCGGGCCTGTGCATGGTATAGTATCAGTATGGTATCTGGGAATTTATAAAGCGCATCTCACAGTGTGAACTATTCAGAGGCGCCCTCGGTGTGTGAGCCGGTATGCGGACGTTTCGTCCTGGGACGATTCGTCACGGACGATTCGTCCCAGAACGATACGTCCCAGGACGATTCGTCAGAGGATAAACTCTATAAATCTACCTAAGTGACAACAAAAGATCGATTGTCATGAATATTCCAGTTCTAGGTTTTATCGTTTTAGTATGTATCTAGAACTAAACTATTCAGATTTGTCACCATGACAATCTATCTTTTTAGTGTTTTTAGTCTGGAATATCCATGACAATTGATCTTTTGTTGTCACTTTGGTAGATTTGTTGAGTTTAATCCTCAGTCCTGTTTAGTCTGAAAATCGTCCTCAGACGTATCGTCCTGGGAAGATTCGTCACGGACGAAACGTCCCCAAATCGTGTGAGCCTCGCGGAAACAGAACAGACTTTAAACGATGAACAACAACAGAGAGAGAGAGAGAGAGAGAGAGAGAGAGAGAGAGAGAGAGAGAGAGAGAGAGAGAGAGAGAGAGAGAGAGAGAGAGAGAGAGAGAGAGAGACAGAGACAGAGACAGAGACAGAGACAGAGACAGAGACAGAGAGAGACAGAGAGAGACAGAGAGAGACAGAGAGAGACAGAGAGAGACAGAGACAGAGAGAGACAGAGAGACAGAGAGACAGAGAGACAGAGAGACAGAGAGACAGAGAGACAGAGAGACAGAGAGACAGAGAGACAGACAGAGAGAGAGACAGAGAGAGAGACAGAGAGAGAGAGACAGAGAGACAGAGGGAGGGAGAGACAGACAGACAGACAGACAGACAGACAGACAGACAGACAGACAGAGACAGAGACAGAGACAGAGACAGAGACAGAGACAGAGACAGAGACAGAGACAGATAACTTATTAAGTAGGGTCCCACGAAGTACCAAGGGAAGGGAGTTCCATAGGGATGGGCCCACGACAGCGAAAGAGCGAGACTGAGCCATAGCAGACCTTACCCGGGGAACAAACAGATCACGTCGATTCAGAGAACGTAGGGGTCGATGAGAAGAAGCAGAGAGAGGTTTGCTCATGTAATGGAAGGTATATAAGATGAAGACCATCAAGGTAACGTAAGGTGCTCCACGAAGTCCGTCACCAGGCGGCGAACTCACAATCGTTGGATCACAAGCCAAGCTCTAAACCGACTGGGGCATCGCGTGATAAGAAGTGGCACTACAAAATGCCGTACCACAATAATTGGAAATAAAATCTTTGAAATAGCAAAAACAACAAACGATAGACTCTGTTTTCTCGAAAGTACTTGCGATTCAACATTTGACCAAAACAACTCATACAAACTGAAAAGACTCAGATTTTGCGAAACGAACGATACCAGAACTGAAGTACGTCTGTCTGTCTGTCTGTCTGTCTGTCTGTCTGTCTGTCTGTGTCTAACTTCAGTGTTTCCTTCATCTCGCTGTATTTTTCTATCGCCTGGTCCACTCTCCGTCTCTATCTCTCTCCTCTGTGCATCCATGTATGCCTAGCCCTCTCTCCTTCTATTTGTTTCTATCTCTGTTTCTCTGTCCATGTCCCTCTCCAAAGCATACAAATTCTCGTGTCTAACTCTGACCGTCTGTGTCTCTGACCGTCTGTGTCTCTGTGTTCTCCTGTCCTTATCTTTCTGCCTCCATTGCTTCCTTTGTTTTCTCATCCATCTCTCTGTCTGTTTCGTTTCCCCTCTCCTCTTGTATCACCATCTATCTCTCTCCAACCAATTATCTCGTTTAACTTCTGTCGCCTCTCTCTCTCACCCTGTCTCTCTTTGTCTCTGTTTCTCTGTCTCTCTCAGTCTCTCTCTCTCTCTGTCTGTCTGTCTGTCTGTCTCTGCCTCACACACTCCCTTGTTTTCTATCTCTATCTCACATGCCTTTCTGCATCCGTCTTTGTCCGTCTCTGTGTATCAGTGTCTATTTCTTTAACTAAAATCCATACGTACAGATAACTAAGGAACCAAGGCACAAAAGCATCCGCGAAGTTTCAACGTCTAAACCAAGGAGTTTTCATCACATGGAGGGACATGCAACGCACGCCACCTAACGGCTCAATTTGAAAGCTTAGATTTACTTACAGCTGGCCAAAGTTCGTCTCTTTTAATAAAGAGACTTCTCGAAGACGCTTCATCATTCATAATCGTCATTGTAGCTTTCAAGAAAGTTATACTAATGTATGCGTAATTATTATACATAGCCTACACTGATAAGCTTAAATTTCGTAAACTGCGCTATTAATATATAGTGAATAAATTCATATGCATATGAATATTCTTTTCCACCCCAGAAGACAAAAATTTCATTCCTCGATCTATATATAGGAACATCTTCAATCCAACTGGCTGATTTTCAAATCTCGCTAGCACAGACATGTGTATATGCGCTATGTATTTTTTGTCGTAGCACTGGAAATATATATATATACAGAAGTCATGTCTAGTACGGCCAGATACTAGTGTGGCCTCAGTAACACTGACATTTATACAAACATTCACACAAAGAAGAATCGCCTTGGCCAATAGTAAACTATAAACTTTTATGCTGGTTTCTATACGTGAACAGAAGCTAATATCTTGAACATCAGACACTAATGTGGCCACAAAGTTCAATTGTCTAGTTATAAAACGCAGCCTATAAAGGTGGCTAACCATGGAGTAATGTGGTCTTTTGAATGGTTACAATAATTATCAGCCGTGACACAGTGCCCAGTACGAAAGTTACAGGCTGCAATCAGTGAGGCATGCAACAGATGATATGTGTGTAAAGGTTCTAGCTACCCTAACATGGAAGAAGGGTGAAAATCCGCTCACTGGTACAGAATTTCAACCAATTTAGCAGCAACGTAACTATAGGATTTTTCGTTTGGGGGGGGCTTAAGCCTTGAGCATGGCAACATTTATACAGTGTTCATACGAATTTTAGCCGTAAGCATGCAACTGCTCGACTTGTTTGGGGGGGGGGGGGCTTCAACGTCGTTGGGGGGGGGCTTAAGCCCCCCCAAGCCCAACGCTAGATACGTCCCTGCAATTTAGGTCTATATTCCAGTACATTAGTACTTAAATGAGTATACATGTCTCGAACAACTTTGCTTTGAAACCAGCCATCATTTCTATTGGCGTTTTGGCCACACTAAACTTTCAAGATCGCAATGGCATTGGGCGGATTCAACGTTTAAATCATATCGATACACAACAAATAATTACCATTCATGACGCTTATGGTGCCACATGTGCCAAAAATTGAGCTGCACCTCCGGCGAGAAAACTCCTTGGCGTAGACAAATACTCAAAAACAAAATTGATAAATTTACACAATAAAAAATATAGCGATAGACATAAAAAACGATTGGCACCTGAATTTAAATTACTAGTCGGACAAATTGAACACAGTGCATATTCTAGTCAAGCAAAAACATACTTAAAAAATAAAAAAAAACTCTGGACATGAATTGATAGGGCAACAGACTTTGTACGGGCGCTACAAAATCGCATCTCCGTCACATCCAATATTTATATTAAACAGATTTGACCAGTATATTGTCAAATAGACGAGTCTATACTGTTGTAATCGTAAGTTAAATAGCAACTTTTATAACTCTTCTTTTTCGGAATCTGCAGTCATTTGTCTTTACGAATTCTCAGCATTTTGGGTTCAACAGCAAGTTAAAGGTGGCTAATACTTAATTAGTGGACTTCATTTTCAGTCATGAGGCTCCAATATGACGAGGAATGGAATGGGACGGAATGCAAGGAACGGAATGGAATGCGAGGATTGAAAAGACAAAGGTAAGCAGAGCGTCTCATTTAAGGCGAACGAACGATCGCTCTGCTTGGTCGCTCGCCTAGCAAAGGTAAATCGCTCGCCTAGCCGAAGGCCGTCGATCGTCGCTCGATGAGTTAGACTCCAAGACGATAGACGAACTTGGAGCCAGACCATTATTTTATTTACCTAATTTACATTACTTTAATTTACTTGCTTGCGGCAGCGGTTAATGCGTGCCGTGACCTGTCCTAATTACCGGTACTGCTGACTGATCACTTCAATTTCGTGCACTATGATTGGCCATAACAACACGGCCGACACCTCTCGGGGCACGTATGCTGGTCACTTATTTCGGAAATTATTTTAAACAACAATGGCGGCAAAGGTGAGCAAGTCGAATAATAATGTACAGTTGAGCACGTATCTGTCATGGAAATTAGGCGACTAATTCGATGTCGATGTAGTCGAGACAGAAAACCTTCTGACTGTGAACAAAATTCACTGCAAGTCCTGCAGAAAGCACGCCGACAAAATTCGACTGGACTGCCGGCTGAAAGGTCAAGCCAAAAATGAGTGTTCAACGGATGCCGAACGTTTTGAACTCAGCCGTCACATGTCGTCTTACGTCAATGGTAGGTTTCATCTTCATTAATTCATTAATTCTGAGAATATATTTAGCGCCTCCTAAAGAGAACTACTCAGACAAAGGAACTGAATTGAGATAGACCTATTAGATGAGTACAATATGCAGCTATACGAATATGATACACATAGTATGCTGCACATAAAATCTCCAGAGATCGACCGCGCATCGCTCGCCTACTCGATCCAGCGCGACTAATTTTCAACCCGCCTACTATTTTCAAATGAGACGCTCTGAAGGTAAGGTAATGACAAAGGGATTACATCTGTATGTGACTATCGGCCCTCAGGTTCAGAGGCGTGGTTATTCAGGTTGAAGAATTTGTTTGCTGAAGTGCAACCATGACAATAACAATCCGGCAAACGGCTAACCACACGTCAAACCCTAACAGCAGTGTCATTGTAACAGGCTTCATAAGTCCTCACTTATGGTACCATGTTGGTACCATGTATGGTAATGAAGCCCATATTGGAATATTGCCATATGGGCTTCATATCTCCAACCTCGTGGTACAGTATGTTGGGCTTTACATGTCCTACCTCATGGTACAGTGTGTTTGGTTTATGAAGCCCATATGAAAATATTATATAAATGGGCTTCAAGTCCTGCATAGGACGTTTGCTATTGGGAAGGCTTCATGACTTCACGATAAATTCTTAATTTAAAAAACTTACTAGGTATCAAACTCCAGGCACAGAGATGAGAACAATTTGCTATAATGTCAAGAGGGAACCGAAAAACCTTTTCCAACCCAGTTCCAAGTGGAACCCCCTCCAAAAACCAATGTAACCAACGCCGACGCCAAAAGATTGAAATAGAGCTGAAACAGTAAACCATCGTGTTATGTAAGACAACTTTCTAGCGCCGGATTTGGTGAACATGACTATTTTGTCACCCCTGCCCGCTGCATGTAGAAAGACTGAAAATAGTCCGCTGTTGCTGCATCCTGTGTTGAAGGTAACCATGGTAACTGGCTCCTCCCTAGAAGACTTCATCGCTTCCAGAGATGCACTGGAAATTCTTGCGACCTTGAAAGAATTTGGAGCCTTTGTCAAGGGCAGTCGCCTGAAATAAGAGCAGTAGACATATATTAAGTACACTTCACGAACAGTACACACAGTTTCAAGTACATTCAAGAACAAAATACACATTTTAAGGACGCTGAAAAAACAGCACACGCATTTTAAGAACATTGATAAACATACTTAAATTCAAAATTAAGTACATTAATTATAAAGTACTTACACGTCTACAGACATTAATTTTTTACACTTCTTAACCATGTTTTAGCAAAATATTGGTAACATTATGTTCAATGGCTAGGTGACCAAGAATGCATGTTTGTATGCATCACGTACAGCTGTAGTTATGTATGTATGTGTGTATATATCTGAACAATAATATTTTAGAAATCTCACAAGGGCACGTATTTTAGAATCTCACAAAAGTATATAAGTGAACAGTTTCGTATAGTCTTTTTAATTAGCTCTCAAGGGCGTTGTTCCATATCAGTCCTAATCGTAATCTCAGGATATCTTTACCGCCAAAAATTAAGGCCTTACGCTAAGTCGTGTGAACCAACTTATTCACAGACGCCCAGTCTAAAACAAAGTCGGTCAGGCAAATTAGTAGATCAGTTGGCCGACTACCCCAGAAGAGGAAAGAAACTCGGAAGACTGACCGTAATCAATGCCACTCCTGGCTGCTTTGTGGTCACGTACTTCTTGTCCGACTTAGCGAACTGAACGATTCGGTTGGCCACAGAGACATGGAGATCTTCATCACCTGCTGCACTGTCATCCTACAATTGCAATAATTAAAAAGTGTTTATTGTGTTCTTACTTTATCTTACTACTTTTCTTGCTGTTCTTTTCACTCCTCCTTTGTTGAGCCACTTACTGATCTTAATGTTCTTCTTGCTGATCTTCTTCCTATTCTTCTTGCTGTTCTTCTTTCTTTCTGTTCTTCTTACTGTTCTTCTTGCTGTTCTTCTTACAGTTCTTCTTGCTGTTTTCTTATTGTTCTTCTTCCTGTTCTTCTTTCTGTTCTTCTTACTGTTCTTCTTACCATTCCTGTCTGTTACTTGTTCATGTTCTTTATACTGCTGTTCAGTGCTTTTTTTCTAGAAAAAAGGTTCCGGAACGGAACAATAGGTTCCGGAACGCAACAATTATGGGCGGACTAAAATCACGAGAAAAACGGGGTTAGGGTTTGGGAGGGGTCTCAATAAACACTGAAAACAGTTCAAAAACACTTAAATTAAATTAAAATAACTAAATTATTGTTTTTATTATTAAAATAAATAAATTATTTTTAGTAGCTGAAAACGAGTTCAGCTTTTTTTCAGCCGGAACGAGTTCCGGCTCGTTCCGGCTGAAAAAAGCCCTGCTGCTGTTCATATTCTTCTTCTTACTGTTTTTCTTAATGCTGGTCTTGCTGTTCTTTGTACTGTTCTTGGTATTCTTAAAGTTCTTCTAACCTCTCATTGCTCTTTATACTGTTCTTCTTATTATTCTTATCAATTAATCAAAATTATAAAATTGCAAATTATAAAATAATTACATTAACAACTACAAAGTGAATATGCATCTTATTACTCACAGCAACCCATGGATGACTGAGCAGCTCGGATGCTGATAGACGCTTCTCTACATCTGTATCCAGGAGACTGGTTATCAGTTCCTATGCCATAACAACAGAACGATAAGACGCTCTGTAGCGTCTCTGTACTGTAATCCAAGGTAACATGATGTGATACAATAACAGTAAGGCAAGATTAGGTCAGGGAAGGTAAGGCAAGGTAACTTACCTAAGGGGAAGCAAAGGTAAGGTAACTTAAGGTGACGCCAAGGTAAAGTAAGGTAACTTAAGGTGAAGCCAAGGTAAGGTAAGATAACGTAAGGCAGCGGTTCTCAACCTGTGGGTCGCGACCCCCACGGGGGTCGCCTTACGATTTGCAAGGGGTCGGCTGGAACCTTCAGAAATTTGTAAAAAAAAGTTGTCAGTGTAGTTTCTTAATATCTAATATTTTATGTAATTATGATTTCTGTATTGTGCTCTTGCAAAGACTGCCCAGAGAATTTCTGATCTAGTCAGAAAGAAGCAAGTACAGCCTTTACATTGACGCTCTTCTTTTGATTGCGAAACTCCATCATTTTTCTAGTTTTAATTGAAATAGGCTAATATTGTATTTGCTTTCTGTAGCTTTGTTTTCTTAAATCTTAAGTAATGTTTAAACTTTAAATTTAGCAGCTGTCATTGAAATTTGTAACTCTTTATTGTACAGTCACAGTAGGCCCTACAATACAAGATAAATATTAAACTTCAATTAAAGTAAACATTTCATTTACTAAATTTTACTTTTAAAATTTTCAAAATTATTACCAATAAAAAATTATAAATTGTTTCGTTGATTGATGAATTATTATCCCATAATGCATGATGCTTATGGATTAACAAATGGTGAGAAGTGAAATGCATCATAATGGTAGCAAAACTGCGGTGAAGGGGAGTAACCCAATCACTTTTTTAGGGGTCGCCACAACTTTGGAAATATTGTAAAGGGGTCGCGGCAGTAAAAAGGTTGAGAACCGCTGACGTAAGGTGATGCAAAGCAAGGTAAGGTGAGGTTAGGGACGGCAGGGTTAGGTAAGAGACGGTAAGGCAAGAGCAGATAAGGTAAGGAAAGTTAATGGAAGGTAAAGTATGATGAACTAAGAAGGGAAGGGGTGGATTGTAAATTAGCCAAGATCAGGTAATTTGAGAGGAGGTGTACGTATGGTATGTTAATCAGAGGTGAGGTACGTCAGAATGACATAAGGCAGGGGTGGCGAACCTTTTTTAAGGTGCGTGCCAAAACGCTGCTAAATCATTTTACAAAATACCGTCGCGTGCCCTTCGGAATTTTGCACAGTAGGTCCCTCCATAATTATATTTCTCAAATAGGTTTTAGGTAACAAAAAATGAATTAAAGATGTTATTTCAAACATCGTTTTTGAATGTTGTTAAAAGAAAGTCATCCAACAAAGAAAATGTGGATTCCTACAGAGATTTTGTATTTCTAAGTTTGATATTTTGGGGGACGCTCTGAATTGCGCGTGCCCAAAAAATTTCCACGCGTGCCACTTTTGGCACGCGTGCCATAGGTTCGCCATCCTTGACCCAAGGCAAGGCAACTGAAATCAACACAAGATGACATAAGACACAGTATGACTTTAAATCAAAGACAAGATTTATAAGTGCCATACCTTGGCCGAACTGGATATGTGATCCCAAAACGGTGATACAAACTCGAATTTTCCCTCGAGTATTTTGTCGAAGAGCTCTTCACGATCATTTGTTTCGCTAAAAAAGAGCAACAGACCATCATTATGGAATAAAACCTCTCAAACCCTTGACGTCAGTTCTTCAAAGAACCTATGTGAAATAATGGTCAGATGCATTTCACACATACACACATACATACATACATACACAGTTACACACATAGATATATACACACATACATACATACATACATACATACATACATACATGCATACATACATACACACACATACATACACACACATACATACATACATACATACATACATACATACACACATATATATATATACACATACATACAAACATACATACATACATACACACATGGATGCACACACATACATACATTATACATACATATATACATACATACATACAAACATACATGCATACATATTACATACATACATATATGCATAGCATCCAACTGTGTCCAGGTTTGTTTCAATTGAATTAGGTAACGTGGATATATTTAGAGTAATAGACGGCAATCTGCTTACCTTGCAAAAGGCGGAAATCCGCAGAGCAGTATGTAAGTTACAACTCCAGCTGCCCAGACGTCAACCTTCACATTATATCTACACACAAACAAATCTTATGCATGTTTGCGTGTGTGCCAGTGCATGCATGTTGTATGTGTATGCATGTATGTATGTATGTATGCATGTATGTAATGTATGTATGTATGTAATGTATGTATGTATGTATGTATGTATGTATGTATGTATGTATGTATGTGGGTGTATGTATGTATGTAGGATTGTAGGTACGTGTGTATGTATGTATGCATTCATGTATATGTGTATGCATGCATACACACACAAATACACACATACATGCATGTATGTATGTATGCGTTTACATACATACGCTCATTCTTCATAGGCTGCCTCTCTGTCTTAGCAAACTAATCTTCTGTATGTTAACTAATTACGGCTTGGTTTTGGTGCGCGATCGGTTGATGCCGTGTGCGTTTGACAGTTGTGCAATGGAGGTTACTAATTAATAAAAATTAATAATAACAAATACCTCATAAAGTTCTGTGAATATAAAAGATTAGATAGATGGTCGACGTACCCAAGTTCGCCGAGAACCTCAGGGGCAACGTAGGTGGGAGTGCCACAGACGGTGTAGAGCAGACCGTGGACCTCAGTGGCCAGGCCAAAGTCACCCAACTTCAAGGTCTTCGTTCCGTCCGGCATCTCTTGAACCTAAGTCAGGGTAAGTTACGTTAATATAATTATGGTAAGCTAAGATTACATCAGTTAACACAATTAATGTAGGACAAGGTAAGGTAAGCTAAGGTTTACTAGGGTACGGTAAGGTAATGGTAGGTAAGCCAAGGTAAGTTAATGAATGACGAGGTTAGGTAAGAATATGTGTATTAGTGTACGATATGATGAGGCAAAATAAGCTAAAGTTAAGCATCTAGGTAAGATATTGTAAGAGATAACAAGATAAGCTAATACAAGCCATACAAATTATGGAAATGTCAAGGTAAGCTAATGTAAGATAAGCAAAGGCAGTTCAGCATGAATTAAGGCAATAATTATACGCCACACTTAGACAAATTACGGTACAGCAAAGTTGGGTTCATTGCCAGCGGAGTTTTCAACACTAAGTATGAATGGGTAAAGAAAGGTAGGCCTATGTCACGTAGATACGGTGAAGGTGTAACTGATAGGAGTCAAGTAGCCTTGTTTCAGGGCCTATAGGCTTTCGATAAAGACGCTTCATAATTACTTAGACAAATTATAGCTAAACGACTGACTGACTGCCTTTCCGACCCACTGACTGACTGATTGACTGACTAAATGACTGTCTGAATATATCTGACTGACTGCCTTTCTGACTCACTAACTGACTGATTGACTGACTAAATGACTGTATGCCTAAATGACTGACTTCTTGACTGAATGAATTATTGACAGCCTAAATGACTAAATGACTGACTTCTTGATTGATTGAATGAATGAATGATTCACCGACTAACTAACTGGACTGACTGATTGACTGACTGACTGACTGACTGACCAGGATGTTCTCTGGTTTGATGTCTCGATGGACGATGTTGATGGAGTGAAGATAGTCGATTGCACTGGCGATGTTGAACAGCATTCCACTGGCGTCTCGCTCCGTGTAGTTGCTCGACGCTGAAATGGCGTCGAACAGATCGCCTCCCTAGAACACAGGAACGCAGCACTTGACCTAAACATGATTAAAGCCAGTGGTGTTCCATAGTCACCTAATCTGATCCGATCCAGTCCAGCGACCTCTATAACACCGTCATCTTAACACGTTGACCGCCGCATCAATAGATGGTCGCTTTAAACAAACCGTAATTACGAATTGTAATAAATTAGAGAAGCCCGGTCGAAATTCGATAGCTTATAAAAAGAACCACCAGAATTCAGGATAGGTGGATAAACAAGCAGATGAGTCAGAAGTTTAGATCCAAATAACATTAAGGAACTGAACGTGCATAACTTCGAATTCCAAAGCTTAAGGAACCAACCATTGACAACGCCCAGGTATCCGATCCTCCAAGCTTTCTCGCCTTCAAAGAAACCCGCCTTAGCAGTTGCTCTGGTCTCTCTGCATGGTAACTAGACTCGAACTTCCACTGAACATCTCTCGACAGCCCTTCTGACAGGACACAGCGTTCATGAATAAGCTGGTACTGCACTTAACTTTCGAATAGCGCTTTAGAAATTTAGAGATTGAGATTACGAACGCCAGATGACGCCACCGTTGTCCTAGTTCGAGGCACAGTGCAAGTAAAAGCGCCCGCTAATCTAGTACAATATCCGTCATCTATTTATAAACTGTTTCAATTTGTTGTTGACATTTGGGTAATTACTAATTAGATTTATTCTTTTTGTTAAATTGACTATTTACTGAATTTATTTAGTTTTTAAAACCCATATTAGATGATCCCTCGTGATCAAACTATTATATATATTTTTCTACTACTTTCATAACGAACTGATGATATCTTACTGTAACTAATTCCATGATCATATAGATAGTGCTATCGCTCTCGAATTCTTCGATCAGTTGAACGATGTTCCGATGTTTGATCCTTCGCAGGATCGAGACTTCGTTCTGGATCGTATCCTCTCGACCTTTGCATTTCTTCTTGTATATGATCTTCAGAGCAAACTGCAGTTTTCGCGCTCTGAAAACGCACCCATTGCAAGTGTAAAGAAGTCTAGGAGAAGAAAGAGTAGAGGAGAAAATACGAGACAAGGACATCAAATGAAGGCAGGAGAGGATAAGCGAAGAGAGTGGAACAGAACGGAATAAAGTGCAAGAGAAGAGAGGAGAAGCGAATAGAAGATAAAAGGAGAGGAGAAAAGAGAGAAGGAAACAGGACAGGGAGGGTTAGCAAGGGGAAGGCTGGATAGTGAATGCTGGGATGCAGAGGTAATTTCGCAGAGAAGATCAAGAACTATAACAGGATTACGTTAAGGTATACGATTATACGCTTTAGAGTAACAGCCAAGACTATGTCGTTGAATATTCTTAACCATCCTCATATCTTGGGAAGTCAGCTCGGTTAGGCAAGGAAGAAACAGGCCTAGGTCTAAAGGTAAGGGAGAAATCAAGGTAAGTAAGAAATAAAGGTGAAGAAGAAATAAGGTACGGTAACGGGGGTTTATTGTAAGAAAGAGCAGACGAACTTTTCGACGCATTCTTTGACCGTGGCAAAGTTTCCTTCGCCGATGACTTTTCCAATTTTGTATTTAACGCGAAGTTTTGTCGGCTCCACTTCATCTCCGTCTGTGACATAAAAAAGATATAACGAAATCATAACGAGATCTCTCGCCAAGCCCGTCCTGGCCCTATACATAGCTTGTTTTACAATGCATTACCTCTTCTCCCTCATCTTCCTATTTCATCTGTCAGTTTCACCTCTCCTCCACTTACCTATACCCAACAGCTGTCCATTCACGACTGAAAACCGAACTCTTCAAGCTATATCCTATCCTGATTCTACTTCTAGGCCAACCCACGACTATCATCATCAACGATTTCCACCGTAACAGCATGTTGTCTCCTCGGCTATTGTGGACCTGATTTGAAACAGCGCCTGTGAGTTTAAACTGGTCTCTCTGGGGTGGCTTTTGTGCGGCGATGAAAAAATATTTAATTTCTGAGATTTACAATACATTTCCTTGTCTACACTTTCCTCCTTAATTCATTTGTAGCTTGTGGCTCAAAACAAATGACACGTACAACTTCTTTAGCACCAAATTATCTGATTTAATTTGTAATTAGCTTACCTGAGCTATCATTAGATTGCAAACTGCTCTGTTTGTATCGACTGTTCATCTGAAAACAATGAAGAAACAAATGCAACAAGAACTACAAACATTACAAAAGGCTGTAGATTTTAATACAAAAGTATTCACTCGTATACTACAATAACTCTACGAAAATACTTGTGTATAGAATGCAATAGAATAGGACCAAACACATTAGAATACAACAGAATAGAACCGTACACAATAGAGTACAATGGAATAGAACAAAACGCAATAGAATATAATAGAATGGAACAGAACAGAACAAAATAGAATACAGTGGAATGGAATAGAATAGAACAGAATACAGTACAATACAATAGAAGACACTATAGGTTAGAACGAAGGTCAGATTATCAACCTTCGTTTATTCGTCAGACAAAGAACGCAACTTGATACAATCCAGTATATGACTGCATTAGATTATATTAGAATCTATAAGATTAGATTAAATAGTACAAGATTATAATAGATTATATTCTATAAGATTAGATTGGATTACCGTTCGTGGACTTTGAGGTGGAGACGGATTCTGACGGATTCGGGTGAACGACTTTTCCGATCCACTGTCTGTTCAACAATCAAACAAAAATGTTCATGTCTTCACAATGCAAACGTATTCAGAACACATTACGCAATGTAATGGAAGCTAACATTATACCATAATGCTATGCATTTTAATACGACCTGATGGTTTTGAAATGATATGTATATGGTGCAGTTTCGAGAAAACTCCAAATTACAATGTGATGAGCTCACTCATGCAGAGGCAGTCATGGTTAAGAAGTACTAGCGACTTCTTTTCCTTAGCCTCGGCATATGACGGCGGATGTACTGACCATGCCCTGTCCGTCGCCGTCTGATCTCTCCACTGACAGTGCAGGACGACACAATTTACAGGGAAGTTTGCTACGGCTCTTTTTTCCAAACATTTACTGTACATTTACATTTACACTGACATCTATGCATTTACATCTACAACGGCAATTACCGTCGTTGCCATGCGTGATTCTTCTTGGAGCCTTTGGCGACTTTAGAGTGACGATCTGCTGCTGTCTGACCGATCGGTTGTAAGCACTTATGAACTGAATCTCTGTAACACAATAACACAACATCAGAACTTTCGGCAGAAGCACTGCGATAAAAAGAAGTGGTTTTCCTGTTTTTCTAAAGCATTAATTCGGCATGATTCAGATATTGATAAACTAGTAAGTATCACCAAAAGAGTTTTGCTGAAGTTACAGACGCTTCGGAATTCTATGGTTACGTAGCCGTACTCGTTTTTAGCCGTTTGTTCAGGCTAAGATAAATTCTCTATATAAACCGAACAATACAAATACATGTATGATACGATACAAAGTAAATCCCACCGAGAGAGAGAGAGAGAGAGAAGGAGAGGGAGAGAGATTGAGTGACAAAGTGAGTGGGAGAGTGAGTGGGAGGGAGAGAGAGTGTGTGTGAGTGAGTGGGAAGGAGACAGAGAGTGAGTGAGAGAGATAGAGAGGGGCAGAGAGTTAGAGAGAGAGAGAGAGAGAGAGAGAGAGAGAGAGAGAGAGAGAGAGAGAGAGAGAGAGAGAGAGAGAGAGAGAGAGAGAGAGAGAGAGAGAGAGAGAGAGAGAGAGAGAGAGAGAGAGAGAGAGAGAGAGAGAGAAAGAGAAAGAGAAAGAGAAAGAGAAAGAGAAAGAGAAAGAAAGAAAGAAAGAGAGAAAGAAGGAGAGCTCTTGATCTTACCGTTTGAACTGAGGTCGAAATCATCGAGTGAGTACTTTTCGTGTCCGTAAGCAAAGAACACAGTGTCTTCGGAGAAGAAGTCTTGCAGATTCTGAACCTGCAACAGATTACAACGTGATATACGGTCTGGAAAGCTCTACACGTCGAACTCCGTGTTCCTGAACTTTCTGTCGGAAGCTTCCGGAAGAAATGAAATATTTACATGCTCACGTTATCTGACTAAGCCGAACTACTATCAAGGGCGTCATTTGCCCCGTAAAGTGGTTGTGACCAATATACTCCTCCCTCCCCTTCCCTTCCATTCCATCTCCCCTGGTGGTGACAATTCACGCGGTGACTGTCTCCACCAATTTTAAAAGTGGTGGTAACCGGAGACCACCGTCACAATGCAAAGTTACGCCCATGGCTACAATCAGCGCATTTGCCGTGTATTAGCTAGATTAACTTAGTACGCTTTGTAAATCTTCATACAAGAATAATGTAATGTAATGTAAATCTGCAAAAAATTCTCAGTACCTTTCTGTCTTGTTGGTTATCTGTCTGGTCGTATGCCTGTCTGTCTCCATATGTGCTTTTCTTACACCTTTGCATTTCTGTTCGTTTCCTTCTATCGCTTGCTCCATCTATCTAGATTTAGCTGCTTGTCTTTTCCTTTGTCATTCTCCGCTTCTCTGCTTGAATGCCTCCCTCTTCGTCTAATTCGGCTGCAGTTTTTGCACCGCGCTATCTTTCATCTCGCAGCAAAAGCTATCCCCCCAGCTTTCAGATTAATCCGTTCAATTCTGTGTCACTGTACTCGTGTGTATCTCTGTATCTCTGTACTTGTATGCCTGCTTCTCTTTCGATGACCGTCTCGTTTATGGGCCCTCATCTGGCAGGTAAACAAAGGACACTCAATCGAGTTAACCACTCCAGGTGGCGAGGTGACGGCGTGGTACCGAAACCAACCTTTAGATTACACATGGGACCATTGTCACTGGTTATTGCAAACTGGAAGTGGCACTACATGGCGTAATATAAATGCAATATTACGTTGAATAAGTGAACTGACAGATGGAGACGTCAGTAACTACCTAATCAAAAGTTATGTTGTGGAAATAGTGCTCTTTGTATCTGGCTATATGTCTGCCTGGGTATATTTGTGTGTATCTGGCTGTATGTCTGCCTGGGTGTATGTGAGTATCTGACTGTATGTCTGCATTGGTGTCTTTGTGTGTATATGGCCGTTTGTCTGCCTGGGTGTATTTGTATGTATGTGGCTGTATGTCTGCCTGGATGTATTTGTGTGTATGTGGCTGTATGTCTGCCTGGGTGTCTTTTTGTGTATATGGCTGCATGTCTGCCTGGGTGTCTTTTTGTGTATATGGCTGCATGTCTGCCTGGGTGTCTTTCTGTGTATATGGCTGCATGTCTGCCTGGGTGTCTTTGTGTGTATATGGCTGCATGTCTGCCTGGGTGTCTTTTTGTGTATATGGCTGCATGTCTGCCTGGGTGTCTTTGTGTGTATATGGCTGCATGTCTGCCTGGGCGTCTTTGTGAGTATCTGACTGTATGTCTGCATTGGTGTCTTTGTGTGTATATGGCTGCATGTCTGCCTGGGTGTATTTATGTGTATCTGGGTGTATGGCTGCCTTTGTTTCTTTGTGTGTATCTGGCTGTATGGCTGCCTTGGTCACCGGTTTCAAAGCAGCTTATTCGGGAAAGAGTGGTTTACAACAGTAAAACTTCTAAGCTGAAGTTCAGGTTGACGGGACAGCCAGGTCACCTTGCGCAGTATAGCGAAGAAATGTGCGACCAGGAATGGAAAAGACTGAGATCTGTTGCTCCTTAAACAAGATGGAGCACAGCCTGAAGACACTTACTCGTATGCACTAAGATCTTAGACCCAAAGCAGAGGGTAATGAACAACAGAAGAATCCGAAAGAATGTCATGGTCAACACAGGAATCTAATATGATCCGATAGCATCACATGTCACATATCAAGTAACATCGCATCACGTCATATCAGATCATATCAATGTCTAGTTGCAATAACTGATTTGATCTCAGGCGCAAAATAGAACCCTCAAAACTACTAAAATGCATATTATTGTTTAATACCGCCACAGTCGCAAGGCGTTTCCATATTGTTTTCCTAAATGCGGCTGATGGCCGAAAAGTAATTAAAGCCGTGGACCAATCCTCATCAGTCCTTCAATGGCATATTGATCGACGGCTTTAGAGAGATTGACAGACAGACAGACAGACAGACAGACAGACAGACAGACAGACAGACAGACAGACAGACAGACAGACAGACAGACAGACAGACAGACAGACAGACAGACAGACAGACAGACAGACAGACAGACTGACAGAAAGACAGAAATACAGAAAGACAGAAAGACAGACAGACAGACAGACAGACAGGCGGAGGGATGGACAAACAGATGAACAGATTCGAATTTTCTATAGCTATTTCGTTCAGCTATATCTTCATTTGTGCAAATAAATATTTGTCTGGTCGGCTGTATCTCTTTGTCTGCCTCTCGGTCCGTCTGTTTGTATTAGTACTTGGCATCGACGTCTGTTGCCACTACATGAACTTCCGATTGTTTTGATTTCGTGCAATATTCATCAAGGCGCCGTTGATTAAATCAAAAGTTTCGCTTTCATCCACGATTATATTGACATTCCAGACAGCCCAAAACTGTTCCTACTACTATTGTTACTATAAATTATTATTATTAATAATATAAACAAACAGAAATGTCATCAAGTGTGTCATTGTGTGTGTCAGTGTATATGTATGTAAAACAAAACAAATGTAACGCTCCTCTCATATGGCTGCAATGACGTCATAATGATCACTGACGTCACAAACGTCGTTCGAAGTATTTGACGTATTTGAAGTATTTGACTTATTTGAAGTATTTGAACTTCGTTCAAAGTAAATTTCAATATACCGTAAACGGCTGTTCTTTTAAACTAACGCCTTAAAACGAGCTTAAAATAATTTATTTGCTAAAACGCTGTGAAAGAGCTTTAGGCTATGGGTTTTAAAGGGCCAGAAACACAACGAAGTTAACTGAAAACCTAGGAAAAACGGCATTCGCGAATTGATTTGTTTTCAAATTTCTTTCACCTTTTTAGGACACGCAAACATCTAGTTATTAACATTAATACTAGTATTACTAATAATGCTAATCAATTACTATATATAACTATTAATATTAATATAATTATAATTAATTAGTAACTTCTATTGTGCCAGTCTCTAATACAAGAGGCATTAATCGGTGGCGCATCAAAATCACACATTTTCAGGAAAATCAGTCAGTCCGGTGATCCAGACTGAGAAAACGGGGAGACAGACGAACAGACGGACGGACAGATAGACAGACAGAGAGATCGACGGACGGACACAAAAAGATAAAGCTAGACATCTGGCTTTTGTAATTGGACTTCAACCTCCGCCACTGTCTCATACTTGGGTGATGCCAGTTCCAAGCCTGGATAAAGTAAGAGGTTAATCGTCTTCTCTATGATACGGCGTCGTTACACACAGTAACTTATTTATACTTTGACTTCAGAGCTAACACGTCTCAATTTACATTATCAATTTTCTGATTTAGCGTCGTTTAATGATATCGGTTCGTTTGCGCGACTTGGTTATACGTATAAACACAAATAAACATAAACCGTCGATGCACCCATCATGAACACAGCGCTACACAAACGTCATCTGCAGCACTAGACAATAATGCCGACGATGTTTATTAGTTTTGAGACATCCTGCCACGACCGTTAAACAGTGATGTCGATGAAAGCCGCAACTGCTGACGATTGCTGCTCGTAGCACCGTGAAATTTACGACTATGCATGTGTCCGCATTGGTAATGGACTACGGTGAATTATTCGCTTGTGACGTCTGTGTTTCCATCCGGCGTTTTGATGTGAAACAGCGGAAGGAAACGCAGACAGCATAAGCGAATAATCACCGTAGTCAATTACCGATGCGGACACATGCCTGATCGTAAATCTAACGGTGCTCGCAGCAGCAATCATCAGTAGTGGTGGTTCCATGGTGGGAAGTGTCGGGGAGTTGGGGGATTCAACCACCTAGTCTTCCTTAGGACCCCGAGCTAGGTCTTCATTGCACACCACAGTGGGTCGTTTCCAACCCCCTCAGTTGTGCTAGTGTGATTTAGTATTATTTTTCTCTGAGGCTCTGACAAAGAGAAGAAATTCAATGGTGTATCATGTATGTGTTTTTGAATTCTCTTAACAACGGAATTGATTTTGATTCGAATCTGACTTGCAAAACTGCAAGCGTTGAAATCAGATGCTTTCAAATTTCGTTGACATCAGTTTGCAAAATACGGATAAAACGTTCATCCCCTCCTGTCTTTTTCTATAATTCCCACATTGGGTGGCTCTGGAAGTTACAAAGCAGATACAGTAATAATAAGCATTGTCGAATACCTGACTTCGCCGATTTTAGTTTCTCAGTTTCTATGTGACCTTTTAACAGGTTATCTATGTTACCAGTTTATAATTTCCTTACTTTACCAATTCTTTGCTGGTTTTGTGTTTTAGCAATTTTTGCTTGTCTTTTTTCTTTTACTTTACTTTCGCGGTTTTTTCCTATACTTTGCTGTTGCAGTTTTTCTTTTAGGCCTACTTTGCTTTCGCAGATGTTATAAAAGGTTTTTATTCCTAGCTTTTCAACACACCTTAACTATTATAATATATTGGGCAACTTTACCCATGACCATTTGGTGGCAATGGTTTTCCCTTGAACCCAGATGAGACTATGGCTGGATTGTCCTACATTAGGTCGGTCTATTATCATTAGAATGAAGTCAAGTTATACTTGATAGCGCAGACACAATGCTTCCACGCAAATACATAAATAAATAAATGAACACATACTTTACATGTAGTAAGTACGCATACACGCATTTACAGACATACACCCAGTGGCGTCTACTAATGGGCGTTTGGGAGAGAATGATCACCCACGGTTGCCAGAAGTGGGGGGGGAGGTAACGAACGTTCTGGAAATAAACTGGGGGTTGTTGATTTCCGATAATATATTCAATTTATGTATTATGTATGTTATCGTAAACGCATGCTATCTCGGAGTAAAGAATCCAAGGTTCGCTTGCAGTAGCATATTTAGTACAGTCTGTGCCCTTATATATGTTGGCCAAAGTGTGGGGTTTATTCTCCCATTCCAAGTGGGGGAAGAGGGGTAGACATCACTGCATACACCCACGCACACATAAAATGGGCGACTTTCTTTAACGCGATGCGCCATTTTCAAACGAGCCTGATTTTTATATAGCACCATCACAGGACATCGCTTGGGGAACGGCTTCAAGGAAAAAGACGCAATTTGTAGAAGCTCTCCTGGGATATCAGCTGGTCTCCCTGGATAATCCACGATGCAATCAATCTGTCTATTGACGCAGTAAATATCAGCGTTCTTAGCAGCAGGTCAAGCTCTGTTTGAAGAAGATTGGATTTCCTTAGCTAAGGTAATACAAGACGACAGGGGATTTTGACTTCAGATGACAAAATTATAGAACGTAATAAGGAAGTTTGAAAGTTTTTGTGCGTCGTCTCATTCTGAAACTTTGCTGCTGAATTACCTCGTCAAGATATTATACGGATGAGTGTCCGTGATACCGTCATCACGTGTGCTACACAGATGACTCAACATTTTCTTCCCCCTTCTACTCTCAACCCCTACTTCTACTTTTCTCGTTCCTTTAACCTCATCTTCATTAAAACCAAAATCCAGAGCATAATCATTATGATCGTCATTGTCATCATCATCATCGTCGTCGTCGTCAGCGTCATCATCATCACCACTAACGTCAGCAGCATTATCATCATCCTCATCATCGATCACCAACAGCATCACCATCAATACACATCATCATCATTATCATCATCATCATCATCATCATAGTCATCATCATTATAGTCATCGTTATCAGCAGCAACAGCTGCTGCAGCTGCTTCTGCTCCACCACCATCCTCCTCCACCCCTTCCTCGTCATCATCATCATTAGGAGGAACACTATCATCACAATCATCCTCATCCACATCATCATCACTATCAACAGCAGTACTATGGCCACCTTCATCATCATCGTCATCGTCATCATCATCATCATCATCATCATCATCATCATCATCATCATTATCATCATCATCATCATCATCATCATCATCTGCAGAAGCAGCATTGCATTAATCAGCATCATCATCGTTATAATTATCATCATCATCGTCGTGTCACGTCATCATCATCATCATCATCATCATCATCATCATCATCATCATCATCCTCATCATCCTCATCATCATCATCATCATCATCATCATCGTCTCCAGTCATCATCATCTGGTTACCATGGGCAACCGACCTGTTTTCCGCCAGAGCTGAACATCTTCTTGACGGCTCCTGTGTCCAGTTTGATGGCTTCGTTAACCTCGTTGAGAACCTGTTCGAAGGAGTGGGCAGTCTTCCGGTTGAGCAAGATTCGAACGGCCTTCCTCGGTCTACTTCCGTTCCTGATGACCGTAATCAGCTTCGGCTTGATGAAGTCCCTTTCCTCCTCCATCCTTCCAGCTCCACTTCCATCCATCCGGTTCAGAGATCGATCCCACGACGTGCTGCTCTGCGGGTTGACGTTCCAGCTAGGTATTCCACTCATCGGATAGTCGACCTTGCGGAAGGCCAGGGTGCTCGAACAGACGTAGTTCTCCCCGTCCTCTAGCTGGTCCAGTGTACTGATCTTTCGAGAACCGTCCATCGAGAAGATGTGCCGGACTCCCTTCGGCAGAACCGTACGGTCACATATCGGACTGTCCGTCAGCTCAGCCATGAGGGACTCGAGGGTACGGAAGCGCTCCTGAGGTACGGCGTAGACCATGCCGTTAAAGAAGCGGTCTCCGTTACGGTAGAAGCGCACCTTCTTCGCTTTCTTGTCGGGGGTGATCTGCATGATGCTGGCGCGGAAGAAGTTGGCGTGGGCGCTGTGCGTCGGGGAAGCGAGGCCGTTCTTCGCTACGACCCGGGTCGAAGCCCTGGCCCGGTCGGCGAACGACGGGAAGTGGTCCTGCCCCTCGAAGGAGGCAGATGTCGACTGACTATTCTCTGACATCTTCTTCGCTCCTGCACCCGATCAGAGCTGCAAGTTAAAAGGAGAAAGTAACGTTTAAGATTTCACTTATTATTACTATTTCTTAGAACCTGTTACCAATCCTGAAATTGCAGGATTACACTTAAAATTACGAGAATTTACACTGTTACGATTACATTGTTACATTGTTACGATTACATTTACAGCATTAATATCTAAAAACCACAGGATTACGCCTGATTACAGTTGCGATTAAGGTGACATTTCAAGTAGGCCTAACAGTATGCATGAATTGCTTGATTACGCTTACATTGACCAACAATGATGTCCATTTACATGATTACGCTAACAATTACACGTAATAGTATCCAGAAATAGCATAACCAGGCTTACAATATTACCAGTAGTAGTATCCGAAAATGGAGACTTACTTGATTAGAGTTACGTTTACAATGACAGAGGTAACGATGACAGCTGCTGTTGTCTGAGGCGATATTTCGTCTGGTCAGCTTGACTTGTCCAGATGTCCAGTCAAACACATGGACCTCCGTCGTTGTCTACAGCTTCCGATCAGACGCAGACAATAGACCGTTGAGCGAATGTTCTCTGGCCTATAGCCCTCCCTCACTCCCTTGCTCACCCTTCCATCCTAGCAGTCAGGTTGAGTCACCCCGTCCCGTAGAAAACGTAAGGAATATATCGCACTCCGTAGAGTAAGAATTCTATCTCCGTAACAGTGACATTTTCCCTAATAATATTGTCTCTAATCTCGTGTCTAATCCTGTATAATCGTTGGATACAAGAAATAATATTGACCTCCAAGGTGTGTTGTCCAACATCAGCCCAGAGACCGCTCTACCTTACCCAGAGGTGCTGTACCCCAAGGGGCTTAACCCAAAAAGGTACGGGCTTTCCAGAAGGACAGGGCTTGGGCCTCTACTCCTCCCCAGCCTGATCTGGGTGGCTATAGGTTTAGGAATGGGTTTTGTCTTCGTTGAATGATATAGACAGGGCATTTATATAGCGCCTTTAGAAACTCAGCAGTTCCTCCTACAGTATCTATCTCAAATCAACACGATTACTTCCACAATGTCAAACGCGCAACTCTTCTAACCCAATTCACCCAATTCATCCTACCTGAACTGTAACAGTAACCTACTTATTCCACATCTTACCGTACCGCGTGCGATTATCTCTCTTCCGGTCGCAGCTCTGGCTGCTCAGCACCGTCTGCTCGCCCGATGACGCAGCGCCTCCTATCGACCGAGATGGACGCTGCACGGACGTCTTTAGAACAAGATACGCGACATCACATATCACAGGCTTCAATTGGTTTACACAATCTGTGTCAGAATCATTGCAAGTTGACCTGGAAAGCTTAAAAGCCCATGCTTTATAGATTGTTAAAAGCTGTGATTGTCTCAGTACTGTCTCATTGCGTCCAATACTACCATGCAATGTCTTAGAATGCTTGCACTCAAGAATTTCTACCCTAATGTTTCATTTGGTTTCTTAAACGAATTATACAGTAAATGTGACCCCTAATCGTCTTGTTTGGTGCTAATGCAATTCAAGAACCTCTCCCACTGCACTGCCTTCTTTCCAGTGATAATTATCTCATAGGCTTATAGGCTTCAATTAGATCTCATCTTTCTCCTATTCTCTGCAATGCTGTTAGCCCACACTGATCGGTCTATTTTTATAGCTCAGATGCTTATAACCCCAAATCATTTTTGGTAACTTATCCTTAAG
>OY744611.1:23107417-23207417 GCA_963556255.1 Allolobophora icterica | reverse complement strand
AAGAGCCTCGCAGACTGAAGGACAAGGAATGACCGTCAAAAGCACAAGCAGAAACAACAACTCTGCGTCCGAGGTTCGAATTCCTTTGCGTAACTTTTTAAAACGATAAATGCATATAATAGCGGCAGGGTGGTCTACTCGGTAGCGCACTTGGTTCATAATCCAACGGCTGTGGGTTAACGCCAGCTGAGCGAACTCCGACAAGTTTGTAACTGCTCACTTTGTCGCCAAGCAGCATAATTTGGTACTGATCGAAGCTGGGAATTAACGGCCAGTCCAGTGATACATTTGTACATTGTTCAAGACCTTGGGATTCTTCCAGTACCAGCTCAAGGGCAGAAGAAGAGGAAAAGAGTGCTTCCATACGTTTCACTAGGGACACAGGAGCTTAACTTTGACATTAACTTTACATTCATTTTACTTTTACTTTACTTTAACTTTACTTTGACTTTACTTTTACTCATTCAACTTAAGGAACGGTAAAAGTGAAAGTTGGTCTAACATTAGGACTTAATCGAAAGGCTACTAACCTGCAACGACTATGATCCAAATGGCGATGGACAAAGCCAGGTGTCGATCGACATCTTGAACCGACCTAAATATTGTGACCCAAATGCGTATTAATTAGCAACGTCTCAACCAACTTGAAATTACTATTGTACGAAAAGTTGTTTTGCTTCAAGTAACCATCGGTTGATGTCTTATGCCTTATGATAATGGATCGGAATGGACTGGATTGGATAGGGTGGGATTGGATAGGGTGGGATTGGATAGGGTGGGATTGGATAGGGTGGGATTGGATAGGGTGGGATTGAATTGGGTCGGATTGGATTGGGTCGGATTGGATTGGATGGGATTGGATTGGATAGGATTGGATTAAATTGGGTCGGATTGGATTGGGTCGGATTGTATTGGGTCGGATCGGATTGGATAGGATTGGATTGGGTCGAATTGGATTTGGGTGGATTTGATAAGATTGGATCGGGTTGGATTGGATTGGGGCGGATTGTATTGGGTCGGATTGGATTGGATAGGATTGGATTAAATTGGGTCGGATTGGATTGGGTCGGATTGTATTGGGTCGGATTGGATTGGATAGGATTGGATTGGGTCGAATTGGATTTGGGTGGATTTGATAAGATTGGATCGGGTTGGATTGGATTGGGGCGGATTGTATTGGGTCGGATTGGATTGGATAGGATTGGATTGGGTCGAATTGGATTTGGGTGGATTTGATAAGATTGGATCGGGTTGGATTGGATTGGGTCGGATTGAATTGGGTCGGATTGTATTGGGTCGGATTGGATTGGATAGGATTGGATTGGGTCGAATTGGATTGGGGTGGATTTGATCAGATTGGATCGGGTTGGATTGGATTGGGGCGGATTGGATTGGATCGGATTGAATTGGGTCGGATTGTATTGGGTCGGATTGGATTGGATAGGATTGGATTGGGTCGAATTGGATTGGGGTGGATTTGATAAGATTGGATCGGGTTGGATTGGATTGGGGGCGGATTGAATCGGGTGGGATTGGATCGGGATGGATTGGATCGGATTGGGTCGTATTGGATTGGTTGTCATTGGATTGGGTCGGATTGGAGTGGGTAGGATTGGATTGGGTAGGATTGGATAGGATTGGATTGGATTGGGTGGGATTGAATTGGGTGGGATTGGATTGGGTGGGATTGGATTGGGTGGGATTGAATTGGATTAGATTGGGTCGGATTGGATTGCATCAGATTAGATAGAAATAGATTATACGAGATATTCGAATGACATACCATGTTCGAATACCGTCCTTACTTCGAGTATAGTAGGGAAATAGCGCATTTGAAAATAAACGGCATCTAAAGGCATGTTAAAGTAAGCTTGAGGGGAATATTATTCTCGAGTACCTGAGGAAGATGAGTATGACGCTGACTTGACCCATGGAGTGGGCGGTGATGGCGAGAAAGATGACGATCCAGAAAGCTCCGTAGATTGGAAAATCACTCAAGCAGAACGAACTGGAAGCCAGTGCACCGTAAGCACACGAACAGTTGGAGTAAATCTGAACACACACAAAATAGAGAAGCGAACGTGAAAGACAGGGAGATTAGACTAAATCAGATTATATCGATTCTGAATATATCAGATCCGAACACATCGAATCACGTGTTAACAGATCATGTGATATAAGTTTACATTATAGTGGGAAAAGGGTGGGAATTGTCGGGGAATTGGAGGATTCAACCCCTAATCTTTCTTAGGACCCCCACAATTAAGTCTTCATTGCACATCCCAGGCGGTCGTTTCCAATCCCTTCAGTTGTGCTAGTGTAGTTTAGCATTATTGACTCTGAGTCTCTGACAAAGAGAAGAAATTTCCATGGTGCACCATGTATGCATTTTTGAATGTTCTCAACAACGGAATTGATTTTGATTCGAGTGTTGAAATCAGCTGCTTTCAAATTTCGTTAACATCAGTTTAATGCGGATAAAATGTTCAACCCCCTCCAGTCTTTTTTTTACAATTCCCACACTGAGTGGGACGGTAGCCGAATGGTTAGAACGCTCGACCTGTACCGCAGAGAGTACGAGTTCAAATCCTCACTCAGGCGGTCCTTGTGTAAGGACTATGACAAAGTCCTTCATGCACAGTTGCTCAGTGCCATTGATGTCCTATCGTATGGTCGCGTGGGCAGTTCTAAACTATGGAAGAAGGGCGATATCAAACCAGTTGTATTGAATGGTAATGTGTCACTTACTATGCTATCGTTTTGTAGATAAAGCTGAGTGCATCCTGCATGACAGGCTGAGAAGTACTTGATACTTCCGTCAGTAGAACAGATTGGATTGAACTGGACGTCCAGACAATCGCACTTGGTCAGGCAAGTGGAAGCCAGAGAGGACACCGAGGAGATGGAGTTGCTGAAACAAACGTCAGATGAAATATACAGTGAGCAGTAGTGCTGTAGTAATTTTTACATGTAATGTAAAATGTAAATTTACACGCGTTTCTAAGTCGACCGTAAGGTCTCAGACCTATTCATTTTTCAATGAATTGATCGGGTGAGATCCTTCACCATCACTGCCCGTTAGAATGGACGCGAGAGTGTGATGGTTAGAGTGCTGCATTCTGAGCCGAGAAGTCATGGATTCGAATCATTGCCGTGGTAGAAACATGTTTCGAGGTCTCTATACAACCTGCGCCCCTTGCGAACTTGTCGTGAAGCGAGTACAATGTCAGTAGCCTAAGCCTTTGATTGGGAAGCGTAATTTGCAAGAAAAAGGACCTCGAGACTTATAAACGAAAGAAATCACTAATGCTTCCTACCCGTCTCTGGCTGTCGGGGATTATTGAATCTAAAAACAAAATGCACGTATTTTGTCACACAGTGCCATACAGTACGTGTGACAAAATACGTGCAGTTTTTTTAAATTCAATACAAACAGTAGGCCTACGTGGGACAGAACGCATGCCATACAGTGTATGGGATGAGTTCTGTCCCACGTAGGCTTACTGTTTGTTTAACTACAGACAGCTGAAAAACAGCTTCAGCGTAGGCCTATAACTTAAGTCACCGCTGTTTATATTTGCTTGACAGCCTTGCTTTAGCGCCCTCGGAAGATATATGTGACCTCGGCCGAGAGAAGGGACCACTTGTCGCTTTCTAGATTAGCCGGAAAACGCGTTTTTACGCTAAACGATTATATTGATTTTTGCGTCTAATTAATCAATCTGTAGCTCAGACCCACTGTACTGCAACGAATCTTATGCTACTTGATGCGTTAAGGCTAAATTTAGGCATTAATGCATTAGGTCCAGACATATTAAATTTTTTTATGCGATTTCCCGCCAAATGATATTTTATATTTTTGTGAAAAAAGTGCATAAATTATGGTCCAAACGCTCTGAAATTTTTTCCTCATTTTACCTAAGGTGTAAGCATGTGGAAACTGCTAATAAGTCCATTTGCGACAAGTGGTCCCTTCTCTCGGCCGAGGTCACATATAATTGTCTAAATATTATTCAGCATGCATACACAGGTGAGGAAGGTGAGCTAAGGTAAAGAAATAATCAAAGTAAGTTACAGTCTGGTAAGATCAAATCAAGAGACAAAGATTATTAATAGAGTCCAGGTATGAATGCGATTGGTAAGCATTGAGAATTTTAGTTAAACTGAAGCTAGGTGACGTAGGCTGAGGTGTTGTTTGATAATGTGACCTGCTCAACTATGAGTCAGTATGTAAACGAATTACATATTATTCATTGCTCATTTTAGAGCTTTCTAAGGCCAATGATGCGACAGACGAAAAGTAAATGAAGGTAAAAATTAAGGCTAATGAAGATAAAAGAAAGCAAATGAAAGTAAAAGTAAGGTTAACGCAGATAAACGAAAGTAAATGCACGTAAATTTAAGGTTAACGAAGATAAACGAAAGTAAATGAAGACGAAGAAAAGTAACTGAAGTCGTAGAAAGGCAATGAGCTTAAAAGCCATATATCTCATTTAGCGTGTTCCAAGACAAACTAATTTCAGAGTATTACTAAATAAATAGGTTACCTTGAGAGGTTACCATTCTGCCACCATTGGAATCCGCCACCGGGTAGGCTGATGGGGAAGATCAGAACGAATAGAATCAAATTGATGATCAACAAGCAGATGATCATTTCGATCTGTTTGAAAAGTGAAAGTCGAAGCTTGTGGACAATGATTCCACCGATCAGAGGACCAATCGTCTCGGCGATCGAGTAACAGAGACCTGAAAAATTGACCAGCGTCAATATTTGAGAGAGAGAGAGAGACAGACAGACAGACAGACAGACAGACAGACAGACAGACAGACAGACAGACAGACAGACAGACAGAGACAGAGACAGAGACAGAGACAGAGACAGAGACAGAGACAGACCAGAGACAGAGACAGAGACAGAGACAGAGACAGACAGACAGACAGACAGAGACAGACAGACAGAGACAGAGACAGACAGACAGAGAGAGACAGAGAGAGACAGAGACAGAGACAGACAGAGGCAGACAGACAGACAGACAGACACAGAGACAGAGACAGAGACAGAGAGGGAGAGAGAGGGAGAGAGACAGAGACAGAGACAGAGAGGGAGAGAGAGGGAGAGAGACAGAGACAGAGAGTTTAAAGTAAACTGTAAAAGTCTCACATGTCCCACTAAGAGTGTGGCAACTAGTAAGGCATAATTATTATAAAATAATTTATAAAGCGTAACTTAATATAACTAAATACACCGCAAATGCGATAATATAGGATAGACTGCACTCTAGAAGATACTAGGAGTCAGTTTAAAGGTCACCTGTACTCTCTGATCGTATGTTTATTACTGTCACGTGTATCAGGAAAACGGCGTTATAGAAGTCATTAAGAGTCATTATAAAAGCCACTTATTCTTCTAGATTGCTACCATCGATCTATGTCTTGTGCATTAGGATAACCGCGCTATATAAACCTCTGGACTCACCTGCTGTGTAGAACCAGGCATAGACGGGTTCTTGTCCATACTGGACTTCGACAAATCGGACAACGTTCGACCTGTAACCGGCCGACAGGTAGGCCGACAGAACAGTGCCAATCAAGGACAGCGTAAAGACAGGTAACAACAGCGTCCTCTTCAGAGCTAAAGAACAAAAACAATCCATTTTAATGAAGAATAAAACGTTTATTATTATTATTTCATTTTATTATTATTTCTTTATAATCTAACGACAGATGGCGCTGAGCAGTTGTGTGTAAAGGACAGTAACCGTCATTTTCATTCATTCATTCATTCATTCATTCATTCATTCATTCATTCATTCATTCATTTACACATTTATATAGCATCTCTTCAAGGAAAGCCACTCAGAAGTGCTTCCAACTCCAGCACGCCCAAACAGAAGTTTTAAGCTAGCTAGCATAAGCATAGAACATATCAGAAAGAGTTCTAGGGAGAAGACGCTGTTCCGTGAGGAGCCCATTCCATGCATCTGGGCCACCCTGCAAAAGCACGGTTCTGCAAGGTAGCCGTGCTGGGAAACGGCACAATGAGCACCCCCTCCCCGGGTAACGAAGGGTGCGACTACCCTGGGATCCCAGAACGGGGCGGCATAGGTCCCGCAAATATGCTGGGGCGCAACCCAGCTGGAACCGCCACACAAGAGAAACAATGCGTTTGCTGACGGGGAGAGAGTGCTCTAGAGCAGAGGGTTTCATGAGGGCTTCAACTCGCCACTTTATGTTACAAGGCGAACACCCAAACCAATTAGTAATCGTTTTACACAAACCAATTGCAATGCTATTAATTCAAATAAAAATGTTCTAAAATGCTGTAAAGTACACGTAAACATTGTAAATTACCCAAAGTAAGATCATTTAACTCGATTTTAAGTTACTACAATCATAATAACGAGACAGAGTAACTTATATTGGGTATTCTAGGTGGTGCACCGTTGGGTTGGATATGCTAAAAAAAGGTAGGATACGGTAGAATAAGGTCGAGTAGGATAGAGTAGGGTAGGCTAAGGTAAGATAGGGTAAAATTTGATAATTTACGGTAGAATATGACAGGGACAGATTGTGATATTTTGAAAGCATGCATTCATCAGATCATCCCCTACCTGTGAACGTTTTCCCCAATTTCTTGGACACCTGCTTTCGCGGGGTTCTCTCCGTCGGTTGCTTTCGACTGGCTCCACCGTACCCTCTCAGACTGCTGCTCTGGTTCCCCGCCGCATCTGGAACACCGGAAGCGAATGTAACGACACGTGACTGCCTATTCGCTTCCGCCGGAAGGTGCAGAGGCCAAACAGGCGTCGTGTCGTCACCAATCTGCGACCGCTCCTCACTGTCGACTTTGACCGGAACCGCTGACGAAGGAAGCCGCGATAACCCTGAATCCTCTTCCGCTATGATCCACAAACTACTTCCGGTTCCGCCGGAAGTACGTCGAGGAGACGCGACCGTCATTTCCGGTCCATCCATAGCCATTTCTGAATCGCTGCTACTCGACGATGAGACTTCCTGTGTCACTTCCTCCGTACTTCCGGTCAATACAGATGTAGTTTCCGTCAAAGGAGAAAGGCATTCGACAGGACCGGATGTGGATAAAACCGATTCGGAAACTGGGGAGACCGGTTCCGGAAGTACGTAATCAGTGAATGACTCGCTGGCGCTACTGCGAGGTACAGATCCCAGTCGGTTGCGTCGACGTTGTCTCTGCTTGCGTCGCTCCCGTTTCAGCTTCCGTAGCGACCTCTCGTGGTCGATTTGCCTCGCCAGGTGGCGCAGGTGTCGGCGTCTTGCATTCACCGACCAATCAGGCTCCGTGATCCACTTGGGAAAGAAGAGGAAGAAGAAGGAGCAGAGGAAGAGGAGGATTGAGAAGAAGACGAAGCCCATCCACCAGGCTCTCACTGTCCACGGCAGTTGAACGTCCTCGCCTTCTGGAAAACATTTGTAAAAAGGAGCTAAATAAAGCATTCGTTGCATACGCCTTTGAGAGGCAATTGAAAGGCGCTATATGAATACCTTTGTGCACACATACGTGCATACTTACGCAAGTGCATACACTGTACTTACGTGCGTATATGGACATATACTTAAAAACACACATACACATACATACATACATGCATGCATACATACATACATGCACACAAATACGCACATACAAACATAGATTGCCCTAAGTTAAAATCTTTTTTACAATCATGCAACTCTTCATTCTATTATTTTAAACTTGTATTTTGTGTTGCGGTGTGACACAGTGTGGAGATAATAAACGAATAATAATAGTAATATACATGCATGCATACTTACATGCATACGAGCGTACGTACGTACCCTGCTAGCATGCCCACATGGAGCCCATTTAGAACCATATTCCCATACCGGAACCAAATAGAGCCCATGTGGATCCCATCTAATGCCCATGGAAAGGCTGGGGTACATACATATATGCATGCATATATACATACGTACACACATACATATATAGATACTGCAACATACATACACACATACATATATGAACGCATAGGTACATACGTACATAATTAATTATATACGGTGTAATATACCTACATACATACATCATATATACATACGCACATACATACATACGTGCATACGTACAACATACATAGATGCTGCAACATGCATTCATACATACAAATGTCATATATACATGCTGTACAATACATACACACATACATACGTACGTACATACGTATACGTACATATATACAATTATACATAGAAGGAGAGTGATGTTTGTACCGTCTAAGTCTTCGGAGTAGCCGAGGAACCACCAGGTGGCGCAGGAACCGAGAAAGTGACCAAATCCAGTCATCGACAAAAAGACACCTAAGGTCAATCACATACCACCAAAAATCATCGAAAATGCATAAAACTAAAGACACTCCGCAGCGTCTCTAAAAGAATGCCATACATTCGTTACGCCAGTTTTCTTTATCTTGATCTCTGTTTCTTGTCAATCATGCTACCTCCCTTCTTTAGTAGCAATAGTCACTTCATGGATCACCAAAAGCTTACGAACATATATGAATACATACGTATATATACTCGCCCTACATACCCTTCACTTACTGGCCTTATCGTACATTTTCTTACCTCCCTTATCTTAACTTCCCATATCGTATAGCTTTGTATTTCTCTACTTCCTGTATCCTACCTTACCTTAGCTTACCTTTTCCGAGATTACCTGACCTGATTACCTTATCTGAACTTGCCTTACCTTATATTGTTTTACCGTTCCTTACCTTGCTTTGCCTTAATTTACTATACCTTACCTTTCTTAACCTTATTCTACCTTACATTACTGTGCCTTACCTTACCGTTGCTCTGACTTATCCGATCATGCTTTTGTTTATCCTATATTGGCTGATCATATATTACTTTATCCTAGCTTGCGTGAATTTACCTGGCGTTAACCAACCTTAAACAAACTTACCTTTACTTTTTCTACTTTATCTAATCTTATCCTAGTTCAACCTACCTTATTTAATATTACATTTATTTAACTTGCCCTATCTGATCCATCCTACCCTTTCTTATCTTTACTTAGCTTGTTTTATCTTACCTGCCCTTACTTCACTGGTTTCTTCTTGTATCTGATCTTGCCTGTTGTACTTTCTACCTTAATATATACTTTATTTCGCTCAAAGCAGAAACACGACGATTAGAACGCACAACGAAAAACAGAAAACACAACAAAACACAACCAACTGAAGCTGCAACTCCCCCAAAAGCATAAGCATTATAAACCTGCGAGCTAATATAAGACATAATATTATTGTCCTTTAGTGACACACCAAGACCATTAACTAGAAAATTGAATTCGTTTCCATAACTAAATATCAACGTCAACATGTTGAGTATACTATTACCATTACAAAGCATTTTTAACGTAGTTTAAACATAGCAATAACTCTCATAGATTTAAAATCCAAACTGCCTAGACCTACAATAAATTCTCGGACTGATTCCCATTTATGGAAACCAAACAGTTTAGGATACACATTATTCCAGCAAGCATTTAGTTTACTGAGCTGAGATTGGGAAAACCTCACTGCTACTGAGCCATATCTTAGAACTGGAAGGCAATATGTCTGCTGCAAGTGAAGCTGCATTAGCTCCGACAAGCCCGAAGAGTTACTGATAATATTATTGCTAGCTGCATAAAAATTGCGCATTATGCTATCCACATCGCATCTCAATTTACTGCCCGCACAAAAGACAACTCCCAAATATTTGACCTGCTCGGTCCACGAAACCTTTTTTGACATAGCACCATATCAGGCAGGGAGGCCTTACATCGGGGACCGAATGCTATGCACCAAGATTTATTACAATTAAATGTTAGGCCTAACTGACTACTAACAACACCACATTTATCTAGTAAGGCTTGAAGCCCAACTACCGATGCGGACAGCAAAATAATATCATCTGCATACATAATGCATCCCAGCCATGACTTGTTTATACAGCAACCTACCCCAGCTGCTCTTGACTCCACAATAAACTTATTAACACAGACATTAAACAATGAAGGCGACAGAGAACTTCCCTGCCGTACACCGCTCCTAACTGCAAATGGCTTAGACATACTACCATTCCAACGTACTGCCACCGCCAGTTTACTATACCAATCTACCAGGATACTGACCACCCACACTGGCACCTACCGTAGAAGATTGGTCCATTCTTTCGATTGCCACTCTCCTCGATGTAGATGTACCCGGTCGTTATAAACAATCCCGTTCCCAGACCAATGAGGAATTCCGCTACACAGAGTATGGACAGATTCTTCTCCCTTTCACCGAGAAAGCTTTGGTTTGTCAGACAAGGCGAGCACGGACTTATGTAGCTCGAGTTCCACTGACCGTACTGGCACGCCTGCGCGTAGGACATCAGCGGCAGGCCGTCTATACTCGCACCGTACTCTGCGCACGAGGAGCGTACCCCGCCGGAGGTCTTCTCGACGAAGTACGGTACGGCGCAGACTATAGTACCGAGGGAAGAAACGAGTACTCCGACAGTCAGAAGAAGTGGTTTGTGCCAGTTGCGCCCCATTAGGGCGACGAAGAAGAGACTAACCAGCAGTCCGATCAATTGGGTACCCTGAATGAGGGCGATGTGGCTGTCGGAGAGGGCGTACTTCTTGCGCAGTTCGTCCAGTACGCCGTCTAGGTACGCAGTGACTGCAGCACGAAGACACAAAACAGCCGAGTAGATGAGGACGAAATATACGACGTTCTTAGTCGTGATTCGAACCAACGACGCTGAGTTTCTGGTCGCCTCGGCCTCCAGTCGCTCCTTCTGCCGCTCCAGGAGCACAACCGGACTCGGTAACTTCTTCCTCCTGTTTCTCCGCCTCCGTCGTATGTCCTGACTGTGTCGTCTGCCCGAGCTATGACGTCGTTGTGACGCCATTACGACTCGTGGTGACGTCATCCCGTTTTCCGCTGATCCGTTTACGGTGTTAGATGACGCCTTCCTTAATCGATATGACGTCAACCCGGATTGCGATGACGTCGATGTCTTCGATGACGGAACGGCAGGCGACACGATTCTATTGGTCGGCCGTTTGACACCGTTTTCATTCGAGGTGCGATGCATGTTAGAAATCGGATGTGTAGTCTCGTCTGCTCCTATGAAGACCATCTAAACTTCTCAAGCAATCCCACTACATCCGGCAAGGACCCAGTAACTTCCGGTTTAGATTCCATGACGTCGTTGCTTTCTTTCGGAACCGGAAGTGGCCATTTTGCAACGCTCTTGTTCACAGCTGGAACGGATATTGAAGTGTACGCCTTCAAGAGTAACGTTTGAAAATATGTACGTACCTATGTAAATATTAAATGCTATTTAACTGCACTGTTACAGTATTTCATTGTAATATAGCTGTGATTTAGCTGTTATGTAACTCTAGTGCAACTCTAACTGTAATTAACTGTCATTAACTTAAATTAACTGAGCTGTTGCAGTAATTTAACTGTTCATTAGGCCTAAATGTAGGCCTACGTTACTGCACTGAAACTCTAATATATTGCAGCAATGACACTACAATTAGCTTCCATGTTACTGTAATAAAACCGTAATGTAGCTTTAATGTAGATTTAATTTAGTCATAATGCATTTGTTTAGAGCATAAAATCACGATGATTAATCAGGAACTTTCAAACGCGCATTTGTCTTAGAAAATTTATATGACGTCACACTGATCATTTATCGAGTTGTTTACTTCTTTGTGTTCTCGTTGATCATTCGTTAGGGGATTCGTGGTGGAACTAGTTGACACGCATTGATCACGTGCTCTGGATTGCTGGGTGCATCTAGCGGACACGCATCGAATGCATGAGAGGAGTGGTGTGACTCTGGTCAGCGCGCAGTCTATCACGTGGTGCTCGAGGGTGGGGGGAAACTACGCGCTGAGGATGTGAAGAGTTACGGGCCGCCTTAGACCAGTCTGTTGTCTTGGCGGGAAAGATGCTACAAAAGGCATCCAAATGCACTGCTGGGGAGCGCTAAAAGTTACAAGTAGAAAACTCCAAACAGTGTAACTTAACTCGACTTAAGGCAGTTCTACAAATAGAGCAAGTCGACGGTTCGAAGCCCGAGCGATCGATAACTTCGGAAGTCGTATTGCGGCTAAGTTGACTGCGATTACCTAACTATGATGTAACTACATTATAATGTGGGTAGTAGTAATGCAGGGATTGTTTTAACGTGCAGTGATACACAAAATGTGCCGTGATGAAAAGCTGTTAACCTCTGTGTTTGCACATTAAATGAATTGTACTTCATAAAATTTTATGATTTTATGCGTTCCAGCGTTCCCCATGTGCAGTGATAAATTTTCCTTAAAACATGCCCTGTAGTAATGTAGCTGCAGTGTAGCTGTAATGCAATTGTTATTTAACTGCAGTTTAGCTTTAATGAGACTACAACGTAGTTCAATGTAAATGAGAGCTTCAATGGGTCTTCCAACAACCCAGGAACCCAGAAGGCTTTTATAGAGCTGTCTAAGAACCTAGGAATCTAGAATTCCTTTATAGGGCTAAGGAATACTGTCTTTTCCATATGTTGCAAGGGGTACAAACTTACTGGTGAGAAAGGTTAACACAATAAGAAAGAAAAGGAGTCGAAAGACGTCCATAGTCAAAGAAGTAAACAACTAGATGAGTGATCAGCCACGCAGGGTCGGGATTTAAAGTCTCGTAATCGTAATCTCCAAATTTCTAAAACGCTACCCTAAAGCTAATCGCAGGGAACCACCTTATTCAAGAGCGCTGCGTCGTGTCAAAGGGGTTGTCCAGAGATAGCTACTACCAAGTAAAAACTTGAGTCCGGTTGTCAGATACACCAGAGACAGGAGTTAACCGTAGCTATAAGTCTCCGATAGGGTAGAATATGTTTGGAGATTTTTCCTAATTATCTTGCAATGTCGGGTTAGCCCTGTACAGTGATGACCGGCGGAGTCGTGACAAGGCAGAGAAGGGTAGTTACCTCACAGAGTCACGAGTTCAGGCGTTATACTGTAGACCGACCGCTGTTACGAGCTACCAATAGCCTATGATATGACTTCAACTAAACAAACCTCAGTTGAGTATAACCACCTCAGTTATACCAGTATTCAGGGGCGGCGCCAGACACTTTTTGTAACCAGGGCATAGCCAGGGCAGTCATACAAGTAGCCAGGGCAGTCATACAAATAGCCAGGGCAGTCATATAATTAACGAGTGCAGAGGTCGATTTACGGAGAGCGGGGTTGCGCGAGCTTAAATGGTGACCATAATTATATGATCGCGCTTCCGCGCTTGCCATAAATTGCCCCAAGCACTATTATATTTGTCTATAGTCAGGAGATCAGATGGGCGAAGCCCCCGGAAGCTGAACGCTTTTTGACATTTGTAAAGGAAATTTTAACATTTCAGTGAATTAAGTGAATTTATATATCAGGATATAACAAATATGCCCGAACAAATTCTGGACAGGGCAAAAATTCAGGCAGGGCATCGACCAGGGCAAAGGCTTTTTTTACCAGGGCATTTGCACTGGCGCGCCCTGGTGTAGCGCCGCCTCTGCCAGTATTACACACATATTTTACACTTACCTGGGTTATGGACGATCGCTTAATTAGTTTAACTAGTTTATTCTAAGTTGATCCTTACGAAACTTTAACTCAACATGATTTGTTTTTATTGTATGCGTGTTACGAACACACACACATACATGCATACAGGACAAAGAGAAAATGCCACACGGTCACGCATGACTTGTCACGACAGCCCACTGTGGGCAGCCTACTCAGCTGAAGGAGTAGGCCATGAATAGCAGCATAAATGCGCTTCAACATGACGAGGCCTTGAAAACGTTGACTATGCGCCTGAATTGAGTGTAGCCATAGGCATTGTATTGTCTGGTGATAAAAGAAAAGCACTGCGTTGCCTGCATCCACATATATGTACATAGGTATTCAATACACGTGTGACGACTCATGTTGATAACCATGCATACTAAAAAAGCCATCACCTTACCTTAGACATACTTTATATGACCATACCTACCTTACTTTATCTTACCTTACCCTACCTTACTTTATCTTACCTTTCTTTGCCTTTCCTTATCATGCATTGACTTACCTACCTCATTTTAGTTTATCGTATCTTACATTGGAAACGCGCAGCACCTTTTTATATTAACGTGCTGTATTAAATGTCTTCACAGATACATACATACGCTTTATCTTACCTTACCTTACCTCACTTACCTTTCCTTACCTCACTTTATCTTACTTTGCCTAGCATTAACCTATCTTGCCATGTCTTATTTAACTAACGATTAGCCTTTAAGTTAACCATTAGCCATTAGGTTTAATCTCAAACTTACCTTTTCTAGTTTATCTTACCTTACCTTACCTTACCTTACCCTACCTTACCTTGCTTACCTTGCCCTATCTTACACTACCCTACCTTACTTATATAGAGCCTCATGAAAGGAAATGTACCAAAGGAGATATTTTCGCTCCAATATGCCGATGGGTCGAACGGTAACCTATTGGTAGCGCGTTGGATCTGTATTTCAACGATTGCCGTTTCGAGCCTACTGAGCGGAATCTGTGTAAAATGGTCCAGAACAACTTGTTTGCGTATAATTTTTAATCGCTCATCGCATCCTAATTTACCTTGCGCACCAAAAAAGCGTAACGAGAAGATAAATAATATTATTACTAAATAAAACATGGGCCACTTAGACTGTTTTGTGATCAAACATGTCAGTTCAACTTGCTTGCCAATGCTAGCCTTATTTCTGTGTTCCTCGACTAAAGGAATTTCGACTGTACTCACCACAGGGATTACGGTTTTGACCACGGTATGATCAGGCCCGCTGAGAGGGGGTCAGAGGGCAAATGCCCAGGGCCCGGCGATTTTTAGCGGCCCGGGCCGGGCCCGCAATGAACTTTTCTCATAAAGCCTAATGATAGTTTAGGGGCCCGTGACTGCTCTGCCCAGGGGCCCGGAATTTCTGTCGGTGGCCCTGGGTATCATTAGAAGCAACTATCAATAATATTGATGTCAAGTGTATTATGACAACGGCTCTACAGAAATCATTTGGTTAGACAGATTAGACTAGAGTAGATTAGATCAATGTAATGTAATGTAAATCTCCGAAATTTCTCAGCGCCACACAAAAGCCACGTTTGGGAGACCAGTTTATACACCGGCGCTATATCAAATCAAGTTCGCAGTAGCCAGGTTGCTTGGTCCGTATGGGTGCTAAGTCAGATTCCCGGGGAGGTCAAGCCGAAGAGACAGCATGGTGCTACGGTGGAAATCGTTGATGATGGTCGTTGGGACTTGGAATGGTGTAGGAATAGAATTAGGATAGGATAGCTTGCAGAGTTCGGTTTTCAGTCGCGAGTGGAAAGCTGTAGTAGAGAGAGAGAGAGAGCAAGCGGGGGACAGAGGTGACCAGGGTGGGAATTGTTGGGGGGGTTCAACCCAATAGTCTTTCTTACGACCCCCACAGTTAAGTCTTCATTGAACACCCCAGGGGTTGTTGCCAACCCCTTAGTTATGCTGGTGTGATTTAGCATTAGGAAAACTTATATGACTTTGAGCCTTTGACAAAGAGAAGAAATTTCCATGTTGTATCATGCATGCATTTTTGAATTTTCTCAACAAAGGAATTGATTTTGATTCGAATCTGACTTGCAAAACCGATAGCGTTGAAATCAGTTGCTTTCAAATTTCGTTGACATCAGTTTGCAAAATACGAATAAAATGTTCAACACCCACCCCAGTATTCTTTCTACAATTCCCACACTGGGTGAGACTGATACGCTACAGAGGAGGATGAACGATTAGGTAGATAAGACTATATTGGAACAGATTAGCTTGGACTGGATGCCTTGTGGCCACACTAGTTTCTGCAGCAACGCGACATTACTTTCGGTATGAATAACCGTTTTGGTCGCCTACGAGTTTCGATACGCTTCAGCGAGTTTGTTTGTTTTCATCTGACCGAGTCTCCTGTCTACAGGTTCGGTAGGTTTCTCAAGTGGTATCCGAGGCGGAAAGCACATTGCTATATTTGGAATTCGAATCTGGTTGCGTCGTATGCAGGCAAGGCAAAATTAATGCAATGTAATCTGACCTAGTGTAATTTATGTAATAAAATCTAATGTTATTCTTATAATGTAGACCAAATGCAATATTATATCTAATCTAACCGAGCCTGGTAAATGTAATTGTACACATTTTTATATAGCGACCGTATAATGGCCTGTTTTAATCTAATCTCTCTAATCTAATCTCTCTAATCTAATCTCTCCTAATCTAATCTCTCTAATCTAATCTCTCCTAATCTAATCTCTCTAATCTAATCTCTCTAATCTAATCTCTCTAATCTAATCTCTCCTAATCTAATCTCTCTAATCTAATCTCTCTAATCTAATCTCTCCTAATCTAATCTCTCTAATCTAATCTCTCTAATCTAATCTCTCCTAATCTAATCTCTCTAATCTAATCTCTCTAATCTAATCTCTCTAATCTAATCTCTCTAATCTAATCTCTCCTAATCTAATCTCTCTAATCTAATCTCTCTAATCTAATCTCTCCTAATCTAATCTCTCTAATCTAATCTCTCTAATCTAATCTCTCCTAATCTAATCTCTCTAATCTAATCTCTCTAATCTAATCTCTCCTAATCTAATCTCTCTAATCTAATCTCTCTAATCTAATCTCTCTAATCTAATCTCTCCTAATCTAATCTCTCTAATCTAATCTCTCTAATCTAATCTCTCTAATCTAATCTCTCCTAATCTAATCTCTCTAATCTAATCTCTCTAATCTAATCTCTCTAATCTAATCTCTCTAATCTAATCTCTCTAATATAATCTCTCCAAATCTAATCTATAGGTAGATGAGGTAAACTGTTCCATGGTAGGCCTACGATTCGTTCGTTGAATGCTTGTATCAACGTCGGTAATATAATATTGAGTTATGTAACAAATAAACACAGTAATTACTGTAATGTAATGCAATTCAACATTGCATTACAATATTTACATTGTCTGATAGTTCTCACCAAGTTAGTTTTCATAAACCAAAGCAGTGATTGTATACATAGATTTAATTTCCGAATATATTTTTGAGTAAATCTTTGGTAATACAAATACACCAAAATATGCGATGTTATAGCAACAAGATTAAGCTGTTACATTTACGATTAAAAGAGTAACAGCGTAATATTTATCATAAAGACAAAGTAAAAAGATAATACCATAATCATGTGAATACGCAATTGACTGTAATATACCAAAACAA
Organism: Allolobophora icterica; assembly: GCA_963556255.1. NCBI lineage: Eukaryota > Metazoa > Annelida > Clitellata > Crassiclitellata > Lumbricidae > Allolobophora > Allolobophora icterica. The sequence continues at coordinate 23,190,072 of OY744611.1, read as the reverse complement.
TGTAAAATATGCAATAACAATGTATAATATGTCAAAACAATGTAATATGCCATAACAATGTAAGCTTATAATAGGTTAAAAGAATGTATAATATGCCATTCACCTTGTCACCTTGTGCTGTCAGCTCGTGGAGCTCTAGCGACCGTCCTGGTGAACACACTCCACCATCTCCTATTCGATGACAAGTCTCTCAATTCCGCCAAATTCATGCCAGTTACATCTTGTATCTCATCCATCCATCTCCTCCTTGGGCGACCCAGTCTTCTCCTCCCCTCACCGCACGCCAGCATCATTTCCTTCTCCAGACCATCAGATCGCATAACATGTCCAAAGAACCTTAGCTTCATTCTTGTCGCAGTTTGTTTTAACGACTCTTCATTCTCAACTCCAATCTCCTCTCGTATTGATTCGTTCGTTCTTTTCTCAGTCCAAGATATTCTCAGCATCTTCCTCCATATCCACATTTCACAAGCGTTAACCTTATTTTCCATGTTCTTTGTCATTGTCCACGTCTCGCAACCGTACAGTACCGTAGGAAAGATTAGTGCTCTCACGAGCCTTTTTTTGGTTTCTATGCTCACATGTTTGTCTTTCCATATCTTTTCCAGTCCGGTCATTGCAGCTTTCCCTATAGCAATCCTTCGTTTATGCCATTACAATGTATAATATAGCAAACAATGTATAATATGCCATCACAATGTATAATATAGCAAAACAGTGCATAATATGCCATAGCAATGTATAATATGTCAAAAGAATGTATAATATATGTACCATAACAATGTATAAAAATGTAGCAGTTAGTCTATCACAGCCATGTAAAAATGCAAAATACACTAACGATGTGAAAATATAGCGCACCAAATATATGATGTTATCATAAAAAGACTTTTCGCTAAGAATACGAATTAAAATGTATTGCAGTGTGAAAGAACAACAATCTGAGAAATGCATCGGAAATAAAGTAACAATGGAACAATGAACGTAACAATGAAATCAAAGCTAATCATCGATTCTAATGAAAGGTTGTTGGTCGCAGGTCTACTTGAAAAATCTAACCCACGACTCGATACCACCAGGCCCGACACCATAAGCCTTGCTATGCCTCTCGCAAGGACGGGCAGTCTTGGGTTCGCGGACGTCCTCTGAGGGTCTCGTCCGTAGCTTTGGAATTCTGTGTCCGTATCCACGCCTTCTGCCAGTTCCTTTATGTCAGTCAGATCTTCTGCTTCGATTTGTTTAGAGAAGAATGGAGTCAGTAGCTTCGTCGTCATCGTCGTCATCATCATCATCATCATCATCATCATCATCATCATCATCATCATCATCATCATCATCATCATCATCATCATCATCATCATCATCATCATCACCATCATCATCACTGTCGTCGTCGCCGTCGTCATCATTATCATTTCCTGACACTGGCTATTTTGACAATAAATGATCTCCATTTTGCAGTCATTTGCGAAGTCCGCTGGGTTAGTCCTAGTCTTGGTATGTCTTCGTTTATGGCGTGTCAACAATATAATCGGAATAAAATACAAAATAATCACAAAAGTACAAAAATTTTCAACACAGTAACGACTTCGGAAGTATAATGAATTGACGGAAGAGGACATAGTTAGATACAAGAACGAAGTGACCAAAGCATTGAAGGAAGAGACGGGAAAGTAACAAAAATGGAGTCAACGGATTAAGAAGGAGGAGGAGGAGGAGGAGGAGGAAGAGGAGGAGGAGGAAGAAGAGGAGGAGGAGGAGGGGGAGGAGGAGGAGGGGGAGGAGGGGGTTGTCCAGAGATGGTCAACGGAAGTTCCGAGTCCGGCTACCAGAGAGAGTTGAGACGGTAGAAATAATACCTGCATAAAATTATTATTACAGCATTTGAATCCGATCTTTAATAAGTATTTAAGTGATTAGAATGATTCAAATTCTCAGCAAAACGTCTGTTGCCACCATGGGCATCCGGAGGGAGGTAAGGGGCAATTCCCCCTGGATTTTCAAAATTGTCTCGTTTTCTGTGTTCGTGAATAGCTGCCCCATAGAAAATTCCCCCCCCCCCAGAAATATTCCTGCAGACGTCCATGATTGCCACATCAAAAAGCTATACACTGGAAGATTTTATAGGCCCTACTGTCCTAGACCTGCTTTAGAATATATTTTCTACCCTGAACCTTAAAGCTTCAGTGCATTCGGATGATCAATTGCTTCCGTTAGAAAAAGCAAAGTTACGAATGAAAGCGGCGTCCTGTGGATTTTAATTTCTTATAATATTTTAATGCGGTTACGAATGCTAATGCTATCCATTATGATGCAGCTCATCGGAAATGCAGCGACCTCTGCTATTAGAAAGAAGAGTAAGCGAGTAAACATAGTTTTATTGTTAGAAGGACCCAAATAGGTGCAAATATTTGAGAACTTCCGTTGGAGCCCGGTAAAATGACTTGGCGAGCCTCGTGTTTGAGATCCTTCTATATATAACAATGTAGGTAACAGTCATAAAAAAGAGGTCGGGGAGAATTCGGGATGAAATTCAAATCAGGCTAATGGTAGCAAACGACGATGGAAGAAACGGGAAAAGGGCGAAGGAAAGTGTGGAAGATCTACCCAAGACCGGCACAACCGGAACTGGCCGCCAGGCCCTGGAACAGAATCGCCGGAACGAAGTCAGAGTAGAACAGCAGTAGTTGACGATACGCTGGATTCCTGATCAGATCAACATCTAGGACTGAGCGACATCCGTTGCCTGTGCTACGGCGGTTCTTCCTCATCCCTGATCCTCCGTGCGCTCCAAGGCGATTCCTTCTCTTGCGACGGTGGTGGTCTGAGCTCTGTGACGTTGTGTCGCTCTGTAGGCCTACTTCGATTCCTACGTGTCTGAACAGGTGGTCGACTGCGTCCAGCGAACACATGGCCTGTTCAAGCCTTTCTGTGAGATTGGCGAGGGACCGGGGATGCTGACAGCAGCTGATCAGGGTCTCAGTGGACAGGATACGGTCGAATTCCTGCCTGTAACGGGCAAGCGACTCCACTAAATAACGTTTCCTCTCGTCCTCCTGGAAAACAGAAGCACCCGTAACTCATTTAGTGACATCTAAGAAGCTCGTAAAAGGCGCTATATAAATGTTCATGTCTATAATTGTCCGCGTTGCACCGCTCGTGAATAAGCTGGTGCCCTGCGCTTAGCTTTCAGTAGCACTTTAGAAATTTTGAGGTTACGCTTACGGTCCGTAGCCTATATGCAAAACGTGTAAACTGTCTGAGAAATCTAATGAGCTTGATTTCAATTGTTCAGTTTAGGTTCTACTGTTTTAGACCGGGGAGATGGTTGAATGGTAATTAGGCACGAAGATCAGAAGGACGCGGGTTCGATACCCGCTAGTCCCATAAAGGTTGACTCAGCCTTTTCACTCCCTACACTCCCTGTAAAGTGACCAGTAGGACAGATGGGCTTCTTGCAGACTGCCATACAGTTAAATTCGACTCCTGTTAAACTTGTTATCGTCTGTTACTACTATATCATGTAATCTTACTGCGTACTTGTCAGTTTGAATTTAATAAACGAATTTTGGGTAGTAGCCCAGATGGGCGCCTTGCAGCTGCCTTACAGCGACTCCATTGTATTTCATTCTATTGTATTCTAGCATGCCGTATTGTCTTGTAGTGCATTTAAGTTGTCCCAGGTTTGGCATGCACACAAACTTTGCTTAGCATCGATTGACTTTAAGGACTATTACAGTGACGTTGTAGCTGTTCTCAGATTTAGGTTAAATAGGATTGGATTAGATTAGAAGATTTGATTTAATCAGATCATACACTCTATTGTGTTATTCGCGATGTCTGTTACTACTATATCACTACATAGTATTATATCCAGGGGCGTCTACACCATAGAAACCTTGGAGCAAATGCTCCATCCACGAAATAGGGGGGGGGGAAGATTTGTCAATGTGTGTGCCACCATTTTAGGGGGAAAGGAAGGGGAGGGCGGAAGAAGGGGGGTAGAAGATGAAGTTGCTCCAATGACTTAGGGGGGACAGACGCCCCTGATTATATCATAATCTGTTGTCTTTCAAGTCATTGCTTTGTACTGCATTTCTGACTGTGTTCTATCGATTAAAATGAAACAGGTGTGTAGTTTGACCTGTAGTGATGTGAAGTTCTTTCCGCAGAGCGATTCGTTATTGTTATGAAGTGCATCTCGTCTCAAGCGTCGTGCGTGCCACGAACTACCCAGCAACAGAATCTCCTTCTTCTGTTACAGACAATCAATGAAAAGTCGATGTCAAACGATATGGACCGAAGCAGACTTTACTGAAGTAGACACGAGATTATAACACGACTGTATCGATAAGATAATTATGGTAGACTAAATTAGAATGTTGTAGACTAATAATAATAATAATAATATTTATTCTTTAATTAAGCGCCTGCAAACGCACTGCGCTGTACATGTACATGTTATGCGATAAATCTTAACTACTAACAGAACAGACAGCCTGCAATACACGGCGCAAATTGCAGCCTACAAAGCATGTCCGCCTATGGGACTCGATCTCTGTACCTCTCGCACTCTACACCAGATGTTATCCAATGCGCTATCGGGCCCCCCATCATAAGTATCATAAATTATAACAGACGAGATATATAGACTAGATTAGATTATGCTGCGTCAGGTTGAATTAGATTAGATCAGATTAGATTGGACAAGACCAGACAAGACTAGATTAAACAAGACTAGAAATGACGAAACTAGATTAGATTAGGCTAGACTAGGATTGGCTAAGCTAGGCTAGAATAAACTAGACTAGATTAGATTAGATAAGATTGCAAACTGTAGTAGACCAGGGACGTCATTTGGGGGTCAGGCCTTGATTTTTTTAAAGGAAAAGGATGGAACAAGAAAAGGAGGAACAAGAAATGGGTAAAAAAGAAACTAATCAAATTCATGGACGTCATTTGAAGGTTGTAGGCCTGCACTGTATATAGGTACACGGACAAATACTCAAATGACGTCCCTAATTGTCTACTATAAAAAGAGCTGAAATTACGTACCTGGTCTAGTATAAAAAAAAGCTGAAATGACGTGTAAACTTAGTGTAGTAGACTACAGTTCAGATTCACTTGGGTTAGCTTAGGTTAACTAAACAATTATGGCTTTAAGGTAGTCGTTAAGTGAACTTACGTAAATTTGAGCGATGCTTCGAAACCGCTCTCCGATGGCAAGTACCCTCGATGCGAATTCGAAAGTACTGAGGTTTTCGTTGACGTCCGATAGATGTTGGCATTCGGTTCTGTTCCAATGGTGCGTCTGCTGACACTGGTGAGCGTCGATGAACCGCAGCAATCCCCCGCCAAAGGCGAAGAACAATCCTATGAGAATACAATAGAACTTATGGTAATGTAATGCAAAATAAGCTAAGGATGTGGTAAGATATTGATTTCTATAGCGCCGTTATCATGCTGCACAAGGCTTCGGTGAGTTACCGGAGCCGGTGTCACGAAATAGAGTATCCCCCATACATGCGTATCCCCCTTAGCGAAATGGAGTATTCGGTTTAGTTTGCATTTTTGGCGCTTTCTAAGTGTATTCAGTCGTAATGTTTGGATTCATTGCACACATAAAATTTTTGAATTGCGTATCTTTAGTTTGTACGTCGACCTGAAATCAGTTAACTTTGTTTTTGGTGATTTTGACTGGAATTTCGTCGAGGCTATCGTGATGCGTATGACGACGGGGGGATAGAATGGTTCATCCCACCGGATACTCTAAACCGGTTTATTCCATCCGGGGGGAAACGCTTTAGGGGGGATAGAATATCTCGGGACACCGGCCAGTTTAGCGCTGTTTACATAATTATGTAAGTGATCAGAATGGATATTTATAGAACAGAACTTCTCATTTGCTAGGCCAAACGCTAGGCGTGTTCAGACGCAGCTTTTATGGAAGGCGATGTCTACTCGCGTAAGTAGATGTATTTGTAAACCCAAATTAGTGCAGTCCCTCTTTAAAAGAAATCATTATAGCACTCCCAACCCAAAAAGCAACGTGGTGGAATACAGTGGCTTCCTAGCGTTTACGGAGAAAAAGAGGCAGAAAAAGACCAAGGAGCTCATGTCGTATGTTGCTCGAAGGATGGACCGGCGAAAGCGAAGCTTCTGCGCTTATCTCTGGGAATTCGGTGTGAAGGGCATCCAGGTCGACTTACACAGCAGAGCGAGGGTATCAGCATCCAGGGATGGGCGACATCGATATACAAGTAAGTACGTAGCGCCTTTGTGAGTTACTCAAAGGGCGCTACACAAGTGCTCTGATACATATATACACACAAATACATACATACATACATACACACACATACATACACACATACATTCAATACATACAGAGATACATACATACATATATACATACATACATACATACATACAGAGATACATACATACATCCATACATACATACATACATACATACATACATACATACATACATACATACATACATACATACATACATACATACATACATACATACATACATACATACATACATACATACATACATACATACATACATACATACATACATACATACATACATACGTAGAAATCGATTCTGAGCAATACTTTGTGAACATTGACAGCAAAAACAGCCACTGTCTAACTATTGTAACACAGTAGAGAAAGCTTAGGTAAGTAATCTGAATTGTTGATATTACCGAAAAGTATTTCAAATGTCTTCATCCCAGCTGACGTTAATCTATCCCATATGAAATATTTTAATTTCTGCAGCTATTGAAATTCTCCTTATTTCTTTGATCGAACTTGAAATGCAAAACGATGAATTGACATCCAGCTCAGCTTTACACGCAGCTGAGCGAGGGTATCAGCAGCTAAGGATGGCGATACCGAGATACAAGTAAGTACATAGCGCCCTTGTGAATTACTCAAAGGGCGCTATACAAGTACTCTGATACATACATACATACATACATGCATATAAACACATATACAATTACACATACATACATACATTCATACATACATACATACATACATACATACATACATACATATATACATACATACATACATACATACATACATACATACATACATACATACATACATATATACATACATACATACATACATACATACATACATACATACATACATACATACATACATACATACATACATACATACATACATACACAAATACATACATACATACATACGCAAATACATACATACATACATACACAAATGCATACATACATACATACATACATACATACATACATACATACATACATACATACATACATACATACATACATGCATACATACATACATACATACATACGTACGTACGTACGTACGTACGTACGTACATACATAAACAAATACATAGGATACCGCTTCTTAGCAATACTTTTTGAACATTGACAGTAAAAATGGCCACAGTCTATTTTAACAAAGTAGAGAAAGCTTAGGTAAGTAATCTGAATTGTTGATATTACCGAAAAGTATTGCAAGTGTCTTCATCCCTGCTGATGTTATTCGATCCCAAATGAAATATCTTAACTTCTGCGCCTATTAAAATTATCTTTATTTCTTTGATCGAACTCGAAATACAAAACGATGAAGCACGTGTAATTACTGCTTTGGGTAACTCTCTTAACCGAATTCTACAGAAAAATACAACTGTGCGAAATATATCTCTGTTTTTCTACAATTGCTCCAAATCGAATGATCTTACCTCGAAATCTCTTCCATCTTTTATACCAAGCACGACAGTCGACAGAACCGATTCCGAGAGAAAACTGCCTGAAAAATCGAAAGATGAGTAAAATTGATGAACCTCGGTAATTTCATCAGAAACAAAAACTTTCTTTCAATTTAAATTTTTCCTTTTAAACTTCACAATAGATTGCGGTGCACAGTAAAAGCCAGTGAATGTTTACATTGATGACTCGAATAAAATGTGTTAGGATACCGTTAGTGGATAACCGAACATCCTAATAACTCATAAAAGTTACCTCAAAATTTTAACCACCAAGCGCCAATGCATATCAGGAATAGGTAGAAACTGGAAAGCCTGGGTATTCCTTCCTAGCAATTCGCCTCCACGGGATCGTACCCAAAACCCATCCACAATATAAATATTGACAGATATCTCGTTACCTTTTTCCACCAGTCCAGTCATTTCAATTAGTAGATCAGCCCAGAAAAGAACAGAAACTGGGAGAGACGCTCCCTCCTAAACGATACGACGTCGATGTATATTCAAACATTGAAACATTGATTCACGATATACTTTCCATATTCGTGGTTTTACGTAGCTCATCATCTGCTATGGTAACCGTGCTTCGCGTACCGTAAACAATTCTACTCCTACTTCCCTCTGATTGGCGTAATTAGCATCATTTATGCGGGCATGCTTCGACACGTTTCTCACGCTATTACATGCAACATTACTTGCTCCGGCCTTAGCGAAAGGAGTGACACTGTGTCTATTTACAGACCGTATTGATTCGCGATCAACCCGAACACCGAAACATCCCGATTCCCAACTCCACATGGGTCGATGAGAGCAGCGTCAACTTCGTGTGTTTGGAGGAACCTTTTGAAAGTAAAGGTAAAACCGAAAGGTATAGGTAATAAATGTACAAGATCATGGTAAAAGGTGAGAGAAAAATTCAAGGTTTAAAGCAAAGATAGCAAAACTGCTTAAACGAAATCCTAGTGGGGCGTATTCCCATGGTCCATGTTTTGATGGTACTGTTTGAAAGGTGAATCTAAAGGTAAAGATGAAGGTAGCCTAAGAGAAGGTAAACAGAAAACGCTTGCTTATTCTCACCTTTTGCTACTCTCCATAGATCCTCAGAGGTGTTTTCCCATGGTCAGTTTTTGATGTGGTACTGTATAAAGGTAAATCTAAAGGTAAAGACAGTAAAGATGAAGGTAAGAGGTAAATATAAAATACTTGCTTACTCCCAACTACTGCAACTCCCCAGAAGCGTGGTATTGAGGCTGAAGGTAAATTTAGAAGGTAAAGAAAAGCTCCATACGCCCCACGAGGATTTCGTTTAAGCAATTACCTATACCTTTCGGTTTTACCTTTACTTTCAAAAGGTTCCTCCAAATACATGTCTTGCGCATTACGATAGCGACGCTATATGAATCGTCAAGGTAGATTAGATTAGATGAGATTAGATTGGATTGGTATGGAGATAGATGAATGAAAATAATCTTGCTCGAAGAACATAAGATCTTCAAAGACGCGGTTCGAAACCCGTAAGCTTCCTATAGGACGACCCAGCCTTCCATTCCCAGGGGCAGCTGTAAAATGAAAGGGCACCTAACAGGCTGTCAAGACGTGTGTTCTATATGAGCTTGATAATTGATTGTACTGTCGGTGAGCTTGTCAATAAGCTCGAATATATTATTAAGTTAGAACAACTGCACTACTCAGCTATTGATATTTTGGCTCAATTATAGAAATGGCGATCATTGATGCAACAACCAGAGTACCAGATATGACCCCAGTTGAACCCTTAGTCCACTTACTGAAGTTATAGACCACTTCTTTACATTTTCAAATGCCAATGGATGTGTTATGCCCAGTAACGTTTCTCTCAACCGAACAAAAGGCTGCGTCAAAGAGACCAGCTTACACGGGCGCTACATTAAATGTAAACTTCCAAGAGCATCGTTTACTTTAATCAGTTTCTGCACCAGTTTCCAATCGTGAGGGTCGAGTCCAAAGATTTTTTGTGGCCCCGTCGGAAGCCTGTCATTGTCCTACCGTTCAGTAGCCTAAACCTATCACCGACAGCGAGTGACTAGGGCTGGTGTCACCCGGTGCGGTAAGTCATGGTGTCACCCTGAAAAAAAGTGATGACCTTTTTTAGGAATTCATCTCCCAAAAAAAGTGATGATTTTTTTAGGAATTCATCATCTTCCAAAATTTCATCATTTTCTCATGTTGGGTGTCACCCCCCCCTCTGAGGGTGTCACCCGGTGCGGTCCGCACCCCCATCGTGACGCCACTGAGTCATGACTGTGATGTTTATGCAAATCCTTAATAAACAAATTAAGTAAAACACTTCAATGTCGGTCATTATCAAGTTTCCTCTTTGCTTTTTGTAAAACTCGGTACAAACCCACAAACCCATTGCGAACCAATTTCCATTCATTACTACGTCTACCGGTTTTGTAGTGAAGCTTAGTGCGAGTTTTTTGGGGGAAGGAAACAGCTGGGGTCAGAATTAAGTTACCCAGAACACCCCACCTCAGTACACCGTGTTCACTGGTTTATATAAAATAATGCTCTTATTTCGCCTGTATGCACTAATCATGTGCATGCATGCATGCATATAACTAAGCACTGGCGGCGATCTTGTTTGACAAGTGGGGGGGGGGGGGGCACTTTAGAACTGATCTGGTCATAAAAGAGTTTTGAACTGATCTGATCAAAAAGAGGTCAACACATGTTTTTCGCGCTTGAGCCCTGTTGACCTATTTGGTGTTTCTTCAAAATGTGGGGGACCGAATGTATGGTATCCCCCACTCTTGAAGGTAGAGGGACTTGACCCCCTCGACCTCCCGGGATCGCCGTCCATTTAGGTATGCATATATACATGTCGTCTAAGTTAGGCTAATGACTTCTATGGCGCCGTTCAACAATACAAAATGACGTCAGTCGATTGTCGTTTCTAGTGGTCAACGTTTGTAATCTGCTGGAGAAGCCTGATCGAAATCCAATAGGTCAGGAAATCCAGAAATCAGTGAGTAAGCAAACGGAAACAGACGAGCCTCAATTTGATGATATTAAAAAGAACTGAAATTCCCGGATCTTTTGGTTATTAGTTCATCAGCCTAATCACGAGCGCTGAGACTATTCACGAGCGCTGAATACATACATGCATGCATGCATGCATGCATGCATACATACATACATACATACATACATACATACATACATACATACATACATACATACATACATACATACATACATACATACATACATACATACATACATACATACATACATACATATATACATACATACATACATACATACATACATGCATGCATGCATACATACATACATACATACATACATGCATACATACATACATACATGCATACATACATACATACATACATACATACATACATACATACAAACATACATGCATACATACATACATACATACATACATATATACATACATACATACATACATACATACATGCATGCATGCATACATACATACATACAAACATACATGCATACATACATACATACATACATACATACATACATACATACATACATACATAGTTACATACATACATACATACATACATACATACATACATACATAGTTACATACATACATACATACATACATACATACATGCATGCATGCATGGCATTGCATGCATGCATACATACATGCATGCATAGGGCCTTTATACATGCATACATACACACATGCATGCAATTAATGGCAATGCTGAGGAGGAGCGAATCTTATCATCAAAGACAAAATCGAGAGATTTCATGCACTGTAGCCCTATAATTATGTGAATTAAACCATATCTGAACCTTTCTATTTGCCATCTACAAGGGGCCAACAACAGACTATTTTTAGTGGCCTAATACATCCTTGTGACATGCATGGAAAGAGAACGTAGGCCTACTGCTGCTTATATAACCCACATTTCATCTCTGCAACCCGACCACTGTACTATACTGTATAGAGGCCAAGATGTAATTGCCCATGGTAAAACGGTTAAAACCATGGACCATGTAATTGTGTGAGCGATGTCACATTTGAAACTGTCTGCCCGTGACTGAGTGCAAGGCTGTATGATTTTCGAACCTACCCAGTAATCTATGTTCAGCCAACCGCATCCGCAGAAATGTGTGTAGGGGTGCAAAATTTTTGTGGGGCGCACAATTTTTATAGGGGGCAAAATTACGTTTTTGCGTCGAGTAGGCCTAGCTATTCATGAACACGTCCAGAACACGTGACAACTTTCAAAATAAATAACGGTCAATGACTTTGCCTAAATAATTTAGTGTTTTTTTCGCATTGAAAATCGTGTTTGGACTGTTGTAGGCCCCTAATAATCATAATAGCCTAATCAAAAGATTTCAGTTTTGTAATTGGGGATCCCCTTGCCCTCCTCCTCCGGAAGCCCATGTGTCCAGCCGCTGATTTAAGTAGTAAATGTAGCCTACGCGTTTTATAAAGTCTCGAGCCCTTAATCTCATTTTTCAAACAACTGATCGGGTGAGGTCCTTCACCACCTCCATGGTTTGCTGTTTAACGACGCTGTGTCATAAAAAAGATGATTAGCGTCACCATCCTTCTTTATCCAGGAATGGGACTGGCAATGCCAAAGTACGATCAGAGACGGAGTTTTCACCACCACTGCCCCTTTTGAATGCTCAGGTACGGACCGTGCTAGCTCGAGATTCAAATTTGTCACTACTATATACTGCCCGTATGAATGCCTTTTAAGGACTTCGGGTAGCCTATATATACGGACCATGCTAGCCCGAGAATCAAATATCTGAAATAAGCCGTCCACCATCGGGAGGCGAACCTGGATCCAGTAGCCTACCTCGCACTTGCAATAATTATGCACATTTCATTTGTGACCTTCGTCGACTGAGCCCAATAGGCCTACTTGATTACAAGACCGTCAGTCCATTATAACCACCTCAAAATTAATGTTCTTTCCAAACTCGACTACTGTAATACCTTTTCTACAAAATCGACTTTTTAAAAATAAAACGCCTGCAAATAGTACAGAACGCGGTAACCAAAACTCCCAAACGCCACCACGTGCCTCTGTTCTCAATTATCATTTCATTGGATAAAAGTCCCTCAACGCATCCATTACAAAATTGAAAATTGTATCTCTTACCGACAGCGCCCTTCAAACCTATCAACACTGTCACATTCGCCAGCTATTTACCATCAACCGGCCAGGTCCACTCGCTCATCTCGGCCTCCAGTCTCCTCTCTGAAACTTTGCAACCGCTCCTTAGTATATATGCTGTGTCAGTTCTTTGGAATGACCAAAATAGAGTTAATAATACTATAATTTAATATATGTGGGAATGACCTCCTAGAATATCTCCGCCATTTTGTTCATCTCCTATCTCGCCTCTCAATTTCACCTCTCATCCGTTTGAACTCTCAATTTCACCTCTCAATTTCACCTCTCATCTGCTTGCACTCTCCTCCGCTGCTTTCCACTCACGACTGAAAACCGAACTGTATACAAGCTATCCTATCCAGAACGGACAAAGCAACCTGCCTATTGTGGACTTGATTCGATGCTTTTGTAGGGCGCTGAGAAATTTAGAAGATTTACATTTACATTTAGGCCTACTATAATGATTATAAACAGTAACATTTTTTAAATAGGATTACTAGGATATATTCTCTATCAAGTAGGCAGAAGCGCAGATGTTTCATTTATTCCTCATGCTGCAGTAGGCCTACTGTTTGTCAGCATGACATGTGTTCATGCATACATATAAACAATTAATCGAATATCGTCAGTTGGCCTAACCTACACGCTGCGTGGTTATGAGTTGCAGCTATGTACCTACTACACAGGGCTTTTTTTCAGCCGGAACGCGCCGGTACGGCGTTCCGGCACCTTTTTCAGCTCCTAAAAAATAATTTATTTATTTTAATAATTAAAACAATAATTTAGTTATTTTAATTTAATTTAAGTGTTTTTGAACTGTTTTCAGTGTTTATTGAGACCCCTCGCAACCCCCAATCCCGTTTTTTCGTGATTTTAGCCCGCCCATAACTGTTGCGTTCCGGCACCTATTGTTCCGTTCCGGAACCTTTTTTGCTAGAAAAAAAGCACTGCTACTACATATTAATTTGTGTATAAAATTTACATATAACATGTTTCTAGCCTAATTTTATTGGCCTACACAATGTATTTAAACGCTTTTTGAAAGATAATATTATTTGCTATTTAATCTATGGATATCGCAATTACAACCTACTACAACGAGCGCTAACAACACTCGAAGCTCTAAGAATAGCGCTATACTAATATAATATTATAGGTCCATCTACTACAACAAGCGCTAACACTTGAAGCTCTAAACATAGCGCTATACAAGATCCTTGTGTCGCATGCAGCGGGAATGCAGCTTTGGACCACGTGTTTGATGGTCGTCGAGCTGTCTTGTTGAGTCGCGGTTCGTTTGAAATCAGTCACCAAAAGCAGCAGACAAGGCTAGGTACTTTGCTATTTTCTCAATAATTTGAGGAATTCGAAGAGTTGAAAAATGTCTCACAATTACAAAGAAAGCAGGTATGTTTTATCAGCTACAGTTTATGGCTAGGCCTAGTTAGTCATTATTGGGAATGTTGAAGAGAGAAAAATCTGGGCATCAAAACCAATACGGACATGCGCGCTTTAAAATCCTTTACGGGGTAAAGATTTACAAGCGCACGTGTTAGTGTTTATCCAACCGCTGTTTTAAGGCAGGAATCTATGACGAAATAATTTAAATGTTATTAAATTTTAAAACAGATTTTCAGATTGTTTTGGATATAGTACAAATAATGTAAAACAATTTTGGCAGCGAATACGCGGAAATTAATATGGATGAACTAAAATAATACCTGCATAACTTTCGTCTGATTGCTTTAGTGCCAGATTATTCTTAGTTAGAACTAATATCCGAAACTCATTTCCCAAAAAGTGGTGAAAATGCAGAATTGACCGAATTCCCGAAAACAGTTTCTTTACCAAGCGCTGGAATCCCGAAAACCAGTAAAGACCAAATTTCGTCAGTAGTATTCCTGTATTTGAAAATATTCCGAATAGTTAAATATGTAAGAATTATTTTGTTTTCACTTAGAAAATATATTTTGGGATCCAGTGAATAAGTTTGAATAAGATCCATAAGTTTAGGGTATTGGGATTTCAGAGATTTGCTATGCACCCGATAGAAATCAGAATAGGATAGAATTGAATTTAAAATGACGAAAAATAGCTAATATTAAATTGCTTTTATTAACTAACATGATGATAGATATAGTTACAATACAGAATATTTGATGTATCTATCGACTTCAAATGTTCTAAACCCTCTAAGTAAAAATTGTAGATCATGAATAAGTTGTGCTGATGACTCTACTCTGCACTTAGAGCCTAAGTCAAACAAAATAGCATTTGTTAAACTTGTTTAACACAAACAACTTGTTTAAAACAACAGCAAGTTGAATTATTACGAACATTTTTAAAACACACAAAGTCACACAGAAATTCAAATCTGAGGCGCGGTTAGTCAGTCGCCAGATGAAGAGCAATTAGATGTCCAGATGTTTGAAATGTAAGACAAGAAATTAATCCTGTTTTGCGTTACTTTAATTAATTCACTGCTTTTGGTAATCTTTGCCCGAAGTAGATCACTGCATAAACAGTGTAGCTGCCCTAGACTCAGATATAATAGAACACTGCTACTTCCCACAGCGGAAATCCTTAAAGTAAGTAATGAATTACAAAAGTTAAAGATTATCCTGCTTTCTGTTGTTCACAAATGCACTACATTTTGTATTAAAGACTTTATGTGGGTTCCAAATCCTCAGTGCAAAAATCAACCAAACCAATTGATAAAATCAGTGTTTCCATTAACGCCCATATAGTGTTTCCATTTTACGCCTGTGTGTCAAAAACATCCAAAATTTTCGGGCCAGGCATAAGTAAAATTCCAATGGTGAGTTGCATACGTCCAATTGTTTATCGTCAGACGTATACACGCCAAGCACAATGAACAATATATGACTTATGTTCACTACATCTCCCGCGTTAGTGGGCTTTAGGCGGAATTACACTGGCTGTTATTCGAACTTGAAAATGCTGTCTTAAATATTGATAATAAAGTGTGTGAATGTGTATGCTGATATGTCATATACGCCCGGTGTGATCCCTGTTAGAAATGAGCTACGTCCAAAATTCTAGGTCGGGATGCAAGTACGTCCTCTTTTTGGGCTCTAACGGAAACCCTGGATAAACTCCAACCAATATGAATTAAAGGTTGCCATATGCATGACCAGTGCATGATCTAATGACTTCTGTTGTGTTTTTATCATAATTCTAAATGAATTTAACTATCAACTGGTAGAGAAGAAGTGTTTATCAAGAGTTTGACAATGGATACGATAATTGGGCTCCAGAGATTAAAGCATTCTTTTGGAAGAGCAGTAGGAATATTGCGAAAGTATTGAGCACTAGCAGTAGAATGGTGACAGTCCATGGAATGCCGTGCCACATGGCACCCAAATAGCCCTCCATCCATTCACAATTGATAAATGAGTAGCAAAAGAGGATTAAAAGTTAGTGTCCTATGTCACGTTTGGTGTAACTATGCACGTTCTACTCATTTATGTCAGAACCTTACAAAAAACTGAAACATAGCTTTATAACAGATCCAAATAGGTATGAGTTAATGGGAATCGAAACTTTTAAAATGCTGTAGTTGTGTTTGTGGTCTCAGCTGAATGGTCCTATGAACCACACTTATGAAGAGTTTCTGTGGGGGCATGGAGACAAGTGACCACCTCTACGTTTCAGTGTAGGCGTGTACAGAAGTGTCCAATCTTTACCTTTTATAGTTTGTGCAATCTTTACCTTTTATAGTTCTGAGGGGATTCTACAGAGTAATATGAACAATTGTTTTAGGTACTTTTATTTTTCTGTGGTGTTTAGAAATCTGTTGAGGCACATAAATGTCTGTTAACATGTACCTGTAATCCTTACTCTTCCAAGAAGTTTTTCTGTATAGGCATGTGAACAAGTGTGTTCCCGAGACATTGAGCTTTTCGGAGGCTTTTATAAATACTTCTATAAAAGGGTGAATAAACAATGGGTAATCACAAAGACTGAGTGCATGTGTATGTAAACAGTATGGTCACCACTGACTTCGCTCCAATAGCTTTGTGATACTGATAATTGTTATTATCTGTACCTTTATGGACTTGGAGTGTAAGTATGTTAAGCTTTTCCTTTATTGCCTAGGAATGTCATGGAAAATGGCTTGAGAATGCATATTTAAAAGCATTGTAATGTTTCTGATGATTTCAGCAGCTACAACCTTAAGAACACTAAAGTATCTCCATACAGCAAAGCGCAGGGTGACTGGGGTTCTCAAAGTGGAAAATATGATGGTAGGAACAATGGAGGTCAACAAGGAGGTCATGGTTATGGGGATAGCCAAGGGAATGGAGGAGGATATCGCAGGAATGATGGAAGATATGGCAACAGCAGTCGATGGGACAACAGCACATCTTTTGGGAGTGGCTTGAACAGACCTAACTGGCAACAAATAGCAGCAGTTCCAATAATGAAGAACATCTATGTAGAGAGCTTGACGGCACAAAAAAGAACTCTGGTAAGTCACCAATAATTCATTATCATTGCCATCACGATATGTACATGGAGACACCAGCAGGCATGTTAACACCATGAGTGGCTATTTCATGTATCAGTTATATAGCTGTAAAAGCAGAGCTATAGCCTTGTTCGTAAAAGTTGATATATATATGCTTTGATATATACATACATGATGCATCTAACATGCATCAACTGTCAAGCGTCGATTTGAATGTAATGTACATGGCTGCCTGCGGCTACAAAAGTGCAGTTTGATCTTATTTTTAACAGCACTCTTACTTCAATTACGGTAACAAGGGTGGCTCAAGAAACTTAATTTTCTTCAAGTCGTGATGCACCAGAATCAATTACCCGGTATAAATCTTTCAGAGTAAAAGATCTATGTAGGGAAAGGTGGAGCTATTATAGAGTGTATCTGAACTAGTATAAATGTTGAAAAGTCTGAGATTTCAGTTTACAGTTTGAGGTTAACCGAACTTGCTATATGTGCACATGGAATAAGTGCAAGTAAATTAATTTCCAGGTAAAATCACAACAAGACTTGAAGTTGAATTGGATTGTTATTTGCAGGAAGAAGTTCAGAGCTTCCTGACATTGAATGAAATCACTATACAAGGAACCAACTGTCCTAAACCAATAGTTAGCTTTGCTGAAGCCCCGTTTCCAGGTATTTATTGTGACAATGAATGATTTAAAATTTCTGCATTATTTTAATAATAATAATTACAGAATAGGTCTTACTAAACGAAATAGAAGCATAATAATGTCAAACAGGAAAAATAGTTTGGGATGATTGGAAATAGGATTTCAAAGTCAGAGTTCATCCTCAAGTTCATATGATTTGAATTTAGAATCGATTTTAAAGGTATTTATAAGTAAGTAAGTAAGTATGTTCTTTAATGTGCAAACGCACTGTGGCTAACAGACAAGTTATACAAAGAGGCACACGAAACGGAATAAAAAAGTGCTATGTACCAGCATTTAATGTGTAGTGTGCACATTGTATCAATTTTACAAACATTGTATCAACAATGCACACTGTATCTATTTTACCAGCAGTGTATCAATGTGCATTGTGAATGTTTTATCAGTTTACCAGCATTTGTATCAGTAAGCATTGTGCATAAATTTGAGAGATTCTTAAAGGTGTGTAAACCCTTGCTAACACTGGGATAATTATAAAAACTTCTGTAGTGCATCTATAATACTGATAAAGGCATAACCCTGATGAATGCTGCTGGGCAATGTCATGGTGAGTCAGGTTGAAAACAAGGAAGATCACGTAGACATTTATGCATGCATGTGCAGGTCATAAAAGTCACAGATATGTACCTACATTTTTGGCTAAGTTCAGTTTCAGTCATTGGAAAATTATAATTTTGATGTTTAGATGAAGTTCATCAGATTCTGAGTAGCCTGCAGTTTGAGCGGCCAACAATTATACAGTCACAGGGTTGGCCAATCGTCCTGAGTGGGCATGACATTGTTGGCATCGCGAAAACTGGATCTGGAAAGACACTTGCTGTAAGTGACATGCTTGTCTGTTTATTTTTGTTTTGTGATATCAATGAGATGGGTGTTCCAGATTCAGTATGGGGTGGACTATAGTATAATGGTTAGTGTATGGTTCTGGGTCAGGACACAAAGAGTCACATAACAAACGCACACACACACGCTTATATACATAAACACATGCACATACATACATATGCATGCACATCGCACACTTACATAAACACATGTGCGTAGATATGTGAATACATTCATTCAAAGCACATGCACAGTAAACACAAGTACACGTATGATCATGCTTGCACATATGCACACACATGCATGAGCACATTAATGGACATGTGCATAAATAACACTTGCAAACACAAATGCACACATTAGACACATGCACCCATTTATATCTAAGTGCATTTGTACATAAACAAATACAAAAACTTGCACAACCATAGTCTTCTCGTGTTCTAGTATGGTATTTATGTAACGGTAATGATTCTTTTGTAGTATATGCTTCCTGCATTGGTTCATATGAAGCATCAGCCACAGCTTCAGGGAGACGATGGGCCAATGGTAAGTCCAGAGTTCTTAGTTTCATAATGTGATGTTAACATAGCAAAAAACAGTGAGAACTGACCAGTGAAATTGAAAATTCATGTGTGTAGGTGCCAAATGAAAAGATTTAAGGCATTTTTAGGTGATTGTATAAGCATCATGACATCTATCTTACTAACCAGAAGGTTTCCTGTTTGGCCTGCGTTGAGTGTATTTGACAGAAAAAGTCTCCGTTGTACATGCATACTGTTGCATTAGACTGTTCAGCATGCAGTACCTACCTTTTTTTTAAATACAATTGTTTATATCAGTTAGATGTTCTTGGGAACAGCGCTTTTGAGCAGACGGTAAATGTACTATATTAAATGTTTTCGTACATATATACATCATACGAATGCACAAATTACCTTTCACACACATTACAAGTGGTAGATTATGCTGAATGTGAATGTTTCTTTCCAGTGCATTGTTTTGGTGCCAACACGAGAGCTGGCACAGCAGGTTGCAGACACGACAAGGAAGTTTGCCAGTGCTTTGAGCCTGAAACTTGCTTGTGTCTACGGAGGAGCCGATAAGTATCAGCAAATACAAGAACTTCGACAAGGTACGATTGGCATCTTATCTTCTAACAAACTACATGTATTTGTCTAGCAGGTTGCAGACACCGCACGTTAATGAAGCCAGAACACTCAGTTTCGTTTTACAAGAAGGGTCATAATAGATGGCCGATTGAAATACTTCAATGAGGCCTTTTTGGTAATTAGATAACAATGCATAACAGTTTGAGCAGATATATGAATGCCCCTAAGTTGTGTAGTCTGGAAGAAGCGCTATATAAATTGGCCAATACAATACTAGTTTGAACACAGCAATACATCAGATTCACCATTCTGTGTAACTGCATTCTTTAAAAATTTTCCAGGTGATGATTTATTTACGTTTGCACAATTCTGTTGGCTATCCTTGGCCACATTTGATGAGCATTTTAGTGGTTGAATATCAATATTGTTTAGTTTTTATGGTTTAATCAGTTTTCTAGATTTCCTCTACGATTCATTTAACGTAACATGTTTGCAATTCCTGTCAGAGAAAAATGTTGATATCTATTTGAACAAAATACTGTTTGTTTGTCACTTTTTCCTTCTTTGATTCTGTGCATATGAAAGTTTAGGAATTCATTGTTGTTGGTTTGTGACGAAAAACATGGATCGCACATCACTAACCAAATTAGGACAAAAGCACTTAATGCCACCTACTTTTTGTTTTATCAGACTGTACATGTTTAGCCCTAGGATGGTTTGCTTTCTCATGTTCACTTTACATCATCTTTGCTTTGTGTACTGGTTGCTAATATTTTTTTATTTCATGTAACTAGGAGCTGCGATTTGCATTGGCACTCCCGGTCGACTGATTGATCTTTTGCAAAGCAGGAAGACCAACCTCCGTCGTTGCTCGTACCTCGTTCTCGACGAAGCAGACCGAATGCTTGATATGGGATTTGAGCCACAGATCACAAAGATAATCGAGCAGATCAGGGTAATTTTTTTGTTCATCTTCTCTTCTTCATATCCTCTTCTGTTTATCTTTACAGAGATTCCAGCAACAAATACCACCCACTGTAGAAGTCATCCTGCCTCAGCTCTGAATTAACTTCGTAATCTTAATCTCCAAACTTCTAAAGCACCACTCTAAGGCCAAGCGCAGGGCACCAGCCGATTCATGAGCGCTGGACAATTGTGGTGAGCAACTTGTCCAAGGTCGCTACACAGTGGCTTGAGGTAGATTCGAACATGCAACCCTCTGGTTACGAGGCACAGAACATACCGCTACACCACCGTATCACTTAATATATTTGCACCACAGATCACAAAGTTCACTGACCATGTGTAATGGGGAATAATTTACAGACATTCACCAGTTCAGTGAGCCTCGACATAGCTCTGTCATGGGCTCTCATGCATTTCATGTTGCTGCGCCCAAGGAATGGAATTGCCAACTAATGTCTGTTCGATACTCGAATTCTTATCTCTTTCTTTAAGAAACGCCTCAAACCTCACTATATTCTCATCGGCTTTCAAAAATCTGGATATCTTACTGCTCTTCGCCTGTCATCTGACTAACCACACCAGATTCACATTTCTATGTGATTTTGTGCACATTAAATATGTTTGTTATAATAATAATAAATTTCTTATCTGATATACTAATGTCTAGTTGTTGGCACATGGTGCTGCAAAGCAGGAAAGAATACAATTCTATGAGCCATTTTGCATTTCACAATTCTTGCTCAGTCCGCATTCAGCATTTCTTTTAAGGTATGGTAAAATATTTCCTCTAACCAATCATGCAGGGCATGATAAATCTGAGCTACCACAATGCAATATTACTTGTATTGATGTTGTTGCTGAAACAGCCTGATCGACAGACCCTGATGTTCAGTGCCACCTGGCCGCAGCAAGTGCAGAAGTTGGCCAGGAAGTTTCTAATGGACTACATGCAGATAACCATTGGATCGACAGACCTGTCAGCCAATCGCAACATAACCCAGGTTGTGTATGTGTGCAACGAATACGAGAAAAACCACAAGTACGTACACTGCAAATATCAGTGAACTTAAACAATAATTACTTACTGTAATCATTCAATCACTCGTGTGTCATTGTATTGTGGAACACGTTAATGCAGAAAGACTGAAATCCAAAGTGAACTGAGCAACACTTCATGGATCGCCAACATTTAACAACACTGCAGTCAATATGCATCAGCCAAACACAGGTTTACAAGTGGAAACTCATAAGGACAAAGCAATGAACTTCGCTACATGAATTATATCCAAGATTTGAAGGAAAATGACAGATCGTAACTACTCTGGAGAGACATTCCAAGAGATCATTAATTTTCTCCCATTAAAGGATTAATGATGATGATTGTTTTTGAATAACAGTAGTGAACTAAATATGCAGATTAGTAAACTAATTTTTATATTAATATTTACTGAGTTATGATTATTTACATACCAATTCGTAAGTGTTGCGATTGTTTACATACTAACAAAGGCTGTTAATATGCAGATTAGTAAACTAATCTGCATATTTACCTGATTATTGACTTGGTTCCGGTGTGCCATTGGTTAAATGCCTTGTTCGTTAGACACCGGCAGGATAGAAATTAATAATTTATAATTAACAACAATAATAACAACTCCTGTCTAATTTTTTAATTGCTGAGGAATCATTTCTACGTTGGGTAATAATAATAAAATACTATACAAATATTTGACTTTTTCTCGACAGACTTAAAGAACTCTTGCAACAGCTGATGCCAGAGACCGAGAGTAAGACAATTATTTTCACCGAGACAAAAGTTGGCGCTGAAGACCAACTTTGGTACATAAAAGAGTGGAAGTAAGTGTTTTGTTGAAATGAGTTATCTTTTCAAATTCCTATTGGCACTTGAAAAAATTGTGTCAAATTTATCAGAAAATTTTATATTTTAAAATTACTATGGAAGTTTCTGTAGGTAAAAGTATCATGTGTATAGGAGTTAACTTTTGAAATTACTTTAAGATTAAGTATGCATACTTGGCATTAGTATGTTGTTTACATTTGGAATTTCTTTAAATGCCTTTTGGCAAAGTATATTTATAGAAGTTGCTCTTTGAATTTCATTTAAGTTCTGTTGTCAAAGTTTAAGTTTCTAAGCACTACAAAGTATCATGCTAATTAGAGCTAGGATTTGTTTGAGTTGGCATTTTGTTGCTGATAAACAAACGAGTTCGATTTGTCAATTTGTTCATTTCTTGTTCCCAAAATGCTGTAGTTATGACAGCAAGTTCTGCAGTGACTTACACTATGTCCACGAAATGCCCTTTAAAAACAATAGCATCGTATTTGAGTGATTTCTATGGAATAGGTGAATAAATAATCACTTTCAGCATAGAACATGACTTGTAAACCTTGGTTTTGAGAGCTCTGCTACATATTTTTAACTTGGCTTTCTCCTAGGGGCTCATGCTGGGAGTGTGTTCTGTAAGAGGAATAAATACAATAACAAATAAACCTATATTAAAATACTAAATGGATTACGATCCTGCAGTTGAAAGAGACACATGAAGTTCCTATGTTAATTGTATGTAGACATGCCTTCAACATTGACTTTTTAAAATTTCAGTTACAAAGCAGCAACTATTCATGGTGACAAGTCTCAGTATGAACGTGAGCAAGTTCTCAGAGGTAAGTTGACTAAGTTTTTGGTACAATCGACTGATGAACTCGGTGTGAAAATGACAAATAATTTTTGGAAATTGTTTAGAGAACACAAATGGTTATATGTTACTTTACCTGATTCTGCATGACAGTGTATGTGATAGCGTGCTTCTATATTCAACAAATGCATGTTTGATTTGATAC
Organism: Allolobophora icterica; assembly: GCA_963556255.1. Classification (NCBI taxonomy): domain Eukaryota; kingdom Metazoa; phylum Annelida; class Clitellata; order Crassiclitellata; family Lumbricidae; genus Allolobophora; species Allolobophora icterica. The sequence goes on along the minus strand of OY744611.1, from coordinate 23,166,136 downwards.
GATGTGCAGACTCCCAGGAGTGGTTTACACACATTTGTGTTGCGTTTTGATAAGATTTTACTGACCTAGTAAGCAGTGTAGATAAATGTAGCCCTTACTTGGTGTAACGACAAAAATCTCACTGTACACGAAAATTGTCTGCGTCACAGGCATATCTATGTATGTATCTGAATCTTTTTGTAGTGTGTTTCAAGAATCTGTACTTGATAATTTGAATACATGCAAATTGGTAATTTGCAGAGTTTCGATTGGGTCGTATTCCAATTCTTGTTGCTACGGACGTTGCTGCTCGTGGATTAGGTGAGTTACTTCATTCATTTTGGTTTACTGACACAGTACACATGTTGCCACATGTTTGTAAAGTACCGACATGAAATTCCTTTAAGAATGGTTTCACTGATGGTTTGTTTGATTGATTTATGATTGACTGGTGGATTGCTTGAAGTGATTGATGCACTTGGTGATTGACTAGGCAACTGACTGCGTGAATTAAATGGATTTGAAAATGACTAGGATTGATCTAGGTTGTTTTGTCCAGATTAATTGATTTACTGATTGACTGATTGATTGATTGATTGATTGATTGGCTGCTTGATTGATTGGCTGCTTGAATGAGATTGGTATATATTGAAATTGACATGTTGAAGTAATCTGGTTTTCTGACTGGTGTTATACTAGAGATGTCTTTTCTATCTTCCATTTCACAAAAAAAGAAAACTTTCTTTTTATATCATGTATACTTTTCAGGTTAGTTATTCTGAGGTGAATTTACTAAGTATGGTTGATAATATTATTTGATTGATAATCTAAGTTGAGTTGATCATTGTAACATATAATCTGATCTAAATTCAGATATCGACGACATTAAATTTGTGATCAACTACGATTACCCGAAGAACTCAGAGGACTACGTTCATAGAATTGGACGAACAGGAAGGGCCTCAAAGACTGGAACCGCCTACACATTCTTCACAAGGAACAACCGGTCAAAGGCCAAAGAACTCGTCAGCATCTTGGAGAAAGCGGGACAGGACGTGCCAGCAGAACTCGGACAGTGGGTGTATCGGGGTAAATTTCTTTGTTTCCATTCTAAGCTATATAAATTGTAGCTTCGTTACATTAAGTTACATTAAATTACCAAGTTTCATTACATGAAGTTGCATTATGTAGTATTACTGTAATTCACATTAGATTGAGTAGCACTACATTAATTTTGTGTTACACTAGTAACACTACATGTCTGCTTTCGTGTCAATTTTAGGTTACTGACTTGCAGTGACTTCTACATAAATGAGGAATTGAAGAAAATCGTTAAGAGAAATGCCATAAAGATTAGAAGGACTTCGAAACATGATATTTTGTTGCTACTGAGACAGAGCAAATATTTAGAAATTAAACTAATTTACCTTTGAAACTATGGATTCCTTTTGTTACAAATTAGGATAATTTAATGACATATTGTAATGATCAGTTGGCATGATTGTGCTTCATGATTATAAATGATTACTTATAATGATGAGACAGCTTAATCATGTATATTGATTTCTTGATCACGTATATTAGGTGATTATTCCTTGCTATAATGGGTTGACCTGAACATGTTATGATCAACTTGTAACATAATGCTGATCATGTTACGATCATTTGACATGATCAGTTGCAGTTATCAATTTAATCACAATCGTTTGTAATGATTAGGCTTGATCTGTTGCAATGATTTAGATCAATTATTATTATCTAGGATAATGTGAAAGGATCAGTTGGCATCAGGTGTAAATGCAGTTAAGTGACCGTCAATCACTGCTTTGGGTGTTACAGTAATCAGACTATAGAAGATTCCGGGTTACATGAATTTAGATTAACACTTTAACAACGAGCTGCATTGGTTTCCCAGTCACTTTTAATACACTCTTGTCGTTAAAATGTTAAAATGCTACGACTAGATTTGGTTCGATGTGAGGTCACTTTGACATTCTTGTTGTAGTTAAGCTTCAGCAGCAGGCATTTTATCTCTTTAAGGAAGTGAGTGAATGCATAGAATGGTTCTAGAATAATAATGAAACTAATAATAATAATAATTGTAATAATTATGTTCTTAATAAAGATGATGATTACAATTGATCATAATGATCATCGTAAGAAGTACAACGGCCGTAATAATGATTATAATAATACTGATCATTTCATTGTAATTACTGAATGATATTGGAATTTAGGACTTAAAATTACATAATGTTGGGTAGCATTTCCAGTTGTTGCTGTTCGCTTTTGCTCCGGACTAGGATTGCCCTGCATTAGACTGCTCTTTTACAGATTTGAATCTAGTTGAATTTTGAAATTCTTGATTCACGGCCAAGATGTGTAAGACACGAAAAAGTTTGTCCCGTTGTTTGACTTCTGTGTGCACCTTCAACCCCAGGACTATGTGCAGGACTGATATTAGGCATGCAACTAATTCACAATTAATGCCTTTGAGAGGTTATGAAAAGGTACTATAGAGCTGGTCAGATTCGTACATAAAACTGTTACTGCATTCATTGTACTGGGATTTGAACCTTCTACTGAAGACTGGCTGCACAACAACTTACGCTACATTTGCAAATTGATACACATGTGTCTAGTACTAATTTGCTTTTTTAAAATTGATTTTGTATGTTAACTCTGACAATGATTTTGCCAGTTTTAATGTGATCATGCATCTTTCAAAGTTTAACACTTGCAAAACCTGACTTATTTACTGGCATTTCATTTTTCTATTTGCATGTATTTATTTATTTATAACTGCAGCACAGAATACATCTCATTTATAAATATATAGAATATGTGTAAGTGTATTACTATGTAATGGTGTTTAATGTCTGAGATGTTCATTTTCAAATTTGGAGCATTACACCGTTTGACGTATAAGAAAATGTTGTCTTGTTGTTGAAAGTCCACTTTTCAAGCATTAGTCATTGCAGTAGTTTATTAGGCATTGCAGTAGTTTATTAGGCATTGCAGTAGTTTATTAGGCATTGCAGTAGTTTATTAGCAGAAGGGACAAGTATTACACATTAACTTCCTCCTAACTGGGCATTTATAAGGTAGAAATATTTTTCCACTTTTACGACCAGTTGTTTCATGACTTTATTTTAATCTTTCACTGAACTTTCTTCATATATTTTTTGCCTTCCAAGTTTAATAGGCAACCGTACCAGTTCTGAATTGGGGAAGCAACTCGTTGACCTGTTATAAACTTAGATGGGATAGAGCCCTTGACTCTAGAACAAACTGGGAGGTTTGATGTGTATACAACAGTAGCAAGCTAATGGGCCCAGCTATAGGGCCAATCTGGATCCAATTAAAGTCGCGGCCATATGGTCGTTATAGAAAAACGTGTATATTACAAGTCTGAAGTTCAATTCTATACAAGGACAGGAAGAGATCCTAGGTTTCTGTCCCACTGTCGCTAAAATGAATCTTCTGTGTTCTGGGCGTGTACTGTGTAAGCATGCTCTTTGCTCATATGGGGGCCATGCAGTACCTGTATACCCGCAGGGGACCGTGCAGGCCTATGTACTTGTAGTTCCAATCAAATATTTAAACGCATTAACGATCTCACCCGATCAATGCATGTACGCTTACATTAATACCAGGGTTAAAGAAAACGAAGTCGCTAACACTGCTCAGCCATGCATGGCCCAGCATGGGAGCCTCTACGGAACTGACACAAAAGCACGTGAGAATTAGTCTTAGTAATCGATAGTCGATTTTGGAGGGTCTTCTACAACATGTACATGACATGTATCTCTAGCCATAGACGGTATAACCACAGTATAAATAATTACAATTGCACCGTATAAATGATTACAATTGTAATTATTTATACTATGGTTTAACCTATAATCGTAATCTCGAGATTTCTACAGCGCCATAAAAGCGAAGTCGGGGAAGCAGCTTACTCACAGGCGCTTAGTCAAATCAAAATCACCCAGTGTACATGCAATGATTGGGCGAGATCGGTTCCAAGTCAAGATCCAAAGAAGTCAGTCAGGCAGACAGTAATTAGACGGCTAGGCCAGGGTAGGTGGTGCTTAGGGTTGAAACGGCGAGGAGGAAGGGAGAAGAGGAGGAATCGGGATAGGATTTGTGAAAGAGCCGTGTTTTCAGTTTTGAGTGAAAGACCTGTGGAGAGATAGCAAGGGGTGAGGTTTTGGTGAGGTAATGGCGTGTGTCGGTGCCCTGTAACCTAACCCTGTAGCTCTCCTGGTTTGACCATTCCTCTGAGCTCATGCAATGCATCGAATTCGCAGTCCTTACGATTGCCTGTATAATTATACTTATGTGAGACATCCGATAAATCCTTAGTTCGTGTAAATCCATAGTTCGTCGACAGAGCGTAAACAAAACAAAGTGGGCGGATAAGGTTTTGCAAAATCGAGGACTTGTCACACGACTTGCGTAAACCTTGATTAATACTAAGACGCTAATTGTGTAACAATGGCAAAGTTTGTGTATATTGTTGCGACGGTTTTATCCGTTGCAGGCATTTGTTGGTGCAAAGAGACGGTTAGATACGACCCCAATTGGGACTCGTTGGACAAACGGCCGCTTCCTAGCTGGTTCGATGAAGGCAAGTTCGGGATCTTCATTCACTGGGGAGTGTTCTCCGTACCAAGCTTCGCCAGCGAGTGGTTTTGGTACTACTGGAATGCGGGCATCCAGCGAGAGGTCAACTTCATGAAGAAGAATTTCCGGCCTGGGTTTACGTATGCTGATTTTGCGGCACAGTTCACTGCCGAGTTCTATGACCCTGACCAGTGGGCAGACATCTTCAAAGCGTCCGGTGCAAAGTAATTGCAACTGAATCGTTATCGCATTTTTTAATTCTTTAAACTCTTCAAAAAGCCTACCAATCTGACAACACAAAGCCACGATCTAAAAGAATGGTTTTCACTTGCAGACGATATAGGGTCAAAGAACCGTTAAGAAGCTTATGTTATTAGTTGATAGGCATGGTATTATGATCAATGATGTCCTGTAACAGTTTAATTTTTGTTTTGCTTTATTTTCTTCCATTCTCCTCCAGCTATAATACTCGTCTATTCCTGGTTTTCACTTGTGTAACATTGTGTGACCAAAGGCATCAACTGATAGAGGATTTGTGAGAAATGCATCAATGACAATATCATTAATCTTCAAAAAATTTAATCAGAATTTGGCATAGGAAAAGGAGTAGGAGCTAAACCTTAGAGGCAGTCTTGCTGCCTAATCATCCCACTGACAATACACAGTCCTTTATAACTTAGTTGACATGAAGCATTAGTGAAACAAAAATCGTAAAACATTTCTGTTCTGGTGCAAATTTGATGGGTTTTTGTTTGGCAGGTACATTGTCCTGACAAGCAAACACCATGAGGGATTCACCAATTGGCCATCGTCTGTTTCCTTCAACTGGAACTCGATGGAAGTTGGTCCAAAACGAGATCTTGTTGGTACGTTTTGTTTCCCTTCCTTAGAGTGGGAGCATGTTTCAGAGGCAATGTTCTACAGGCCAAGGATTGCAGACTTAAAATCACAGATTAAAAGCTATGGTCCAAGGAATGCACAGCGAAGACCTTTGGTCAATTACTCAAAGGACCAAGGTCTAGACACATACCCTAGGAACCATAGATCTTGTGCCAAAATCAAAGAACCAGAGTGCAAGGACCACATACCTAGGAACACAGTCAAAGGGCATCAAAATAAGAGCCTCAGACGAGACAGCAAAGTCTTGAGACCACTAAAGACTTCAGACAGAGGACCTGCTTATGCTATGCTAAACTTTAAAAAACTTTGTGGACATATGCAATTAAGTCAAAAAAAATTTGGTCACAGTTATGGGTAATCAGTTGAAAAGTAATTAACTTGTTGAGACTGGTTCTCTGTTCTCAGAAGGACAGCACATTGCGCTACTGGTTTTCATCTATTTTTTTAATGCTATACTATCTCCTCGACCTGACCCCTTGGATTCTAACTGGGCACTGATACTGACCATGTCACCTGGCTTTTCACAGACTTGGTATGCTATAGTTCTGGACGAGTAAAGTGGTATGCCTAATGCATACCAACTTTTGTTTTGTGCTGAGAAATGTTAGAAATTTACAACAGATTTACATTAGAAGGGGGACGCGGTGGTGTAGTGGTGTAGGTCGGTGCCTTGTAACCGGAGGGTCGCAGGTTCGAATCCACCTCAAGCCACTGTGTAGCGACCCAAGTGCTTCTGAATCGTTGCTTCGATCTTATCGACTGTCTATGAAATACGGCACTCTGATCTCCAGTATTTATTTATTTATTACCCTGGATTTTGATGTATCATCCAGTTCTCCTTGGCAGCAGCCATCAAGTCAGCGTCTTTACATTACATGCATTATTTACATTACAACAATTGATTGCAGTGCATGCATGTATTAGCGCATTTGTGGTGTATTTAGTTGTATCAATTTGCACTTTAGAAATCTTCATATAATTATACATAGTATTTTGCTATGTAAATTGCTTTACACACATTACAATAATAAACGAACAGAAATGTCACTCACTGGCCAAGTCCACTTTCATGTTACGCTGGCCTTTGATGCGCACTGTTACTGAATGTTCATGAAGCCTCTGGCTTGTGGCCCTGGCCAGAGGCCAGAGGCTGCTATAGTGATGTCAGATGCGCACTCTTACTCTATTCATTAAGACTGGCAGTCAGCGGCCGCCTCTGATGCACACTGTTACTGAATAATAATGAAACCCATTGGAAAATACATTTCCAAATTGTTTTAAGCCATCTTAGGATAGGCAAACATCTAGTAACACTATATTATTTGCTTCCATTATATTAAATTATATGAATTATATTACATTAATGCATTACACTATAGCACATTTCAATACTTAGATTGCATTGCGTTACACGCTACGGCACGCATTACACTATGCACATTTCTCTAAGGGGCAGCAGTAAAATGGGCGGCCGCGTAACAGGCTGCCGAGACTTGTGTGCTGTAACATCTTGATAATTATACCAACATGTTTCAGTGTAACTTACTCCGGTTTGTCAGTGAGCTTGTCAGTAAACATGAATATATTATTATTATTTATTATTATTATTATTACACAATAATACTTAACATTACAGGTGATCTTGCTGCTGCAATTCGTCAGAGGACGGACATTCATTTTGGTCTTTATCACTCGTTATTTGAATGGTTCAATCCGATCTATAACGAAGATAAGAAAAACGGTTTCAAAACACAGAAATTTGTTACGGTGCGATGACTCGGTGTTACTATATGATACTTAAATTACTATATGTTATTTAACAGTTACATTTCTACTATGTTACTGATGTTACTATAAGTTACTTAATAGTTACAGTTCTACTATGTTACTGATTTTACTACACAAAGTTACTATATGTTATCTAACAGTTACAGTTCTGTGTTACTGATGCTACTGCACAAAGTTACTATATGTTACTGCACAGTTAAAATTCTACTATGTTACTGATGTTACTACTCAATGTCACTATAATTATGTTACTGCACAATTACAATATTACTACGTTTCTAATGTTACTACACAATGTTACAATATTCTACTGCACAATTACAATTTTACTATGTTACTAGTGTTACTACGCAATGTTACTATGCTATATAAATGATCTGAATGATTGTACTTGGTGACATTTTCTAAGATATCATTTTGTGAACTGCATATCCTTTGCAGCCTGTCGTTTGGTTTTCAGAGCCCCATTGAATTTAGGCTTATTTGGTCAAAGGCTTTTAAATGCAGCTTTGCTTAGGAGTGACCTTGTGCAGTATGATAATCAAATCAATCAATCAAATCAAAAACTTTTTGTTGCAACCATTGTTTACAATACTTGAGTGCATTAGAATACTAGACGCCATAAGTCTACAATGGGAGGTCCTTATGGGATCTAGATCCCGTTAGGTACGGCCACCTAATTACAATACTAATAGTAGCGGCCTTAGAACGTCCAAATTAACAAAAATAAGCCCGGCTTATAATGGTACCATATATGTTCCAGGTTAGATTGAATTAGATGGAGCAGTAGCATTTAGGTTAGTCATTATTTATCAACAACAATGCTGGTGATTACAACATTAATTATGATAACAACATTACTGATGATGACAACATTACTAGTGATAATGGTAACATGAATGAGTAACAACAAGCAGAATGTTACTGAAATCATTTTATGATTACCTGTATGTTTTTGACGTAATTGACAAAATTAAAGACATTAACTGTTTTAGCGTAAGACGATGCCAGAGCTGTATGAGTTGGTCAACCAGTATAAACCGGATGTGATTTGGTCCGATGGTGACGCGGGACCTGATACCTACTGGAACAGCACGGAATTCCTCGCATGGCTGTACAACGACAGGTCAGTGTGCTTCATCAATATTCATCAGGCAGGGCCAGTTGTAGCCTGTTGATTATTCAATATCTGCTAAATATTCATCGATCTGGTATGGCTGCGATCGTAATCATAAACTCCAAATTTCTGAAGTGCCACTTCAGAGCTAAGCTTAGGACACCAGCTTCTTCACAGAGAGGATATTGAATAGTCTAGTTTTTAATAGTCATAAGTCAAGCTATGAAATTAGTCAGTTCATTATTTGCATTTCTTTGGTTACTGGTATTCCGATATTCAATAATCTGATTATTGATGGAGCCTGTTGAATACTCATAAATATATGATCACTGTTAGTTGAATATTCACAAGTGTGTGGTAATTATTGTAGCTTGTTGAATCACATATTGTATTTCTAATGACGTAGCTTGACAACTTACTTGACTTCCTGTCAGCCAATATGCATGCATGTATGTATGTTTGAATGTATGATTGTATGTGTGTATGTATGTAGACAATATGACACCTTTTAACACTTTAATGACGAGCCTAGACTAAAATTGACTGGGAAACCAATGCAGCATGTCGCTGAAGAGCTAAGTGCCTCACAATTGAGTTCTTAGAACTGCTTACACTGGCTTGAATGGTGTTAAAGTTCATTAAAGACAACAATTGTATCTGTAAACAAATAGTTCTCAGATAATAATAATAATAATAATAATAATAATAATAATTATATTCTTTATTATTTCAAACCGACAGACGCAGTGAGATTACATTGAAACACGAAAGTACAATCAGTATCTTAATTAAACACACGGTTTGGCAGCCATGCAAGGCGCCGCCCTAGAGGGGGGTTACGGGAGTCGATCCGTGTACCTTATGCTCTCCTGGCCATGAGTGTTACCACTACTCTATCCCCCTCCCCAGAAAGGTTACCACTGCGGAAAGGTTACCACTGCGTATCTGTTTACCCATCTGTTAACCGAATTGGTCTGTTCTGATATCTTTGCTGCAGTCCAGTCAAGGACACGGTTGTCACCAATGACCGATGGGGGAATGGGGTCAGTTGTCACCATGGTGGTTTCTACACTTGCAATGATCGCTACAATCCTGGTAAATGCAGTTTGCTCAAGTATTTATCCTTGTGGTTTTTGAAATTGGTATAAATTTTAAATTAGGAAACCTGAATATGAAATGGTATCAAGAATGTAAACTTCTTTCAGTGTATCATATCGGATGTGTATAATGCCACTCACAGCGGGAGCCATTCAGCAGAGCTCCCAGTATGAAGGTCATGAGAAAAGGCCACGAGAAAGACAAATGTTTTATCATATTTATCATATTTCATATGAATCATATTTCTAATGAACATCTTACACCTAAGATGGCAAGAGGTGGATAATAATATTGTCAGTCATTATATAGGAACCACTGTGTGATCACTTTCTTGAGAGTTCTTCAGTGCCTGTAACTGCTAAATTGTTGGAATCAGCTTACTGTAAAAGGTTGTATTGTATCACTTATTGTATACAATAGGACACGAAAACCTCAAGTGTCATGAACAAATTAATTAGTGTAAATGCTTACGTTGCTTTACATTAGCCTCTCTACCTTACCTTGCATTATATTGCCATTATCTTTATTACATTACCTGGTGTTTAATGACAGGTAAGTTGCAGAATCACAAGTGGGAGAACTGTATGACCATTGATCGTGCATCCTGGGGCTTTCGAAGAGACGCTACGCTATCATCTTACCTGAGCATCGAAGACTTGATTACAACTTTGGCAGAGACCGTCAGGTAAGTCCAAGACAGTTTAGGCATGGTTTAAAGCAATAGTGATGTTCATTAGAAACTAATTACCTATTTTGTTGTTTTGTATTCTGATGTCAGCAACTAAGTCTAATTAATTAGTTGATTGTTAATTCTAATTATGATTGATTTGTTATTCTAAAAATGTTAATTCTATTTCCAATGATGAAATTTGAACTAATGCTAATTCTAATTAATTTACAAAACCCTTAATTACTCATCACTGAAAAGCAACTTCCCTTATCTGCAGAACTCCTGGTCTCCTTTCATTTAGTTTTCTACCAGAAAGTGCTGGATGCTACTGTGAGTTCTTTGCCTGTGCCATAGATTAGGTTAAACATTTTCACAATAATAATAATTATAGGAATAAGAATAGCAATAATAATAATAATAATAATTACAATATAGCAACAATAATTATTGATACACCTTGCCAGTTCAGTTATCTTCCTTATTATTGTTATCACTGCCTGGGGCTAGATTCATTTGAGTTTAAAAAGTAATAATAATAAATTAATAATAATAAGTAATAATTGTCCACTCTCCAGATATCCAATCAGATTACAGATTACTGTATTTATTCGCCTAGCAGGACGAGGAAATTTTGATTAGTTCATATCTACTCTATCCTAATCAGTCTAAACTGCAATTTATTCAGCCTGGACCTCAACCATTTCGTATTAATATCATGATTTTCTGTAGTCCTCTCTCGTCCCTTGTTTATATTTTTAAACTTTAATCCAACAGAGCAGTTGTGAAAGGCTGTCATGAAAGATTTTTCATAATTTAATCTGATCTCGTGCCTTCTTCAGTGCCTTTGTGATGATACATAAAAGTCTGTTGGTAAGTCACTGATTGTTAGCCATTGATCTACCGACACGTTTCCACAATCTCGTTATTAAATTAATTAATTGAGTTAACTAAAAGAACCTTCTTTTGTATCCCTCCTGTGTCATCATGTTTAATGCTGAGAATTAAAGGAAATTTTAAAAATCTGTTGTTTACATTTTGTGGGTTTGATGAATCTATGTTTTAGTTGTGGTGGAAACTTGTTAATGAACATCGGACCTACACATGATGGCAGAATCATTCCAATCTTTGAGGAACGACTCAAACAGTTTGGCAAGTGGCTTGCTGTTAATGGTGAATCGATCTACTCTTCAAAACCGTGGACACACCAGAATGATACTATCACAAAAGATATATGGTTGGTGACTCGAGAGTTGAAGTATATCAGTAACTGAGTCAGGCCAAGCATGTGTGGCCACCAGCTTCGATAAATCCTCCCATTAGCATTAGAGTTAAACCAGACTGCTTCATATTGCAATAAATCTATGTACATCTGAGTTAAACTAGGTAGTAGAAGAGCAGTCCCTTAAGCTAGTCTAAGAGACAGTCAGGGTATGAAGTGTCAGCGACTTCATTTTCATGGCCTCAGCATTTGAGGGCAGATGGCCAGTCCTCTCCCTTGCCATCTGTTCTTTTCCTTGCAGTGTAAAGTCTGTGTACTCATCATAGCTGAGTTGGCTAGGGGGCATAGGTGGAACAGAAATCTTGAAAAAAATTTCTCTGACAGGAATTTGAACCCCCAACCTTTAGGTTGACAGTCCAGCTCGCTAACCGCTTAACTATCACCTACCCTAAGTAATTTTGTGCATATTCCAGGTAGCGACATAGTAGATCCAGGTAAATTCATTATAGCTCAGGTAACATCGTAGTAAAAAACTTTGCGATTATTCCATGTAGCATTAGATTTGCTCCAGATAACTTCAAAATAACTCCAGGTAGTGCCATGTAGTGCATGTAAATATGTAGAACTAGATTTCTGTGTAATATGCTGGAAAGTGTAACCGTTGTTTACCTCTGGCAGTATTTTTGTTTCTGTTTACAACTCTGTGTCATAACACATGAGTTGCATCGCCCTCCTGCTTTATCCTGGCTTAGGACTGGCCCCAACAAACGTGGCAATGGCCACCATTGTGTATGTGTCGGTACTGTTTAATGACACTGTGTGTGTGTGTTTGTGTATGTATGGGTACTGCTTAAGACAATGTGTATGTGTGGGTACTGTTTAATGACACTGTGTCATAACAAAGATGATTAGCATTGCCCGCCTCCTTATTCCAAGCTTTGGATTGGTACCACCAGAGTATGGACAGAGGAGGAGTAAGACACTTTTTTGTTTCCTCCTGGAGTCTGAGGTCTCGTAAACAGCAACTGAGGTCACAGTGGCTCTCCATGACCCAGATTACAGGTGCAATTAGATAGGGACCATTCTGTGAATTCAGTGTGCAATCTTTTATACAAGTAGCCAGAGGGTGCACCATTAACTCGCAAGGTGCCACCTGGTGAACTAAACAGAGGTACATAGCCATTTCTCAGTCTGTGTATAGATGTTCTCTGGTGCTTGGTTTAAACAACTGTGCAAGTGCCATGATTGAAATCCAGACATCAAAGCATAATTCTGACCAAGAACATTTGTTTTGTCAGCTGACTTTAATCTCTATCACGTGGTGACGTGGTGGTGCAGCAGTATTTCTGTGCCTTGTAACCGGAGAATCGCAGGTTTGAATCTACCTCGGGCCACTGTGTAGGACCTTTAACAAGTTGCTCACACTCAGTTGACCAGCGCATGTGACTAGGGTGGTGCCTTGCGCTTGGTCTTCGAGAGGCACCTTAGAAGTTTGGAGATTACGATTATGATCTATTTAACCGCAGTGAAATTCTGATTTATTTATTATCATTTATGTTTATTTATTTGGTTATTTTATATTTAATTTACTTATTACACTCAATAATCTGAATGTGAGGTATGAAGCAAGTTTGCACAAACAACTTGTCGAGGGTTACTAGAGACTCCATTCAGCTCATTCAAATCTGCAATTGCTGGATTTCATGCTCAGTGTGCTACCTAATAAAGCAGAGATGAAATGTTTTTGGACTTCTAGATCTATTGATTACAGGTACAGAGTGAAAAATGAATTCAGGAAATTGTTGTTCTTGCATTTAGGTATACATCAAAGACGTCGGACGCAGGAACGACCAACGTCTATGCCATTGTCTTGAAGTGGCCACAAAAGAATAGTCTCTACCTGGGCGCACCTGTTCCTACTCAACAGACCAAGATCTCCATGCTCGGCTATACTGGCCAGCCTTTCACCTGGACAGCTGGAGAAGGTGGTAAAGGAGTTTACATCACCTTTCCAGCGATCTCCATCAGCGAACTGCCGACGACATGGGCATGGGTGCTGAAACTGGAAAATCTTTCCAGTTCAGACTCATCACACTTGAATGACAAGCTCCGATTCGAAAACCGGATGCGGATTCAGAGCTGGAAGATGAAGCAGGAGATACATCTCTATGGAAACAATGAAGATGTCAACGGATGATAAGGCTTTCGGTGAAGGCATTGGTTTATGACTTTGGTTTTGAATTTCAACTTGTAATGTGCACCTTTAATTACGCACCTTTAGCATGCATCTTTAGTTACATACCTTTACAAAATCATGTGCTGTATGACTGTGTGCAGTACAATTGCTTTGTAACTATTGTAATAAGCATAAAAATATAGTAGCAGTGGCTTTAGACTGCATTATAATTGAGCCATATGTGGCGAGGATTAGTCATTCCATCCCGAACAAGTTCGACCAATTTTTTCGTCTTAACGTTGAACATTTGGATTTGAAGAAATACTGAGAATGATATGAAACTGTGTTGTGATGTTGCTTTGACTTTTCAACTTAATTTGCTTTCAATTTGCACAATATTTTTGTCTTGACATTGTACTTAATCATTTGAATTTTAAGAAAAACTAAGAATACGAAACTAATGAATGAAAGTTGTTTTATAATTGAATTTTATGTTGAGCTGTGATGTTGGTTGGAAGCATTGTTTGCTTTCAGTTTGCACCGACTTCAGTGTATTAATGAAGCTCTCTGTGACCTATTTAACTCAACGACTACTTAATTCCATTGTCATGTTCTTTCAAACCACAACTACGCAATGTCAGATTGCTAATATGTTTGCCTTTCACCTACGCTACTGGAGTTCGAGTCCTGACATTGGTAAATTGACGATTTGTTGCTGACCCGTGCAACTGAGCAGGAGGAACGGTTGTCAAGTTGTTACTGCGGTCATGTGCATGCTTCAGCCGAAAGATCTTGCAGCCACCTCAGGGGATGTTGTCGATTGAGGGTTGTAATCAATTGGATGTTAACCTGTATTGCCTTATTTTACCTTTCCTTGTATCACCTTACCTTTAGGCTTTAAAGGTTTCATTACCTTCCATTACCTTGCCTTGCCTTGCCTACTTTACCTTATCTTTCCTTGCCTTTCTATACCTTTCATTACTTTACCTTGCCCTATTTTACCTTACACTGACTTGTAAGGCATTATATGAATACTGACTTCAGCTTATTTGTGGCTAGTCTTTACTACAATAGTACATAACTGTACATTAATTAAATGTACATACTATTGTAGTCCTTTAATATCCAGAATAACAACACAATAGGATTTCAAAAAGTTCCATGTTTTTAAACTTTCTTTGCCAACACAACTAACCGTTGTACTACCACAATAGGATTTCTTATTGCACAATGTCTTAACAATTATACAATATTATTTGAGCTTTAATTCTAAGTTATTTATTTAAGAAATAGAAAGTTTAATCCGATCAAATCTAATCCTATTGAAAGTGTAATCGTATAAAATTTTAATAATTATAATTTTAATTTTATTACAAGAAGAGTTCAACGTCTACTTCCAATCCTAACTTCCTGTTAGAAGGAGTTCTAGATTTGTAGTCGTTTAGTGTTTGTTCGTAATGTGGCGTAGTAATGTACTGTAATCGGAATGAGGAACTGTAATGTAATCGAGCATAGTGTGGAGAACTTTATGGAACTGTATACGCCTTCTGTGTTCCTGTGGCGTAGACGTTTTGATCGTCAACGAAGCTAGTACCCCCCCAGCTCGATCGCCAGTTGGTGCGTCATTCCATGTGGGAGGTGGAGAGAGGCCAGCATCTCGTTGTAGGCAGTGCTCGAAGTGGGACGGTATGAAACGGTATGCCCTATCGGCACCTCTTCTGGCCGGGTAAAAGCATACCGGAACTTCGATCTCCAGGCGAAAAATCCATACCGGTATGGCCCAAAACCATCTCCGTATCGACGGTATGCAAGACTGGATTAAATAAAGTTAAACATTTAATTCTGATTAGATGCTACCACTAGCAGGTATCACATACTCGAAACATACTGCGTTCATAGTGTATTTTAGCAATCCGTAATGTTCCTAAAAATTCGCCAAGCCATCTTGTCGTGTAACTAGTAAAACTTGAGAAAAAGTCAGTTATTGCGCAATGCAGTCTTGTCAAGACCTTAAACCTCAAGACCAAGACTTTGAACCTCGAGACCAAGACCATGACTTTGAACCTCAAGACCAAGACCTAGACCAAATTGGTCTCGGTAATATAGGCCACATAATTATAATGTTGAAGTTCATTCATTCTTTCATTCTGGAAATTTATATATATAGCGCCCTGGTAGATATAGGAGTCTCGACTAGGCCTACTGCAACTCATTTTTGCAAGAGGTAAAGGACACCCTTCTATTCCCCCAATCATTCCAGGAGCCACCCGAGTTACTTCTCTGCGAGTCCTAGGAATAATAATCATGCAGTTCTGACCTTGGAATGAATGTTCACCTTGATAAAGTTCTGTCTACCTCTTCATCATCGTAATCGTAATCTCGAGACTTCTACAGCGCCCAAAAAAGCTACGTCGCGGGAACCAGCTTATTCACAGGCGCGGAACCAGCTTATTCACAGGCGCACTCCGAGTCCTCCGATCCCATGGCTTTCCACCTCATGCCCTACAGGAAATAGCAAGGGCCACCACCATAGCTTCTCTGATGTAATACTATGCTTCCCCAGGTTGGTGGGGTTACACCCATATAGGAGACAGAGAGGGTTGAAAAACTGCTGAGGAAAATGCGACGTTCTGGTCTACTTTCCCCATCCATTCAAAGTGCTTCTGAATTGGCAAAACAGGCAGATGAATGCCTCTTTAAGGCAGCCATTACAAACCTAGACCATGTTCTGCGACCCTATTTTCCACCTGATCGTAATATCCCTCATAATCTCCGGCAACGGGCTCATAATTTCACATTACCTGATAAAATGACAAAAACTTTATATTCCGAATGCTCTATAAAAACACTTATTAACAATTAACTAGGTCTTATTTTAAACCCCATCAGTTTAGACTCTCTAATCTGATTCATTTTTTTCCATTTGCAATTAATGTCTCTCCTTTAAGACTGTGATATTGAATATTGATAAGAATATTGATATTGATTGATTGATTGATTACAATGGAATTAGTTTTAAAGTAAAAAGTAATATTAACTAGTGAATTATAGTAGGGCCGCCGAAAAAGGTGCTGAGACTGGCCAGAAATGCGATATTTAGCGAAGACGTAAAAATGATTGTTTTAAATGAGCGACAGAATTGGACCAAAATCTTTTCTTGAGGGGAAAACCTGGGACTAATATGTTAGTCCCAGCGAAAACTGTTCAAATTTTACTAAAACCAATTACATGGCCCTAACTAGGATAAGATTTTTTATTTTTAAATGATCGATTTTTGACTTGTCTCCAGAAAGCTGCTGTAGTTCGCACAAGCGTAAGGTTTTGTCTATTACTCTATGTGACTACAAGCCATAATGTGCTATCCCATAATACCTTTCTTGATCGAACGCCGAGCAGTGCCGGAACCAATCACATTGCAGCTTGTATTTGAGAAATGCATTAAGGGAGTTGCGTTCATTTCAAAAGCGTTGTCTTCTGGGAATCTTGGAGTAGACGATTGTGAAACCGAGAAGAATTATGGGATAAGAACTCTATAATAGTCTAAATATAGATATCGATGAGCTGTACATTGCATTATTTGGTGACGTATAGGTTCCCAATTATCCCAGAATGCTCGTGTTCGTATGGCGGGGAAGAAGAGATGTCTAAAATAAAAATGCGGGATGTGCGGGGATTGTTTTGCAAAATAAAGCCATTAATTAATGTTTAACAGCGAATAAAAACCAGAAAACAAATCGGGCGTTATCGATAGTGAAAACACAAGGTATGATGCATGTGTTAACATGCAAGTAGTTATCTTTGTTCGACATTCTTGCAGAGTCGATAGGTGCTGAAATGTAACTTGGTTGCGGACTGTTTTTTTAATACTGCGCATAACATGACTAATTATAAATTATTGACTGCCGTTTGCTGTGCCAAATTTCTAGGGTACTGCATTCATCAGCTCTTGCCACTTTCGCGAGAACAAGTACTATCAATCAATCAAACAATATTCGTTTAATTCATGAAATCCAGTTGACAATAGCGCAACAGATTACAGAAGCATGATAATAATAGAATGGCTTAAAGAGGAGAGAATAAGGGGATGTGTTAATACGCATCTTTGAACAAACCACGAGGAATAAAACTGCATTTATCTTTAGCTGGAAGGATAAAACTAGTTTTGCTTGCTACCAATTGTTATATCTAAACTGTTTAAAACTAGTTTTGCTAATCGATGTGTCTTTAGTGTTTTTAGTTACATTTAGTTGTGCACGTGTGACATTATGATCTGCTCGTGTTATTGTTTATTTGAAATATATGTTTGTTCATTGTATACAATGTAATGCATGTGCACTTGTCAGATGCAAATAAAAACTACTTACTTAACGCGTGTGTGTTTTGTGTGTGAGTGTGATTGTGATTGACGCCTGATATGTATATTTAATGTGTTATATACACAGCACAAAAGTTGTTGGTTGGACGGTGACAAACAGCCGGCCAGAAACAGCAGAAAGACCAATGAAAACACCAACAAACAACAAATGCTCAGAAATCATCCAAGGAGCAGAAACCATCCAACCTAAAACCAATGAAGAAAAAGACGTGGATTGGTCATCACCGCCAAGCCTGTCTCCGAAGCGAAAGGCAGCTATGTGGAAGGACAGATGGTCAATTCTTCTCCCAAGATCGGATGGAAGGCTGTCTCCCAAGATCGGACGGAAGTCTGCTTCCTGCAAAGCGACTCGTCATCACTCGTTAAGCCAATGGTTCAACGACAGAGGAGAAACGACCAGCCTGTCTTGGAAGCGGTTATGAGTACGTGGAAGAGCAGACGGATAGGATTGATCACCGACGGCTACGAACAACAGAAACTGCAGGAAAAAACAAAGAATAACATGCGAACGTGAAAAAAGCAACAACACACAGAAACGATCAGAAAGAAAACAGAAGAAAAGAACGAATGAAAAAACTTGAAAACCAAGAAACAAAACAATTCTCATAAGAAATCGGAACGCAAGCGACGCAGGCGGGCAGCAACCTCTGAATGACCTGAAAACAACAAGAAGCAGCACAAAGACTTCAGCCTCCTGAACCATCTGAAAACATAGAAGAGACGAAAGCAGCAGATGCGACAGCACGAACAACCGACAACATCAGCAAACGCAGGTGAGATTAGCAGAAACACCAAAAGAGACAGATGAGAAAATTAACGAACTTTGCAGATGTCAACATTCCTCAGTTGCCACATCATGTCCAAAAACTTTGGTACTGCTACTGTACTACAAAAATTGTTTTAGTTTAAGAAAGAGAGCTTGCTTGTTTGCCTGCTTACAGGCAGGCAAAGATCTTCATGTCAAAGCACAGCAGGTGCATGTCTCTGGGTGCTGAGGTAGGATTCAGTCAGATCCACTGATTTGATATTAAATATAAATATTAATTGTTAAAAAAGTGATTGCTTTATTTTTTATCATTATATAGAAATGTGAAATTCTTGATGTTTTCAATCAACAACTGGAAATCTATCTATATATAAATATGACAGCCCTGGCAGATCCAGAAGGTCTATGGAGGGGGGGGGCCAAAAAATTATACATACATACCAACCATCTTTTGGGAGAGGAATCAGTTTACCAACCGACCACTGGAAAACTTGTTGGAAATTCATCTCCCAAAAAAGTTGATGACTTTTTTTAGTCATTAACCTTTTTAATGTCTTCAATCTACATCTACGGGACCCACGTCCTGTGTACATTTGACTCATCCACGCCTACGGGGGGGGCCACGCCTGTGTAAACATCATAAAACGCCTGTGAATAAATAAAAATTTGAAATGGGGGCCATGGCCGGATTGGCCCCCCGGATCAGCCCCTGATATATGACCAGTTTCGTTGTTTTAAGTTGCACAACCACGTGTTGCTTGCGTTGTGTTATAAGATTTGCCATGCAGTTTGTTGTACATAAATTGGCCATATTTATTTTACAGTAAAATGCCAGTAGAATAAGAAAATGGTAGGACTTGCTAGTTTTTTTTAGAAATAATTGAAAAGCTCTAGTTTTTTTTAGCAATAAATGAAATATACCAATATATTTTCTGTTACAGTTGCTTCAGAAATCGAGTTCCCAATGGTTTACTTTCGTGAGGCACCACCAGAATCTTTAGGGTTTAGTAAATTATCAGTGGTAAAAATGACAAATGGTAATTTTGTGTTGCAGAGTTGACGACTGATCTGTCATCTGAAGAATCCTCTGAACCAGCAACGGTAAGTATGCGATTTGTGTTGAATTGAAATGATCAGCCTGTTATATCATTTAGGGGCCATCCATATATTACGTACGCATGGAGGGGTAACACAGATGCATGTGTTTGCGTACGCTTGCGTACGGAAACGGGAGAGGGGGTAAATCCTATAATTTGTCTATATTGGCCCTCAAATTGATTGGCCTTTAACCCTCAATGGGCCCTTGTCAGAAAGTTGCGTTCCAGGTCCTTGGGGTTCAAACTGCACCCCCTATTTGTTTAAGAATATAAATCAAGGATACGCTGTGTCTACCGGTAATCGAATACCATGTATTTTATATAAACATAATGACATATCTAAATTGTTCAGTTACATACATTTGTCACATTTGATACATTGACAGAGTGTGCCGGACAAGCAGGCCTACAGCACTTATCGCAGAATTTGCGCGTCTTCCTGTCAAACTCGCGCGGGCACAGATGACAATGTCCCTGTGTCCTCTTCACTTTAGCTGGTATCTCAGTTCCTGCTTCGAATTCTCCAGAGTCCAGTTCTATAAGTTGGATTGCATCCATGATCGGTCTTCTGAGCAGGGCAGTACCAGCTCTTACACGACCTCTTCCTCTTGTATTCCGTGTAGTAGATGGTTCATTTATCTGCTCTTCATCAGACGCACTGACATCTTCTGATTCGTCGAATTCCTCGGACACATGATCTTCGTTATCAGAGGCAGTACCAACTTCAGGCAAATCTCCATCTTCACTATCATCGGCATCACCTTCACCTTCATCAACTTCTGTATCCTCTTCCATAATCAGTCAAAGAGCTTCAGCTGTGGAATACCTAGCCATGGTGTTATTTATTTTCTAATACTTGAAATGTAAGCAAAACAAAATGGCTGACTTCTAAAAAGGTCAAACAAATATCAGGAAGTGTTCTAAAATATAATAACATAACAAATTATTGCAGTAATTAGCACCAGTTACCTGAATTTGTTCATCATATCAACGTCATAATTTGGGGGTGCAAATTGCACCCCCGATGAACCTGTGCTGGCAAAAATTGACGTCAACTCTTTTTTTCCCGTTTTATGCATGACTATAGGGGAAAATGGTACACTTACAATGTCCTAGAAGATAACTGCTGAAATTTTAATAATAACACTTGAGTAGCCATAGAAACGGCCAGGGGGTGCAGATTGCACCCCAAGGAACCATTGAGGGTTAAGTGAGCCAGGTTCAGTCTTTTCAGCTATCAGGTACTACCAGGGGAAGTTGGACTGTGGGAGAGGTGTC
Source organism: Allolobophora icterica (assembly GCA_963556255.1). Classification (NCBI taxonomy): domain Eukaryota; kingdom Metazoa; phylum Annelida; class Clitellata; order Crassiclitellata; family Lumbricidae; genus Allolobophora; species Allolobophora icterica. The sequence continues at coordinate 23,145,044 of OY744611.1, read as the reverse complement.
ACTTGTATGCCACCTTACATGTACGTCCTTGCCGCTGAATGCTATTATTAAACTATCACACAGCTCAGTGAGTCCTTGGATTTCTTATCCTTCAATCTGGCCTATAAGTGCAGACAGCTACTGCCTGGAGCTGTCGAACTGACACATTCTGCAGCTGGTCTTCGGGGGTGCGTCAAGCGTACGTACGCAGGTGGGGGTGGAAGAAAGTACGCTTGTAAACAGGGAAGGGGAGGGGTCAAATTTTCCCGGATTTTTGCATACGTAATATATGGATGGCCCCTTATCATTCAGTAGCCACTATAATGGTCTGCTATTGCTTGAGATCTTAACGAGGGAGTAACCGGTTATTGGCCTGGAAACCGATAAGCACCGATAACTACTTCAAATCCCATTATCGGAAAATCGGACAATTCAATCACCGATAAAAAAATTCGGAAAATCTCAATTCTTAAGTGCACTTCCTTGAAATTTGCTTAAAATTAGTCTAAATTGATGATATTTTCATAAATAAGTTTGCCTCTATAATTTTTCATCGACCGAAACTTCTGCAAGGCAATCCCGTGGGACGCTAATTAAAACAAACATGTTTACTGACCTGATTTTCGTTTCCTGTGACAAGCTTAGTTTGCTTCTGCCGTTAGATTGCGACATTAATTTAATATTATAATTTTTTATCAACGACAACTTCCGCAAGATTGCGACATTAGTATTATAAATTTAACAAAACATTTTCAAAAATAAGTTAGCTGATATAATTTTTGACTCAACAGTAATTTCTGCAAGGCAATCATGTGAAGCGCTAAATAATACTTCTTTACTGACATAATTTTCGTTTCTGATGATAAGCGTAGTTTACTTTAGCCATTCGAATGCAAACTAATAATTTAATACTATAATTTCTAATCAACATTAACTTCCACAAGATTGCGATATTATATGTTACAAAATTAAGAAAACGTTTTCGAAAATAAGTTTGCTGAAACAAAACTCTTTCACTTTCCTTGTCTTCGATTCAGGTGACAAGAGACTCTTACCAAGAATACCAATTCTGCTGTTGGATTTGGACATCAATATTATAAATTTAGAATCTTTAGAAAGTAGTTTTATTCATGATGTCTCAAACCAGAAGATCTGGAATTATTTCAAAATTGATTCAACTGACGAGTCGAAGGCGAATTGCTTAGTTTGTAAAGATAAGGTGAAGAGAGGAGGCATAACATAACCCAAAGTCCCAAACCACTATAAACTAACCTTAACACCAACTGTAACCCGAAACCTAACCTTAACTGTCGGTTGTCATTTTCATATTCGCTGAAACTTTCTTAAAATTTGCAAACAAAAACAACTTCAAAATACATAATGAAATGCCACAAATTTTTAATGTATCTTTATATATATTTTAACATAACCATCCTATTGTCACAACTTCACTCACAAGCTCAACAGATAATTGCAATTATCGGTATCGGAATTACCAATAAAATGTGCTAAATTATCGGAATCGGTTATCGGCAGAAAAATGCTTATCGGTTACTCCCTAATTTTAAATAAATTTGTTGTTTCGAACTAAAAATTTTCATGCTATTTCTGTCAAAACTGGCCTTGTTTACCAGATAATTATATGGGGTGAAACTTGGAAGCACTTGTAATGGCATGTGCTGTATTACGGTGCTGTAGAAATTGTCGCATTCATCATCATCGTCACTTCTGATGCGAGAAAATGAAACCACAATCAAATTAGTTTTCAAGCTCTTGTGGAAAGAGGGAAGGAAAGACGAGTGGTGCATATAGCTCATCTAGCTTAATCACTGAGTTGGATTTTTTCAAATTGCCACAGAAAAACGTCATTGCGGGCCAGGGAGTGTAATTCTTCCATAATGCTGCATCTAAAAAGAATGAGGTAAAGTCAAATGGAAATATTGTGCAAAAATATTTAAGGTATTGTGAACAAATGGGAGCTGATTGTTGCTGGTATCTAACTGATTCCTGTGGTTCTTTTTACAGATCAGTATCGTCCCTTGTATGTGAGAACCTACTGGATGTGTCGCCAATCTGTGGTCATCCTTCGTTTCCTGGTTACAAAATCATCTTCAGGATGTGTACATGTTCATGTCAGCATTGTGTGAGAAAAGGCTTTCCATAGCCTACTTGATTTGTCTTCATGGCCATTGTCTGGGGTCTTGTATGTCTGTGCCGCACTGTTTCTATGGCACTTTTCCAGAAATCTCACAAGGGTTTTCTTATGGTTAGATCATCTGGTTACACGATGTGACTGTATAGTGGCAATGGTGTCTGTTGTAACGACATCATATTATTGCATGGCTGCCCATATCTTAATTATTTTTATGCTTATCCAAACTGAAGCACCAAAGCTGATATATAATTTCATTTTTCAGATGACTTGTTATGCAAATTGGTGTGCTTGAAAAGTGTAGCGGAGGCAAAAGCGTCACCTACAGTTTCCATTAATTTCCTTATCTGCTGCTTTTATTTTTGTGGCATTTTAGTTTCCATTTTGTAGTCTTTATGGCCTTTTGCTCTTTTCCAGAATCCTTAGTCATGCCGAGTAGCTTTGTTGTCTAGAAGCAGCCCTATATAAGTTAGGGGAATTTTTAAGAATTAGGAATTCAGTTATGAGAAATGGAATCCTTCTCATCTTGAATTTCTGCAGACATGCTGTGGTCAGCTTTGTTTTAATTGGTATTATCATAACCATTAATCTGTATTCATCATCATTAATGATACCAGGGCTTAGAGTTGGATACAGATACTGACTGGTTGAATGCATTTGCCATGTAATGTGTGGTGCATAGATTGGAGCCTCTCTGAGAGGGTGTACAGGGCTACAGGCCTTGAGCAAGTTCAGTCTACACAATTGTTTGGCACCATCAATTGATGCGTTTCTCTATATTCAGTGGCTTTCATCTTCAATGTGTAATCAAGGTCTTTTCTTATCTTTTCTCTTGCAAGTTGTTTTTGGTCATGGTAGTCTGTTCAGTCAGATATGTTACTGATCTTTTTAAAGCCATGCCAACAGATGACATCTTTTGTTAAACCAGAAGACACCTTGTAAGTGAAGGGGCAACGTATAACACAGGCGCTGAGCGGTGTACCTCCAGCATGGGTCTCCCCCCAAAACCGAGCCATTTTGACCCGCTTCTATTCCACCTCTGCCTTGTGCACCCGATCCACAAAGTTGCACAGTTTGGCCATTTTAAATAAGCTGAAACAGGGCCCTGCAAAGAAAGAACAGTACTTCATACTAAAACATTTTAAAATTACATTTTAGAAAATGAAGTACATTTCATATATCTTGAAAATAAATTTCTTTCCATATAGGTTACTATGAGGTTTTAACAAATATAATTAGAATCTGTTATGGCCTCTGATAAAACTCTTGAATGTTCCCCAATGACTTATGACCAACACATCCAGGTCAAGACGATCTGGTCTCCACACAGAAGAATAGATAGCTATTGAGTAAACTATCCAGTTCTATGTGCAGTAGTTTCTGTCCTATATAATGGGCAAAATGGAGATTTTTTATTTATTTCAGATAAAAAACGTCATATTGCGTAATATGTTACCTTCTGTGGTGACTTATGTACTATGGTTTATATAAAAATTACAAATTGCTACTGTGGAGAACCAGTGGCTGCTCTGACTTCGTTAGGGAGGCGCTTGGTCCTGAAAGTCTTCAACCAGTATGTGAGTAACCAGTGCCCCTCTGGATTGACGCCCAAACAGGTCCGGCACCCAGGGTATAACAGGAGGAGGCTTCAAGAGTAACACCGCTATCCGTTATATTGTTTCACTTAATCAACCACAGTCGCCGACACAATAAGATTGCGGACATCAAGCAACTTCCAAAACAGTACAAATCGACTACACTCCTATCTAAAATTCAGTTGACAACTGAAGTGCACTAGTCTACTTTAAAGCGAAATCACCAGTCTCTCTTTCATGCGGCTTTCTGACCGAACCACTTGACTGTTCAATTATCTTCTTTAAGCATGGCTGTTCCTTCTCTCAGTCGGCTCTTCTTCATTCTGTCCTCTCTTTCTTTTTTGCCTGCCTGGATTTTCCATTCAGTGTCACCATCTAAAAAGGTGACGTTAGGCAGGGCCGTTTTATGGTTGTTGTTGACCGTAGGCATTCTTGCATATATTTGTAGACCCCAACTCGACTGCAAACTGCATTAAGGCTAAATGCATTCACATTTTTTCTTGACGTCATGTTTACTCATGATTCACTAACGCACCCAGTTTTGATTTTAAATCTCAAACTACTTTTTGTAGCTTTGATTATTCAATATCCACAAATGGCATAATAGATTTTCAGACTTTCGTAGGTTCATAGGCCCTAGGCACAGTGACAGTTCCTACTGTGATAACTGATAGCACACCTAACAGTAAAACATCTCATTGGGTATCGAAAACGAAAGTTGCAACATTACATGATAGGACACCATTAATCTTCAGTTTAATGACATGACAATATCTACCTTTATGATTATGTCATGTGTCAAATACTAATTTCACAAACAGCATGCACGTTATATGAAAGAGGTTTTTTACCAAGTTACTTTTTTTACCAAGGTACTTTTTAAACTGTTTGGATATCTAACACACTCCACTATAAATTCAATTAGCTAACAACACATACATGAGCATATACAGGGTGGGCCAGTAGGAATGCACCAACTTTGACGCCTTATAACTTGAATACTTTTTATCTGAGCATCTTATCCGATATATCAGATTGAAGATAATTATCCATTTTATCATTCTACAAAATATCTACGAGATATCATTACGACGTTTTGAGATAGTCATATTAATATTCGATGTGCCATTTTCTTGCCATAAAACTGCAAGAAAAAACAAAAGTCTGAAACTGAAGATGTCAATACTAAACAATCACTTAGTACAAACAATTAATATCTTGAGTACTTCATCGCAGTAATAAACACTGTTCACCTTTGCCTTTGGAGTAACAAAGAATGGCGCCGTCTTCCAAGCTTTGAAACAGCCAACAGAAACAGAAACATCACACTTTGCGGGAAGTGCTTCCTGCCCTTCAGAAGCCGAGCAGGCACAACCTCACGCTTAAAGCTAACGTTTGCATGCACACGGTCGTTCTGAGTGTTTGTTGGCGTCTGAACCGTAAAGATCTTCTCGTCTGTGAACCATGTTCTGTCGATCTTTTCATCTGTCATTCGCTTCTTGAGTCGTTTGCAGCCGGCTAGACGTTTCATCGAATCGGCATCAGACAATTTCGGAACCTCACGTCGACGATTGACTTTGAGGTTGAGGTCATGTTTAGCAATGCGCCTAACAGTACTGCGTGAAATTCCGGTCGCACGCTCAATTTCTCTCGGACTCTTACTCGTCCCTGGATTGTTGTCTTGGCTGCAAATTAACTCTTGGACTTGTGCAATGTTTGCTGCTGTGCGCGCAGAGCGTTTGCGACCACAGTTGCGGCTGTTAGACGTTCCCGTAGCATCAATTTGTTTAATCAATCGATTTAGAGCATATTTATTCCATTTCTAGAAGGAAATTCTATCATCATCTTATGTGCATTGTATCCTTTTTCTGCTCTTAAAATTCGGATTAAAATTCTATCCTCTTCCGTGAGCGGTGCCATGATGTTCAATATTTACATTCAAAATTGAGAGGTGTGCGCCGCACCGAAATTTTATAACAACGGTGCCGTGTATCAGTGCAAGATTTGACACGGTAGTAGAGTGGATGATTACTTTCAATTTAGTATATTGGGCACGATGTTCGGATAACAATTGTTCAAGTTATATCCAATCAAAGTTGGTGCATTCCTACTGGCCCACCCTGTATATGTTGACAATTCAGAAATAATTTTGAACGAAAGCGAGAAACTTAAAGCGTATGAAAGACACCATTAAAAGGTGTCAAAAAAGAGCTGTACAATGTCACTAATGTCGCATCATTTAAAGCAATATATCGGACAGTGTCTATGACATACTTAACGATTAAATGGTTTTATGCAAATTGAACAGTATTCAACAACAATTGTCCCACCCAAGAAATATTAAAACAACTTCAGTCATAAATGCACAGTACATATAATTGTAATTATGACATTGATTCTTAGTCTATTCTTGAAATTTTAAGTGATTATTAATGTTCAGTTTAATGACATCTTATGACAATATCTACTGTTATTATTATGTCATGTATCAAATAGTAATAATTTCACAAATAGCATGCACGTTAAATGAAAGAGGTAGTTTACCAAGGTACTTTTTTAAACTGTTCAGATATCTCATACTATAAATTTAATTAGCTAGCAAAACATCCATGAGCATATACATGTATTTTTTTTACAATTGTTTAAAGTTTGGTTTCAGTGTCTTCAAATCATAATTACAGTGAATTGTATCCTTGAACTGACAGGTATCATATAAACATTAGAATGTCGTTTTATAATAGCCTTTGATTAGTATTTGCCATCTGGGATTTCCTTATTCCTTTAGGGTTCTAAATATTTTATATCTGTACTTAAACTGGACAAATAGATTTATAAAAATGACCTCTATTATCATTAATATATTGTAATTGCCATTTATTTACTATATAAAGTTGCATTAAAGTAGAAATTTCCTGAAATTCAAGATAATTACTAGAATTTACATGATCAATACCCAGGGCTTCTTTAGCCAAAGTATCTGCTCGATCATTGCTTGTCAGTTCAATATGACTGGATCCAAATAAATCTTATTTGATTGGAATTTAGTCTGTTAATGAGAGATAATAAATCATTCAATAAAGCAGGTCTAGACTGAGAGTAAGACTTTTTAATGGGTGTAAGAACACTCGATGAATCAGAGAAAATCGCAAACTGATAAGTATTATAACATTCGCAATTTGTGTTCCACATAACAGTTTCTATAATTGCAATCAACTCTGCTGGATAGATGTTGGAATTATTACATGGTCTAAATTGTTTATCTATATTTAAACTTGGTATTGTAAAGGCAGTAGAAACAGTCATCTACCTTTGACCCATCAGTATAGATATGTATGTAAGAGTCATAATTAGAAATTAATTCTAAAGGAGATTGTTTTAAACATTCCGGATGATAAGTTTTCTTACTTGTTAACTTATTCAAAGTTAAGTCAACGTCTACTTGTTTGTTACAAAAAACTTTGGTTAAGAAAAACATTGCTTCCTGTAGCCCCATAAGAAGTTATTCCTGCTCTGTGACTCAAGTTCAATGATTGAGGTATCCTAACCATGCATAAGGTATCTACCATTGTCTATGACACACATCGTGATGAAATGGTTTGATGCAAATTAAACAGCATTCACAACAATTGTGCCACCCAAGAAATATTAAAAGAACTTCAGTCATAAATGCACAATACATATGATTATGATATTAGATTCTTATTGTATTCTTGAAAATTTAAGTGATAATTGGTGTTCAGTTTAATGACATCTTATGGCAATATCTCCTGTTATAATCATGTCATATTTCTAATAGTGATTATTTGACAAATAACATGCACGTTATATGAAAGAGGTAGTTTACCAAGGTACTGTTCAGATGTCTAACACACTGAGCTCAATTTAATTAGCAAACTAAGCATGCATGAGCATATATATTAGGGTGGTCCAAAATCATGAACTTGCTCAGAGTTGCACTCCACAACCCGCTTTTTGTTCTATGGTTGCCCACTATTACTTCTACCAAATTTGAGGGAGATTGATGAGCATTTAGAGGTGGCTCAAGGTCAGGTGGTTTTCACCATTTAAGCATTAAATCGGTAAACTGCACTGAGGAACAGAAAACATAATTTGACTTGAATTAAAACACATATTTGGGGGCACGTGCCCCGGTTGCCCCAGAGCCTACGCCTATGGACATCGTGGAGTACTTTTTTCACATTATTTTTGAATAAGCTTAATAGCATTTCATAAATTTAAAATAGAAACAAGAAAAAACGAATGACATCGAACTTTTTCAAGGGGGCCTAAATATAGAAATTAATTTTTGGGGGTGTTCCCGTGGTTCAATTTCGTCGGATTCTTGATATGTTATTCAGCAATGCTTCCTGAGCAGGAAACCGTTTAAGAAGTCTTAGTAGCAATATTGTCCAGGTCTAACTGCAAATTATTGGTAGTATTACTGGTATTTTTTAGGAAACAGCCAATCCGCCATTTTGAAATTCATTTTGGGGGGTGTTCCCATGGTCCGATTTTGTCGGATGCTGGATATGTTATTCAGCAATGCTTCCTGAGCAGGAAACCGTTTAAAAAGTCTTAGTAGCAATATTGTCCAGGTCTAACTGCAAATTATTGGTAGTATTACTTGTATTTCTTAAGAAACAGCCAATCCGCCATTTTGAAATTCAATTTTGGGGGTGTTCCTGTGGTCCGATTTTGTCGTATTCTGGATATGTTATTCAGTAATGCTTCCTGAGCAGGAAACCGTTTAAAAAGTCTTAGTAGCAATATTATCCAGGTCTAACTGCAAATTATTGGTAGTATTACTGGTATTTCTTAGGAAACAGCCAATCCGCCATTTTGAAATTCATTTCTGGGGGTGTTCCTGTTCTCCGATTTTGTCGGATGCTGGATATGTTATTCAGCAATGCTTCCTGAGCAGGAAACCGTTTAAAAAGTCTCAGTAGCAATATTGTTCAGGTCTAGCTGCAAATTATTGGTATTGTTACTGGTATTTCTCAGGCCACTGCCGATCCGCCATTTTGAAATTCATTTTTGAGGTGTTCCCGCGGTCAGATTTTGTTGGATTTTGGGTATGTTATTCAGCAATGGTTTTCTGAGCAGGAAACCGTTTAAAAACTTCAGAAGAAATTTGGCTCAGGTCTAACTGTAAATTGGCTAGACTAGTAAATAACAGTCAATGATTTCCACTCGGCCGTACGTGGTATTAGGAAGAAAATGTTGGGGGCCTTGAGCCACCTCTAAAAGTGCTCCAATCTGCTTCAGATTTGGACCACATCTTACTTAGGTGAGGTAGAACAGATTTAAACTTGTGGAGACTAGTTCTGCTAAAGGTGAATTTTTACCATTGTCTCGTGGACCACCCTAATATATATGTTGACGACAATTCAGAAATAATTTTGAAAGAAAGCGGGAAACATAGCGTCTGAAAGGCACCATTAGAATGTGTCATTAAAGAGCCGTACAATGTCATTAATGTCACAACATTTAAAGAAATATATCGGACATTGTCTGTGACACACATAGCAATAGAACGGTCTGATGCAAATTGAACAGTATTCCGCAACATTTGTCCCACCCAAGAAATATTAAAACAACTTCAATCATAAATGCACAATACATATAATTATAATTATGACATTAGAGTCTTGTTCTATTCTTGAAATTTTTAAGTGATTTTTAGTGTTCAGTTTAATGACATCTTACGGCAATATCTACTGTTATAATTATGTCATGTATCAAATATTAATAATTTTGCAAGCAGCATGCACGTTAAATGAAAGCAGGTTTCTTACGTAAGCTACTTTATTAAACTGTTCAGATATCTAACACACTGAACTATAAATTTAATTAGCTAACAAAGCATCTATGAGCATATATATGTATTACAATTGTTTAAGGTTTCAGTGTCTTCGGATCATAATTACATGTATACTTCTTCTATGGCAAGTACACAGTAATGCAGCACTGTGCAGTGGAATAGTTACTGCAATACATTTAGCCTACTCAAACCGCATGTGAAATTTATGAACCAAATGTTGGAGTTTAGTAACATAGATACTCAGTAACCTATATGGAATATATGTAATATACTAACATCATTTTCTTGTTATATATATATATACTAGATGTTTTCCCGTCCTAAGACGTGAAATTTATTACGACCTTCATAGTTTAAAAATTTGTGAAAATGTCATCATAAACAATGTTTTGCGTGTCCGACCGTCATCCATGATGACGATCGAAAGTGTTGCGATTAAATGTAAAACTGAAGTCTCACCTTTCAAACTCTCCTACCATGACTCATCTGATCCTCTGCCTTCCAATTATTCTCGCCGTAAACGACACCCGCCTTGGCAGCTGCTCTGCCTCTCCTGATCTGGTACTCTGGAAATCGGACTTGGATCTCTTTTGGACTACTCTCTGGAACCCCTCTGATTTGGTTTGGCTTTCTGGAAACCGGACACGGACCTCTCTTGGACTACTCTCTGGAAACTCCCTCTGATCTGATGTAGCGCTCGTGAATAGACTGGTGACCTGCGCTTGGCCTTCGAGTGGCGCTTTAGAAGTTTGGAGATTACGATTACGATTAGGCCTACGCGATTTTCTATAGCGACCGTATGGCCTCGACCCTGCTCATTGTTCAATGATTTGATCGGGTGAGATCCTTCACCACCACTGTCCGTTTGAATAGGCGCCATGCCATTTAAAGTCCCCGTGTAGTCAGAAGATCGTAAAACGTGCAATAAAATTTAAGAAATTCTTTCTCTGAGGATTGCATAGGCCTATATATTATACTAACGAACAAACTGAGACGGCTATAGAAAGTCGAACAATTAAAATAATCATAATATTGCCTGTGTGGCCTAATGTAGGCTTTTTAGAACTTTGAATTATAGTAGGTCGCTATTTTTAAACATCGTCGCTGGTCATGAATATTGATTATTATTTTTGAAGCTGCCAGAGCCAGTGACGTCACAATTAAGCTATTACTATTATTAAGCCGAAACAATTGGTCGCCATGGCGAGCGGTTCATGAATATCCAGTAACAGTGCGCATGCGCGTTAGTTAGCGTAACATGCAAAGGTGGACACAGCCTGCCTGCCTGCCTTCCCCTGACATTTCTGTTCGTTTATATATATAATAATATAACACAACATACCCCAGATTCAACAATTGAAAGGAAGTGGGCATATAAGTTTTCCAGCAACCAATGTGTCTAAAGATATAACTAGGGTTGAGGCATAAGAGTGTTATTATAATAGGCACATTATAATAGTGTAATAATTAATGCAATAAAGTAACATGCACAAGTAAAAGAGTAATTAAATATTTACGGATTTAACGAAGATATTAAACTATTTACAGTAGCAAACTTAGGCTATCTGTTTACAAAATTTGACCTTTAGTGATTAGGCTAACTAACCTATAGACTCGTTTTGAAATATATTTACCGTCAAAAGAGTTGTAATAGCAATTTCACTTTTATGCAATTGACATTTATCTTGCAACAACTTGGAGATATATTCTTTTTCACATTGAAGTAGGAGGCGTTGAATAGTATCCCTAAACTGACACATGTCATATAAACATTAGAATGTCATTTTATAAATCAATTGCCTTTGATTAGTATTTGCCATCTGGGATTTCCTTATCCATGTAGGGTTCTAAATATTTAATATCTGTACTTACAACTGGACAAAGATTGATAAAAATGACCTGTATTATCATTAATATATTCTAATTGCCATTTATTTACAATATAAAGTTGCATTACAGTAAAACTTGACTGAGATTCAAGATTATTAGTAGAATTTACATGATCATTATGCAGGGCCCCTAAAGCCAAAGTATCTGCTCGATCATTGCTTGTTAGTTTAATGGATTTTTGAAAAAAAAGGATAATATAATAATCCAAATAAATCTTATTTTATTGGAATTTAGTCAGTTAATGAGAGATAATAAATAATTCAATAAAACAGGTCTAGACTGAGAATGAGACTTTTATCTGTGTAAGAATACTCAGTGAATCAGAGAAAATCGCAAACTGATAATTATTATGACAGTTTAAGATCCAGGTAACAATAATTGCAGTCAACTTTGCCGGATAAATGCTGGTAATGTTACATAGTCTAAATTGTTTCTATATATAAATTTGGTATTGTAAAGGCAGCAGAAACAGTCCTCTACCTTTGACCCATCCAGGGCTGTAGTCGAGGGTATACGCTGGTATACAGCGTATACTAACCTCTAGAGACCGTATACTTACCTCACAAAATATTTATATTTATTTATATTAAAATACTGTAGCGTATACTCACAAAATACTGTAGCGTATACTCAGGGCTGTAGTGGTAAAATTAGAGGTGAGTATACGCTACCGGTTAGTTTTCCTAAACAAATTAGAGGTGGGTATACGCTACAGTATTTTGTGAGTATACGTTACAGTATTTTAATATAAATAAATATAAATATTTTGTGAGGTGAGTATACGGTCTCTAGAGGTAAGTATATGCTGTATACCCGCGTATACCCTCGACTACAGCCCATGCGTATACTCACCTCTAATTTGTTTTGGAAAACTAACCGGTAGCGTGTACTCACCTCTAATTTTACCACTACAGCCCTGGACCCATCAGTATAAATATGTATGTTGGAGTCATATTTAGAAATTAATTCTAAATGAGATAGTTTTAAACATTCCGGATGATCAGTTTTCTTATTTATTAACTTACTGAAAGTTACGTCAACCTCTACTTGTTTGTTAAAGAAAACTTTTGGTTAAGAAAAACATTGCTTCCTGTAGCCCCATAAGACATTATTCCTGCCCTGTGACTCAAGTTTCGAGGTATCCTAACCATGCATAGGGTATATGACATTATCTATAACACACATCGTGATGAAACGGTTTGATGCAAGTTAAACAGTATTCTGCAACAATTGTGCCACCCAAGAAATATTAAAACAACTTCAGTGGTAATTGCACAACACATATAATTATGACATTAGATTCTTGTTCTATTCTTGAAATTTTTAAGTGATTATTAGTGTTCAGTTTAATGGCATCTTACGAAAATATCTACTGTTATAATTATGTCGTGTATCAAATAGTAATAATTTCACAAATATGCACGTTAAATGAAAGAGTTTTTTTTACCAAGTTGCTTTTTTTAACTGTTCAGATATCTAACACACTCAGCTATAAATTTATTTAGCTAACAAACATCTATGAGCATTTATATGTATTACAATTGTTTAAGGTTTCAGTGTCTTCAGATCATAATTACATGTATACTTCTTCTATGGCAAGTACAGAGTAATGCAGCACTGCGCAGTGGAATAGTTACTGCAATACATAAGCCAACACAAACATAGATACTCTGTAACCTATATGGAATATATGTTATATGTAATATATTAACATCAGATTCTTGTTACGTATATGATATAGCACAACATACTCAAGTTGCAGCTATTGAAGGAAATGGTCATATGGAATATGTTCTTTAGCAACCAGTGTGTCTAAAGATGTAACTATTGTTTAGGCATAAGAGTATTATTATAATAGGTGCATTATAATAGTGTAATAATTAAGTGATTATTATGCAATAAAGTAACATGCACAAGTAAAAGAGTAATTAAATATTTACGGGTTTAACAAAGATATAAAACTATTTACAGTAGCAAACTTAGGATATCTATTTACAAAATTTGACCTTTAGTGATTAGGCTAACCAACCTAGACACTCGTTTTGAAAGATATTTATCGTCAAGAGAGTTGTAATAGAAATTTTTTTTTATACAATTGACATTTATCTCGCAACAACTATGAGATATCTTTTTACATTGAAGTAGGAGGTGGCGAATAGCCTCCTTGAACTCATAGGTATCGTATAAACATTAGAATGTCGTTTTATAATAGCCTTTGATTAGGTTTTGCCAACTGGGATTTCCTTATGCCTATAGTGTTCTAAATATTTAATATCTGTGCTTACAACTGGACAAATAGATTTATAAAAATGACCTCTATTATTATTAATTTATTGTTATTGCCTTGTATTTATTATATAAAGTTACATTAAAGTAAAAAATTTCCCGAAATTCAAGATAATTAGTAGAATTTACATGATCAATATCCAGGGCTTCTTTAGCCAAACTATCTGTTCGATCATTGCTTGTAGGTTCAATATGACTTTGGATCCAAATAAATTTTATTTGATTGGAATTTAATCTGTTAATGAGAGATAATAAATCATTCAAAAAAGCAGCTGTAGGCTTAGAATAAGACTTTTTGAATTGGTGTAAGAACACTCAATGACGAGAGAAAATCGCAAACTGATAAGTATTATAATATTCACAGTTTGTGATCCACATAACAGTTTCTATAATTGCAGTCAACTCTGCTGGATAAATGCTGGAATTATTACTTAGTCTAAATTGTTAATCTATATACTTGGTATTGTAAAGGCAGCAGAAACAGTCCTCTACCTTTGACCCATCAGTATAGATATGTATGTAAGAGTCATATTTAGAAAGGAATTCTAAAGGAGACTGTTTTAAAACATTCCGGATGATCAGTTTTCTTATTTATTAATTTACAGTTATGTCAACTTCTACTTGTTTGTTACAAAAAAACTATGGTTAACAAAAACATTGCTTCCTGTAGCCCATAAGAGGTAATAACTGCTCTGTGACTCAAGTTCAACGGCTGAGATATCCTAGCCATAGATAAGGTATCTGACATTGTCTATGACAGATATAGCGGTGAAATGGTTTGATGCAAATTAAATAGTATTCTGGAACAATTGTGGCACCCAAGAAATATTAAAAGAACTTCAGTCATAAATGCACAATACATATAATTATAATTTTATGACATTTGATTCTTTTTCTATTCTTGAAATTTTTAGGTTATCATTTTTATATGTTCTCTTCAATGACATCTTATGGCAATATCTACTGTTATAATTATGTCATGTTTCAAATAGTAATTATTTCACAAACAGCATACATGTTAAATGAAACGTGTAGGTTACTGAGTTTATTTTTTAAACTGTTCAGATATCTAATGCACTCAACAATAAATTTAATTAACTATCAAAACATACATAAGCATATATATGTTGATGACAATCCTATATAAGAATTTCCTAGATCTGTGTTTCTGCATATGCTCTGACTCATGCTTAGAGTAAGCGCAGGAGGTGGGCGGGGCCTATATTGTGTGCGGCTCTAGGCCTGTTTTGGTTGGATGACGGTTTGATCCCTAGCCTATTTGTTTGACAGGCACATAGACATACATACATGACAAACAGAGAGACGGATTGATAGAGTCAGTGAAGGAGGGAGGGGGAGACAGACAGATCTCGGGCGGAAGGGAGGGAAGCAGATAGACGTACAGACGCGCAGGCAGACAGACGGACGGACGGTGTCTGCCTCAATCCCTTCTGCACTACCTCTCCCTATGCACACGTTCTAATGGGAATACTCATCAAACTCTCCCCAATAATTCAGATGAACTTTACATCCAATGCAAGAAATGTACAATAAATAATCAAATCCACCCCAATATTTTGCACAAGTTTACGCCAGTGGATATATAACACACTCAGCTATAAATTTATTTTAGCTAACAAAGCATGCATGAGCATATATATATATATATGTATTACAATTTTTTAAAGTTTCGTTTCAATGTCTTCAAATCATAATTAGATATATATTATTTGTTCTATTGCAACACAGTAATGCAGCACTACACAGTGGAATAGTTTATGTAATACATAAACCAACGCAAACCGTATGTGATATTGTAGCGATTATATTATATATAACTGTACTTTAGCGTTCGTGCCAGGAATTGAAGATAAACATTCACATCACATCTAAAGTACAAATCCATTCAATGAACACCAATCGTTTCTTTAGATTTGATGCAATATATGTATATTAAAATAAGACAATTATTTCCATTTTACAAGCAAATAAACCTTATCTGCTTAAAAGCGGCGTATTTAACTTAAGGATTAGTTTTATTATATTCCTTATCTGAGCCGTCGTAGAGTAAATTGTCAGACCATCTCCATAGATCGCTGTGAGATCGTATCTTGCATTGTCCCAACCATGTCCATTTCTAGGCTGTAGTTTGGTAGATCTTCTTTGTAGTATCGAATTGTTTGAATCGCATAAATCCCTTCAACTATCGTAGGCGATGACGATTCAGAATACTGTACGAAAGTCAGTTTATTCTACTTGACCTTTGGCAGTCAAACAGTAATCGTAACAGTTCGATCGTTTCTTAGAACTCAACTTCAATCGAAGAACTTATAGCAAAACGAGCGCTGTAAGTGTTACTTCTGTGGCTTACTGGTGAGCGCACAGATTCGATGAATTATTCGTTATTTGGCTAACGAATTTACGTTCAATTCAAAACATCTATCGTGAACGAATCACGACAGTCGCCATAACTGTTGCATCCCTTCGAACACTGCCCCACGACATTTCATTGGTTGGCTTCTCCGGTCGCTATGGTAACGCATACGTAGTATCTCCTTCCACGTCATCATATCAACATCGGCTCAACGGCTGTTTACTTAAACTAAGTTTTATTTATATAGCACCGCTTTTCTTTAGATAAACGCCGCTTACATTAGCTATCTTATACTAAACCTTAATTTAATTATTGAATTAAATAACAAGTTATTTGATAAGAAATAGTATTCGCTACATAAACCCCTTCTTAAAAAGGCTGTCTACAGACTTCTATTCCTTACCATCTTATCAAATACTTGTAACTCACTCACATACATTACTATCTAAACTATAAACACATAACATCTTACTTCACTTACATACATCCTATATATCTATGTACATCTATACACTTTAAGAGTTTTTGTCTGTTATGTCAGTCCTCTGCTCAGGTAGTCTGTGTTTACATTATTACATCAAAGGGGATAATGTTACTTCAATCTTCCCTTTTCCACCACTTTCCTACCATGTAATAATCTGGCACTCCTTTGCACCTATTAAACTTACCCTTCTTCCTACCATTCAGGACATCATCATGCTTCAATTCATTATGACTAATGTCCAGGTTGACATTCTTATTCTCATGATTCACCTTATTAGGTCTCAGCTCATTTACTTTTGTATGTTCTCTGCTCTCCATCCTATTATTTCTTCTGTTGGACCAAACTAACACCTTTTTTGAGTTTGACCAATCCACTCCTGTAGACAACTTCTTTTTCCATTTGTTCTCATACACTATACCATCACATGCTGCCGGTAATGCACATGTTATCATAACTGAGTCACTGACTTCCTCATATGACTTCCTCGTATTTGACTCTTTGTTAGACTTTCCTTTCCTGTCAATATATCTCTTGAGTATATTTATGTGATAGGTCCTAGTCTTTTCCTTATTGACTTCGATCCTATAGTTATATTCTCCGATTTTCTCTCTGACTGTATATGGTCCTTGCCATTGTAGAAATGATTTATTATCACAATTTGGTAACAATACCAAAACCTTATCTCCAACTTCTAATTTCCTGTTTCTGACCTTCCTATCAAAAAATTTATTATGCTTCACTTGAGCTCGACTCAATGCAGTCTTACTCACATGTCTCTGACAGACATCACAGCTTTGTACGAACTGTCTAACTTCATATTGCATCGAAGGCCAATAACACTCACTGCTAATCTTATTAAGTGTGGCCTTAACATCTCTATGAACTCTTTCTGACGGACAATGTGCCTTCGTCATCATTTGTTCTCTGAGTGGTTGTGGTATAACCAACCTCAGTTTAACCTCAGTGTCTGGTGTCTCTGTGTGACATTCATATAACAGATCGTCATCCACAATGAACTGATTATTTTCAATCGTGCTTCTCTCTGACATGTCCTTTGCTGCCAATTCTCTGCAATGTTTCAAACTATCATCCTTTTCTTGTAATCTTTGAATCGCATAGGATGAAATCTGAACATTATTAATCTCAATTAGCTTTTCTTGTCTAACTTTTTCTGTTTCAGATAGCATTTGTGCATCAATAGTTGCCAGAATTTGTGGCCCTTTAATTCTATATTTCTCATCTACTTCAATATATGACTCATATTCTCCAATCTTTGTAATTGGTGTCGTAATTTCACATGCTGCTGCATATTGTTCTTCACAGATCTCTAAGTTCCTCTGCGTATTCACTTCATCTTCAAAAGTGAAGTCTTCGTCACTATCCGTCCCTTGACAAACATCACAACTCAATATAAGTCTACGCACATCTTGATTAACTGATGACCAGTATAAATCATCACTTATATTGTCTCGAGTTTTCTTGATTCTGTGGTGTGTCGACAATTGGGAACCATGTGCAATTGTTAACACTTTCTCCCTTAATGGTTTAGGTAACATCAACTGCAACTTAACCTCTTCTGTTTGAACTTCTTTCTGTTGTCTAAATAACAATCCATTTCTCATTATGAACTGAAATTTGTTTGTTTGTTCATTATGATTCCGTGTTTTAGCTATACGTAAATATCTCTTTAGAGTTTCATCTTCCTCTTGCATTTTCTTAATTTCTATTGGGGTCACTTCAAGATAAGATAATGACTCTATCTCAAATGGCCTATACCTCGTGTCTCTCAATGTTGACGCCCTAGTTTCAATAGCGGCCGTTATCTGCTGTTCACTACATGCATTGATATGGCCTTCTGTGACGTCATCTATGCACCCCATGACCTTGTTTACATCAGGCGATCCATGTCTCAGTAT
The DNA here is from genome assembly GCA_963556255.1 of Allolobophora icterica. NCBI lineage: Eukaryota > Metazoa > Annelida > Clitellata > Crassiclitellata > Lumbricidae > Allolobophora > Allolobophora icterica. The sequence goes on along the minus strand of OY744611.1, from coordinate 23,126,547 downwards.
CATTAGATCCCTCGTACTGTCCTGTGTTTCTTTACTGCTATCAGTAGTATGAATTTTCTTTGATTCATTATTATTATCACAGTGTGTTTTATCTGAAGGCTTATCCTTTGTCTCATCTTTGGCTAGAAGATATTTCCATCCATCAATTTTACCTATAATGATTGGCTTTACAGGGTTGTTCATTACCAATGCTTCAACCTTTCCAGATAAATATTCACTCTCCACATGGATATTGGCTGTTGGGAAACATCGTACACTGCCATCGATTAGTGTACAGTTGACCTTTTTTCCTGTCAATGCTGCCTCATCTATTAGTGCTCTCTTCACTATACAACATGTTGCTCCAGAGTCATACAGACAATCAATGCTTTCTCCATTTAATTTAATTCTACCAGTTGAATTGAATAGCTTATCATAATCTGAATTTGTGACAATTGCACTTGCAATTGCGTTAGTCATCTCATGTTCATTGACTTGTGTTCCTCGTTGGTTCACTTCTTCCGGATTTTGTTTCATTCTCCAATCTGCCTTGAGTTTACTATTCTCAAAGACTTGTATGGCAGCTGCAGTGTGTTTAACAACACTCTTAACTCTGTTTTGGCAAACATTCGCCTTATGTCCAGGTTGTCGACATATGAAACAGACAGGGGCTTGTTCAGTTGTCTGGTATTTGTCTCTGCCGTAATCTTTATTAGCAAATTTATTATGGTTCATCTCCTTGTGAGATTCCATTTCTGCTTTATGTTTGCTTGTTGAATCAGCAAACTTATTTCTTGTCCTATCTTCAAATGTTTTGTTTTGGTTCTCATCTGATGTGAACTTAACCTTTGGTTTCTGATTGGTATCAATGCTCCTGTACTCATGTGCTTCTATATATGCCTCTGCATGAGTCAACATTTCTTTAAGACTAATTTTACCCTTTTCTTTGATAAAGGTCCTCAAATCTACAGGGCATGTTATGAAGAATTGATCTCTTAGGATTAGGTTTTCCAATCCTTCATAAGTTTGCTCATATCCAGACATTAAAGTCCATTGACGGATGTAACGTCTAAGTCTCTCAATGAATTGAGATGGACTTTCTCCTGGTTCCAAGCGACTTTGTTTAAAACGCTGGCGGTATCCACCTTCTGTCAGTTGGAAACGTCTAAGTAACTGTTCTTTAAGACAGTCATAGCTCTGTGCTTCTTGTGTAGTTAACCTTTGATAAACTTCCAGAGCAGGTCCCTCAAGATTTCTGGCAAGCGCAATGGCCCAGTACTCTTGTGGAACTTCAAACGCTTCACAAGTTCTTTCAAATCGCAGCAGATATGCATCTAGGCAATCTTTATCTGCATTGAAATTAGGGAATTTAATGTTCCTGAATCCTTTGACATGATTCGCATTATTATCTCCATTCCCTTCCACTGTATTCATCCTCTCTTGACTTCCTACTTGTCTGAGATCATAGTTCATGCGAGCTTCTATCTCCTTTACTTTAATCTCAGCGTCTAATTTCCTCAGTGCTAGTTCCTGTTCCATCTGTCGTTTCTCTTTTACCTTATCTGCTTCAATTATCCTCTTCTCTTTCTCTGCTTCAATAACCATTCTCTCCTTCTCTGCTTCCATTATTCTCTTATCCTTCTCCTCCTCGATCCTTCTCCTTTCCCTTGCCTCTTCAGCTTCTATTAGCCTCTTCTCTTTCTCTTTCTCTTCCTCAATCCTTCTCCTTTCCCTTGCCTCTTCAGCTTCCATTAGCCTCTTATCTTTCTCTTCCTCACTCCTTCTCCTTTCCTTAGCCTCCTCACGTTCCCTCGCTCTCTCTTCTCTCGCTTCTGTTTGTCTGTCAATTACAAACTGTTTCAGTTCCTGATCCTGCAGATTTAAATCTCTGCCTATTTGTAACCACTGATTATAATCTGTAGTGGCCATCTTACTCACTCACTCTTCAGAAAAAACAATCAGTAAATTAATTAATCAATAGATGATTAAAATGAATTAATAGCCTTGCGCTATATAAATTCAATATTCTAGATGAGATCTAGGTGATGACTCTTGAGTATGATATGTAGTCTATGCAAGCACATCAATATTCAAGCAAGATTTCTTGCACTGGTTACAACGTCAAAATGTCCGACCGTTGAAAGTTCAAATAAATGTCTCAATTTTCACACACTGTATGAATCTACCAACTGGTTTCAGTAAACTGGCAGTTATTAGATGCTAGTAATTGTCTCTCTTAATCCCGCGAAGAGCTCCCATATTGTAGCGATTATATTATATATAACTGTACTTTAGCGTTCGTGCCAGGAATTGAAGATAAACATTCACATCACATCTAAAGTACAAATCCATTCAATGAACACCAATCGTTTCTTTAGATTTGATGCAATATATGTATATTAAAATAAGACAATTATTTCCATTTTACAAGCAAATAAACCTTATCTGCTTAAAAGCGGCGTATTTAACTTAAGGATTAGTTTTATTATATTCCTTATCTGAGCCGTCGTAGAGTAAATTGTCAGACCATCTCCATAGATCGCTGTGAGATCGTATCTTGCATTGTCCCAACCATGTCCATTTCTAGGCTGTAGTTTGGTAGATCTTCTTTGTAGTATCGAATTGTTTGAATCGCATAAATCCCTTCAACTATCGTAGGCGATGACGATTCAGAATACTGTACGAAAGTCAGTTTATTCTACTTGACCTTTGGCAGTCAAACAGTAATCGTAACAGTTCGATCGTTTCTTAGAACTCAACTTCAATCGAAGAACTTATAGCAAAACGAGCGCTGTAAGTGTTACTTCTGTGGCTTACTGGTGAGCGCACAGATTCGATGAATTATTCGTTATTTGGCTAACGAATTTACGTTCAATTCAAAACATCTATCGTGAACGAATCACGACAGTCGCCATAACTGTTGCATCCCTTCGAACACTGCCCCACGACATTTCATTGGTTGGCTTCTCCGGTCGCTATGGTAACGCATACGTAGTATCTCCTTCCACGTCATCATATCAACATCGGCTCAACGGCTGTTTACTTAAACTAAGTTTTATTTATATAGCACCGCTTTTCTTTAGATAAACGCCGCTTACATTAGCTATCTTATACTAAACCTTAATTTAATTATTGAATTAAATAACAAGTTATTTGATAAGAAATAGTATTCGCTACAATATTTAGTAACCAAATCTTGGAGGGTAGTAACATATATGCTCAGTAACCAATATGTTGTTTATGTTATATACTAACAACAGATTCTTGATATCTATATGTCTGTGAGTCTGTATATATATATATATATCTTTATTTATGATATAACACAACATTGCTAAGATTCAGCAGTTGAAAGGAAATGGTCATATATGTTCTCCAGCAACCAATATGTCTAAAGATATAACTAGGGTTCAGGCATGAGCTTATTATTAGTTTGGTTTCAATGTCTTCAAATCATAATTAGATGTATAGTTCTTCTATCGCAACACAGGAATCCAGCACTCCGCAGTGGAGTAGTTACTGTAGTACATAAACCAACTCACAGTGTGAGTGATATTTAAAAACCAAATTCGAGGTAGAAGCACTGATACTGAGTAACCAATATGTAATATACTAACATCAGATTATTGAGTGAGTGAGTAAGTGAGTAAGATGGCCACTACAGATTATAATCAGTGGTTACAAATAGGCAGAGATTTAAATCTGCAGGATCAGGAACTGAAGCAGTTTGTAATTGACAGACAAACAGAAGCGAGAGAAGAGAGAGCGAGGGAACGTGAGGAGGCTAAGGAAAGGAGAAGGAGTGAGGAAGAGAAAGATAAGACTATATATATATATATATATATATATATATATATATATATGATATTACACAACATTCCTAAGATTCAGCAGTTGAAAGAAATGGTCATATATGTTCTCCAGCAACCAATATGCCTAAAGATCTAACTAGGGTTGAGGCATGAGATTATTATTATATTAGGAGCATTACAATAATGTAATTATTAATGCAATAAAGTAGCATGCACAAGTAAAAGACTTATTAAATATTTATGGATTTAACAAAGATATTAAACTATTTACAGTAGCACACTAAGGATTTCTGTTTCAAAATTTGACCTTTAGTAATTAGGCTAACTAACCTATACACTCGTTTTGAAATATATTTATCGTCAAAAGAGTTGTGAAAGAAAGTTTTTTTTTCTGCAATTGACACTTACCTCGCTACAACTTAGAGATATCTTCTCTTTCACATTGAAGTTGGAAACGGTATATAGTCTCCTTGAACTGACAGGTATCATATAAATATTTGAATGTCATTTTTTAATAAATTGCCTTTGATTAGTATTTGCCATCATGGATTTCCTTATGCCTATAGGGTTCTAAACGTTTAATATCTGTACTTACAACTGGACAAATAGATTTATAAAAATGACCTCTATTATCATTAATATTTTCTAATTGCCATTTATTTACTGTATAAAGTTACATTAAAGTAAAAATTTCCCGAAATTCAAGATAATTAGTAGAATTTACATGATCAATACTCAGGGCTTCTTTAGCCAAAGTATCTGCTCGATCATTGCTTGTCAGTTCAATATGACTTTGGATCCAAATAAATCTTATTTGATTGGAATTTAGTCTGTTAATGAGAGATGTCTGTTAATAACATGCACAAGTAAAAGACTAATTAAATATTTACGGATTTAACAACGATATAAAACTATTTACAGTAGCGATCTTAGGGTATGTATTTTAAAATTAGACCTTTAGTAATTAGGCTAACTAACCTATACACTCGTTTTGAAATATATTTATCGTCAAAAGGGTTGCTACAGAAAGTCCTTTTTTTATACATTTGACACTTACCTCACAACAACTTAGAGATATCTTCTCTTTCACATTGAAGTTGGAAACGGTGAATAGTCTCCTTGAACTGACAGGTATCATATAAACATTTGAATGTTATTTTTTAATAAATTGCCTTTGACTACTATTTGCCATCAGGGATTTCCGTATGCCTATAAGGTTCTAATCGTTTAATATCTGTGCTTACAACTGGACAAATAGATTTATAAAAATGACCTCTATTATCATTAATATATTCTAATTGCCATTTATTTACTATATAGAGTTACATTAAAGTAATAATTTCCTCATATTCAAGATAATTAGTAGAATTTAGGTGATCAATACTCAGAGCTTCCTTAGCCAAAGTATCTGCTCGATCATTGCTTGTCAATTCAATATGACTTTGGATCCAAATAAATCTTATTTATTTGGAATTTAGTCTGTTAATGAGAGATGATAGATCATTCAATAAAGCAGAGTCGCACAATGCCATTATATTCTTTTTCTATTCTATAAATGTTTAAGTGATTATTTATTAGTCTTTAGTTTAATGACGTCTTATGGCAATATCCACTGTTAGAATTATGTCATGTATCAAATAGTAATAATTTCACTAACAGCATGCACCTTAAATGAAAATAGGTAGTTTATCAAGTTGCTTTTTTGACACGTTTCAGATACCTAACACACTCAGCTGTAAATTTTATTAGCTAACAATGCATCTATGAGTATATATATGTATTACAATTGTTTAAAGTTTGGTTTCAATGTCTTCAAATCATAACTAGATGCATTGTTCTTCTATTGTAACACAGTAATGCAGCACTCTGCAGTGGAATAGTTACTGTAATTCGTTAACCAACTCACCTAGTATGTGATATTTATTAAAGAATCAAATGTTAGAGGCAGTCAAACAGATACTCAGTAACCAATATGTATATGTGTAATATACTAACATCAGGTTCTTGTTATATACATATATGATATAACACAACATTCTTCAAATTCAGCACTTGAAAGAAAATGGTCATATATGTTCTCCAACAACCAATAATTATGTTTAAAGATATAACTAGGGTTGAAACATGAGATTATTATTAGTTTGGTTTCAATGTCTTCAAATCATAATTAGATGTATTGTTCTTCTCTTGCAACTCAATAATACAGCACCCCGCAGTGGAATAGTTTCTGTAATACATAAACCAACTCACATTGCATGTGATATTTTAAGAACCAAATATTGGAGGTAGTAACAGATACTGAGTAACCAATATGTAATATATGTAATATACTAACATCAGATTCTTGTTATATATGTATATGTGATATAACACAACATTCCTAGGATTCAGCACTTGAAAGGAAATGGTCATAGATGTTCTCCAACAACCAATATGTCTAAAGATATAACTATGGTTGAAGCATGAGATTATCATTAGTTTGGTTTCGGTGTCTTCAAATCATGATTAGATGTTTTGTTCTTCTATTGCAACGCAGTAATGCAGCACTCTACAGTGGAATAATTTCTGTAGCTCATAAACCAACTCACTTCGCTTGTGATATTTAAGAACCAAATGTTGAAGGTAGTGACACAGATACTGAGTAACCAATATGGAATATATGTAATATACTCTCATCAGATTCTTGTTATAGATATGTATTTATATATATATATATATATGATTCAACACAATATTCCTAAGATTCAGCACTTGAAAGGAAACGGTCATATATATTCACCAGCAAATAATATGTCTAAAGATATAACTAGGGTTGAGGCATGAGATTGTTATTATAATAGGTGCATTATAATAATGTTATTATTAATGCAATAAAGTAACATGAACAAGTAAAAGACTAATTAAATATGTATGGATTTAACAAGGATATAAAATTATTTACAGTAGCAAACTTATGATATCTGTTTCAAAATTTGACCTTTACTTATTAGGCTAACTAACCTATACACTCGTTTTGAAATATATTTATCGTCAAAAGGGTTGTAACAGAAAGTTCTTTTTTTTATACATTTGACACTTACCTCGCAACAACTTAGAGATGTCTTCTCTTTCACATTGAAGTTGGATACGGTGAATTGTCTCGAACTGACAGGTATCATATAAACATTTGAATGTAATTTTTGAATAAATTGCCTTTGATTACTATTTGCCATCAGGGATTTCCTTATGGCTATAGGGTTCTAATCGTTTAATATCTGTGCTTACAACTGGACAAACAGATTTATAAAAATGACCTCTATTATCATTAATATATTCTAATTGCCATTTATTTACTATATAAAGTTACATTAAAGTCAAAATTTCCTGAAATTCAAGATAATTAGTAGAATTTACATGATCACTACTCAGGGCTTCTTTAGCCAAAGTATCCGCTCGATCATTGCTTGTCAATTCAATATGACTTTGGATCCAAATAAATCTTATTTATTTGGAATTTAGTCTGTTAATGAGAGGTGATAGATCAATCAATAAAGCAGAGTCGCACAATGCCATTATATTCTTTTTCTATTCTATAAATGTTTAAGTGATTATTTATTAGTCTTTAGTTTAATGACGCCTTATGGCAATATCCACTGTTAGAATTATGTCATGTATCAAATAGTAATAATTTCACAAACAGCATGCACCTTAATTGAAAAGAGGTAGTTTACGAAGTTACTTTTTAAAACTTTTCAGACATCTTACACACTCAAATGTAAATTTTATTAGCTAACAAAGCATGCATGAGTATATATATGTATTACAATTGTTTAAAGTTTGGTTTCAATGTCTTCAAATCATAATTAGATGCATAGTTCTTCTATTTCATTGATTGATTGATTGATTGATTGCAGCACAGTAATGCAGCACTCCGCAGTGGAATATTTCCTGTAATACATAAACCAACTCACGTCGTATGTGATATTTAAGAACCAAATGTTGGAGGTAGTAACAGATACTGAGTAACCAATATGTAATATATGTAATATACTAACATCAGATTCTTGTTATATATGTATTTTGGGGAGGGGGATAGAGTAGTGGTAACACTCATAGCCAGGAGAGCATAAGGTACGCGGATCGACTCCCGTAGCCCCCCTCTAGGGCGGCGCCTTGTATGGCTGCCAAACCGTGTGTTAATTAAGATCTTGATTGTACTTTCATGTTTCAATGTAATCTTACTTCGTTTGTCGGTTTGAAATAATAAAGAATATAATTATTTATTATTATTTATTTATATATGATATAACACAACATTCCTAAGATTCAGCAGTTGAAAGGAAATGTTCATATATGTTCTCCAGCAACCAATATGTCTAAAGATATAACTATGGTTGAGGCACGAGATTATTATTTGTTTGGTTTCATTGTCTTCAAATCATAATTAGATGTATTGTTCTTCTATTGCAACACAGTAATGCAGCACCCGGCAGTGGAATAGTTACTGTAATACATAAACCAACTCACCGTGTGTGATATTTAAAAATCTAATTTTGGAGGTAGAAACACTGATGCTGAGTAACCAGTATGTAATATATGTAACTAACTGGTGAACCCGGCGTTGCCCGGGTTTCGCAGGTTTTGGGCCGGGACACCATGGTAGCTGTCAAAACGGGGGACGCGAAGCTGCTTAACCTGGGGTTTTGGGTGTTTCAATCCCTCTAGCGAATAAGCAACAAAACACTGCTTAACCCGGCGTTGGCCGGGTTTAGTTCAGTGAAAGTTTCAATCCCTCTAGCGAATCCGTACTGTAGTTGCTTAACCCGGCGGCGCCATCTGGTGAGTGAAAATAGGTCGAGTGTAGGTTTTTTTTACCAGCTAAAATTGCATTGCCCGGGTAGGTTTTGGCCCGGGACACCATGGAAGTGGTGAAAAGGGGGGACGCGAAGCCTCACACTGGGTGTGTAATGCCCACCCCGAGACAGTAGTGAAGGTTTGGAGTGAAAAGGTCGAAAGCTGTAGAAATGCATCGCAGTCAAAGATCGCTGTGACAGACAGACAGAGAGACAGACAGAGTCTTCTCTTTATGTATATAGATATACTAACATCAGATTCTTGTTATATTTATATATATTTATGATATAGCACAACATTCCTAAGATTCAGCAGTAAAGGAAATAGTCATATATTCATTCATTCATTCATTCGAAGTTTATATAGCGCCTCTTCAAGGGAACTACTCAGAGGCGCTCCCGACACCAGCACGTTCATATAAGACAGTTTTAAGTTTTGCAAGAAATATGCCAGAGGTGACCCCAGGGCACATGCGGAGCTCTAAGGGAAGTCTATTCCAGACTACCGGGCCCACCACTGAAAAAGCTCGACTTTGCATAGTCGTGGAACGAGCAAATGGAACTAAAAGTACCCTATTTCCCGCTGAGCGGAGGGAACGTCGGCCTTGGACACCTGAAACTGCGCAGCATAGCTCTCGCAGGTAAGCAGGGGCAGGGCCCTGAGAACATCGCCATACTAAGGCAGCGATCCTATATTCTATGCGTAAGCGCATAGGAAGCCAGTGAAGGACCTCCAGCATATATCTAGAGACTTGGCCATGTTTAGGAATATGCCCAATGAGACGGGCTGCAGAGCGCAGAACTCGCTGTAAACACACTATACGACTAGATGGAAGACCAAAATAAAGCGATGAGCAGTAATCAAGGCGCGCTGTGACGAAGGAGTGAACCAGTGTAGCAGTGGCACTGGGCGTTAGCGAACGAGTAACAGTGCGAAGCTGGTGCAGCTGGTAGTAGCAGTCCCTAGTAAGACGGTGTATTTGTGGAGCAAAAGTAAGCTCCTGGTCGAGCCAAACACCAAGATCACGGACAAGAGTTGAGAAGGTATAGTTGGGGAATTCAATTGCAAGAGCAGTGAGGTCAAGTTTAGCGAGTTGCTGTCGCGTGCCTAGCCAAATAAATTTGCTTTTGGACGGGTTCAAGCGTAGTCGATTTGACGACATCCACGCTTCCATGGCATCTAAAGTCCCACTCATAACCCGGACTGTTGGAATGGCATTGGTAGAGAGGCAATGCATGTATGCTTGGACATCATCAGCATGTTCTCCAGCAACCAATATATGTTCTCCAGCAACCAATATATCTAAAGATATAACCAGGGTTGAGGCATGAGATTATTAGTTTGGTTTCATTGTCTTCAAATCATAATTAGCTGTATAGTTCTTCTATTGCAACACAGTAACGCAGCACCCGGCAGTGTAATTGTTACTGTAATACATAAACCATCTCACACCGTGTGTGATATTTAAAAACCAAATGTTGCAGGTAGTAACACAGATACTGAGTAACCAATATGTAATATATGTAATATACTAACATCAGATTCTTGCTATATATGCGTTGTGTGTGTGTATATATATATATATATATATATATATTGGTTACTCAGTATCTGTTACTACCTCCAACATTTGGTTCTAAAATATCATATGCGATGTGAGTTGGTTTTTGTATTACAGTAACTATTACACTGCGGGGTGCTGCATTATGGAGTTGCAAGAGAAGAACAATACATCTAAATATGATTTGAAGACATTGAAACCAAACTAATAATAATCTCATGTTTCAACCCTATTTATATCTTTAAACATATTGGTTGTTGGAGAACATATATGACCATTTCCTTTCAAATGCTGAATCTGAGAAATGTTGTTATATATATATATATATATATATATATATATATATATATATATATATATATATATATATATCTTTAAACATATTGGTTGTTGGAGAACATATATGACCATTTCCTTTCAAATGCTGAATCTGAGAAATGTTGTTATATATATATATATATATATATATATATATATATATATATATATATATATATCTTTAAACATATTGGTTGTTGGAGAACATATATGACCATTTCCTTTCAAATGCTGAATCTGAGAAATGTTGTTATATATATATATATATATATATATATATATTATAACAACATTTCTCAGATTCAGCATTTGAAAGGAAATGGTCATATATGTTCTCCAACAACCAATATGTTTAAAGATATAAATAGGGTTGAAACATGAGATTATTATTAGTTTGGTTTCAATGTCTTCAAATCATATTTAGATGTATTGTTCTTCTCTTGCAACTCCATAATGCAGCACCCCGCAGTGTAATAGTTACTGTAATACAAAAACCAACTCACATCGCATATGATATTTTAGAACCAAATGTTGGAGGTAGTAACAGATACTGAGTAACCAATATGTAATATATGTAATATGCTAACATCAGATTCTTGTTATATATGGATATGTGATATAACACAACATTCCTAAGATTCAGCACTTGAAAGGAAATGGTCATAGATGTTCTCCAACAACCAATATTTCTAAAGATATAACTAGGGTTTAGGCATGAGATTGTTATTATGATAGGTGCATTATAATAATGTTATTATTAACGCAATAAAGTAACATGCACAAGTAAAAGACTAATTAAATATTTACAGATTTAACAAAGATATAAAACTATTTACAGTAGCGATCTTAGGGTATCTATTTTAAAATTTGACCTTTAGTAATTAGGCTAACTAACCTATACACTCGTTTTGAAATATATTTATCATCAAAAGGGTTGTTAGAGAAAGTGCTTTTTTTATACATTTGACTCTTACCTCACAACAACTTAGAGATATCTTCTCTTTCACATTGAAGTTGGAAACGGTGAATAGTCTCCTTGAACTGACAGGTATCATATAAACATTTGAATGTTATTTTTTAATAAATTGCCTTTGATTACTATTTGCCATCAGGGATTTCCGTAAGCCTATAGGGTTCTAATCGTTTAATATCTGTGCTTACAACTGGAGAAACAGATTTATAAAACTGACCTCTATTATCATTAATATATTCTAATTGCCATTTATTTACTATATAAAGTTACATTAAAGTCAAAATTTCCTGAAATTAAAGATAATTGGTAGAATTTACATGATCACTACTCAGGGCTTCTTTAGCCAAAGTATCTGCTCAATCATTGCTTGTCAGTTCAATATGACTTTGGATCCAAATAAATCTTATTTATTTGGAATTTAGTCTGTTAAGGAGAGATGATTGATCATTCAATAAAGCAGAGCCGCACAATAACATTAGATTCTTATTCTATTCTATAAATTTTTAAGTGATTATTTATTAGTCTTTAGTTTAATGACGCCTTATGGCAATTATGGATTATCCACTGTTAGAATTATGTCATGTATCAAATAGTAATAATTTCACTAACAGCATGCACCTTAAATGAAAAGAGGTAGTTTACGAAGTTAGTTTTTTAAACTTTTCAGACATCTTACACACTCAACTGTAAATTTAACTAGCTTACTGAGCATGCATGAGTGTATATATGTATTTCAATTGTTTAAAGTTTGGTTTCAGTGTCCTCAAATCATAATTAGATGTATAGTTCTTCTATTGCAACACGGTAATGTAGCACCCCGCAGTTGAATATTTACTGTAATACATAAACCAACTCACTTCGTATGTGATATTTAAGAACCAAATGTTGGAGGTAGTTACACAGATATTGAGTAACCAATATGTAATATATGTAATATTCTAACATCAGATTCTTGTTATATATGTATTTATATATGATATAACACAACATTCCTAAGATTCAGCAGTTGAAAGGAAATGGTCATATATGTTCTCCAGCAACCAATATGTCTAAAGATATAACCAGGGTTGAGGCACGAGATTATTATTAGTTTGGTTTCATTGTCTTCAAATCATGATTAGATGTATAGTTCTTCTATTGCAACACAGTAATGCAGCACCCGGTAGTGATATAGTTACTGTAATACATAATCCAACTGACACCGTATGTGATATTTAAAAACCAAATGTTGGAGGTAGTAATGCAGATACTCGGTAACAACGTAATGTAATATACCAACTCAGATTCTTGTTATATATTTGTTTATATATACATATATCTATGATATCACACAGCATTCTAAGATTCAGCAGTTGAAAGGAAATGGTCATATATGTTCTCCAACAACCAACATGTTTAAAGGTATAACCAGGGTTGAGGCAAGAAGTTATTATTAGTTTGATTTCAATATCTTCAAATCATAATTAGATGTATTGATCTTCTATTGCAACACTGTAATGCAGCATGCCATAATGAAATATTTCTGTAATACATAAACCAACTCACGTCGTATGTGATATTTAAGAACCAAATGTTTTAGGTAGTAACACAGATACTCGGTAACCAATATGTAATATATGTAATATACTAATCTCAGATTCTTGTTATATATGTATATATATATGACTTAACACAACATTCCTAAAATTCAGCACTTGAAAGGAAATGGTCATATATGTTCTCCTGCAGCCAATATGTCTAAAGATATAACTATGGTTGAGGCACGAGATTATTATTTGTTTGGTTTCATTGTCTTCAAACCATAATTAGATGTTTTGTTCTTCTATTGCAACACAGCAATGCAGCATCCGGCAGTGGAATAGTTAGTGTTATACATAAACCAACTCACACTGTATGTGATATTTAAGAACTAAAGTTGGAGGTAGTAACCCAGATACTCAATTACCAATATGTTTTTTTCTTTCTCAGTCGTCTGCTGTTGAGCAGGTTTGTGACATGGACGACCTCGTTTTCCCCTCCGACCACCTCCATGCTGTTCGGTTTGTGAGGACTTCGCTTGATGACGAACGTCAGTTAGGTTTGCACTTGATTTGTCCATATCATGTCTTGGGAAATAGCCAAGGTGGTTTCCCGTTGCCTTCCCTGCGGTTTGAGTAGTGGCCTTCTATGCCGCTCACGTTAACCAGCTGTTTCAGGGTTCCTGCTGAGCCTTTCCACCTCGCGTAGTGCCCAAGGTGGTACTTCAGAAACCTTCACCACTGATGGCATAGCCTCAGCAGGCAATCCCCTACTCGGCTGTTACACCCCCCCCACCACGGCGATTCTTGGTATATATATGTATTTATATATGTATGTATTTATATATGTATGTGATATTACACAACATTTCTAAGATACAGCAGTTCAATGGAAATGGTCATATATATTCTCCAGCAACCAATATGTCTAAAGATATAACTACGGTTGAGGCATGAGATTTTTATTATAATAGGTGCATTATAATAATGTAATTATTAATGCAATAAAGTAACATGCACAAGTAAAAGACTAATTAAATATTTATGGATTAAAGATATAAAACTATTTACAGTAGCACACTTAGGATATCGGTTTCAAAATTTGACCTTTAGTAATTAGGCTAACTAACCTATACACTCGTTTTGAAATATATTTATCGTCAAAAGAGTTGTAAAAGAAAGGTCTTTTTGTGCAATTGACACTTACCTCGCAACAACTTAGAGATATCTTCTCTTTCACATTGAAGTTGGAAACGGTGAATAGTCTCCTGACAGGTATCATATAAAATTTGAATGTCACTTTTTAATAAATTGCCTTTGATTACTATTTACCATCAGGTATTTCCTTATGCCTATAGGATTCTAATCGTTTAATATCTGTACTTACAACTGGATAAATTGATTTATAAAAATGACCTCTATTATCATTAATATATTCTAATTGCCATTTATTTACTATATAAAGTTACATTAAAGTAAAAATACTCTGAAATTCAAGATAATTAGTAGAATTTACATGATCAATACTCGGGGCTTCTTTAGCCAAAGTAGCTGCTCGATCATTGCTTGTCAGTTCAATATGACTGGATCCAAATAAATCTTATTTGATTGGAGTTTAGTCTGTTAATGAGTGATAATAAATCATTCAATAAAGCAGGTCTAGACTGAGAGTAAGACTTTTTAATTGGTGTAAGAACACTCAATGAATCAGAGAAAATCACAAACTGATAAGTATTATAACATTCACAGTTTGTGATCCACATAACAGTTTCTATAATTGCAGTCAACTCTGTGGATAAATGCTGGAATATGTATAGTCTACATTGTTTATCTATATTTAAACTTGGTATTGTAAAGGCAGCAGAAACAGTCATCTACCTTTGACCCATCAGTATAAATATGTATGTAAGAGTTTTATTTAGAAATTAATTCTAAAGGAGATTGTTTTAAACATTCCAGATGATCAGTTTTCTTTTTTGATTAACTTATTCAAAGTCAACATCTACTCGTTAGTTATACAAAAACTTTGCATCTCGTAATAAGTTTTTTGTCAGTGCATTCATTATGTTCCCTTTAGTAACTTGAAACAGTTGGGTGATTTATAAAAATTAAAGAATAACTTTGAAAGGCTAGTCACAATATGCCTGCAGAAACAATAAAGTTACTTAGGGGTCATCCATAAAGGACGTCCGCAATGGGGGGGGGAGGGAGGGACCATCGAAATGCGGACAAATGCGGACAAGGGGGGAGGGAGGGTTATGACCAGTGCGGACGTCCGCATCTAAACTTTTAAATTTGATAGTTTTTTAAACACCAACTTGTTTCAGCCTTACCCGAAAAGGTCAGTGAAGTGATTGCCTAAAACTTCATGCATGGTGTAACCTTTACTGCGACTTTAAAAAGGCTTTTGTTACTGCACATCCTGCTATATGAAACCTGAACTGTCACTTAAACGTGCACAGGAACTGTGGAATAATTGTAAAAATAGTGACGTCGACAATAAAAATTGGCTTAGGCGTATGGACGTCCGCAAAGGGGGAGGGTAAGTTCAGATGCGGACAAGGGGAGGGAGGGGTCCAAAGTGGGTCATATTTTGCGGACGTTTTTTATGGACGACCCCTTACGGCAAGTAGTGCCACTTCGAGTTTCTGCTCAGAATGGGTCTATTAGATCAGTGGTTCTTAAAGTGGTGGTCCGCGGACCGGCGCCGTTCCGCAGAGCTCTGGTCGCCGGTCCGTGAAACAGTTCTTAAAGATTCATAATTTTTCAATGTTTGGATAAAACATCATTGACATATGAAAAATACTTCAGAAATAATGTGAAACTGTTAATCACCTCATGATAATGTAAATTGTAAAAAGCGATTTAGTTTGGTTTAGTAACTTTAGTAGCAAAAACCCACGAATCCCCCATACTTTATGTACGTATCCCCCAGGTTGCGATCCCGCGCTTGTGGTCCGCGAAAAGCAACATAAAGATGGTTCCGGTCCCCAGCTTGAAAAAGTTTAAGAACCACTTTTTTAGGGTTCACAGGTTATCCGTATTACATTGGTATTACTTTATTGGATAAATAACGGTCCTGTGCTCATCTTTGTAGCGCATAGCATGTGATAAACTTCTGTTGTCTAACTTTTCTTCTTTTTGGTTATTTTGTTGACCATGGTCAATGTAATACTTAGCTTTATTATGTTTATTCCATTAAGTGCCTTTCTCGGAATCTCGGTACGGTCTTCAAGAAAGTGGTCTGTGGTTCCCGGTCTTTGTTGTGGTGAATCATCATATTACCTATTCTTGATACAGTTTAGGAGAAAGCGGTTTGTTATTCCTGGTCTTCCTTGTGGTCTACAAATGGTCTGTAATCGTAGTACCTCTTCATGTGTATAAATCAGTGCTTATAATTCACAGAACTTTTCATTTATACTCGCTGCTTTGGAAAGTTACACTGATTGGGTTTAATGCAGAGAATATTGTTCCAAGCATCCCCTTGTCCATCACCATCAATCGCATTGTCTTTGTTGCCTATATTCATTTGGATGTTGATTATTTGGTGTTGGTTGTTGTCCATGTTCTTGCTGTTATGTCAGTGTTATGACCAGCTGTCTGCTGGCTTTCAAGACCGGGAAGGAAGTCTGGGGAATGTATTGGAGGGATGATCTTCAGGTTTAGGAGTAGGGCTAAATTTTTTTTGGGCATTATCTTCTGGTCCATTGTCTTCCACCTTCTCCACTTTTCTGCGGGGCGATCTTTAGGTATAGGGCTAAATTTTGGGCATTGTCTTCTGTTTCGTTATCTTCCACCTTCTCCCCTTTTGCACAGACGCTTTTGCTTTTCGCTGCACCTTTCACACTAGAGGTCATCTTTGCCCCACCTTAATCATCAGTGATTTTGTTTGTATTCAATAGATCAGATTAGGTTAGCTCTCTGGAGTATTGATTGATTCCTTATGCTTCGTAAAATTTGTATTAGTCACATGAGAAAACAGCATAACAAGAGAAAAGAAAAACATCAGTGACTTTTAGCTTGTTGGTTTGCTGTGTTAAGTCTTAAATCTTTCCCACTTGTAATTAAATAACTGATACGAGTTCCAATGCAATCCTCCATATCTAGTCTGTTTCCCACGTTCCATTGTCAGAGATTAGTCTCACAGAAAGAACAGTTCTGTTGTTCACTCTGTTATTTGCAAAATGTTAATATTATTTGTGGTGTGTGAAAAAGTGTTGGAATTATTTATTGTTTTTAGTGCAGTGCAAATATGTCTTCTGTCTCACATTGATTCATTGTTAGGTAAAACCGAATTACAATTGGAAAACTGTTAAACAGATTTGGACTGTTATAGAGCTGTTTGTTCACACTGCTTATCTGTACGTGTAAACTGTTAATATTATTTGTAATGTGTGAAAAAAATTTTGATTTATTGTTTTTAAAATGTTTGTTTTTCATGCTCAATGACTGTTGTGAAAAAACTTGCTCACTTTGTCACATACGTGTTTTTATTGGTTAGCGTAAAATGTTTAAAAACATAATTACAGGCTGTAGATAAAAATAAATTGTTATGGAATTTTTGTTTTCTGTGCATGTCATGATGTGATGTACATGTATTCTGTTAAGACTCTCATGCTTTCTGTATATTTCTTACTTTGTTGGGTATAGTAGCCAAATGACTTGTCATGCGGAGAGTATGGTTCAAGCCTTCACTTAGGCAATGACTGTGTAGAGACCTTGAGCAAGTTCTTCGCTCATCGTTGTTCTGTTGTATGGTCATGTGTGCACTTCTGAACTTTGGAAGGAGGGCAATATCAGATACAGCTGTATTGTATTGTATCATACATGGAGTCTCCGTCTCCCCCACTATTTTTGATTACAGACCGGGTACGATACCAAAGAGAACATGATTGGGAGAGGATAGCTCTGCTCAGTATCATCAATTTTAAATATTAGAATTAAATGCAAGCATTGTCAAATTCCATTATTTAGGATCAATGAGCATCGTTATTAGTACAAAATAAGATCAATACTTATAATGAATTTTTTGGTTCCATCTTTTACCCTTTGTATGGTTGCCAAACACTTGTCTGCAAATTGCCTTCCAGTTGAATTCAGCTTACCTACAATAGCTAGTCCAATATTTTCATCAAGACCTTTCCAAAGTGATAGACCGGCCACTGCGATAGCCCTACGTTGTGCCATAGAAGTCCTAGCCCAGGAAACAAGCATATCACGCAGGTCATAATAAATAGTTTTTTATTTATTTATTCCGGATTATTCTATACCGCCTCTCGAAGTCAACTACTACTCAGAGGCGCTCCCGACTACAGCATTGATACTGTGCTGGAATTTTCACGCCGAAGCGCCACGAGCAATTGCAAGTGAAGGACTTGCCCAAGGTCCGTACGCAGCGGCTAGAGTGGGATTCGAACCTGCAACCCTCCGGTCACAAGGCGCCGAACTTACCACTGAGCCACCACGCCCCACAATGTAATGTAAACATTTCAGTGCCATGCATAGGCTGCGTCCTGGAGACCAGTTTATTCGCCAGTGCATGTAGCCTATCATGGCTTCCCTAGCTAAGGGTTGTCTCTTATGGATGTCCGGAAAATGACCTACTGTTTGCCATTCCTCCCTTTTATTCACCAGTGCTTGTAGACTGTGACTTCGCTAGCAAAGGGGTCATCTATAAAGGACGTCAGTAAAATAATAGCTACATGTACTTCGGTCCCCCCTAATTGTCTGCTCTTTTTTGCATTTGGCATTATCCTGTCCATGCCATCGAAGTACTAAGACCTAGAGTAGGCTACTAACTTTACTATGGGATGAGGTACTTTGACACTCTTGTCCAGCAAGGAATCGAAGATGTAATGCAGAGCTATCTGACCGAAGTTGGTGTTCAAGGCTCCTGTCGTGTTTAGTCAACTTTAGTGTGCACCAAATTTAGATGTGGAGGACAGCATTTAGACATACCCCTCAACATTTCCTTCTCCTTCTTTTCGGATGTCCTTGGTGGATGAATTCTAACGACCGAATTTCTTGATTACAGCACTCTTGTGCTGGCTCCTGTCGTGTTTAGTCAACTTTAGTGTGCACCAAATTTAGATGTGGAGGACAGCATTTAGACATACCCCTCAACATTTCCTTCTCCC
>OY744611.1:23052417-23102417 GCA_963556255.1 Allolobophora icterica | reverse complement strand
CTTAGGAGGCAGAGATCCGTCAGCTAAACGCGTCTGGAAACTAATGTCGACAAAGGCAAACTGTAACAAATGGACAATTAATTCACATTACGTTGTATGTACAGTGGTTAAATTGCTCATCCAGAGGTGGTGGGTCTCTAAATTTTGCAAATATAAAAACCTAAGCGCATAGGCATGATTTGTGGGGCTACGATGGGTACCCGTATCCCCCACTTTTTTCGACTGGGGGTAGGCCTACCGTGCCCCTCACTTTTTGAACAATGCCAATCAATATTTTATTATTGTGCCTTCCCAGAGATCGCAGTCTCCGCCTTGCTTCGTGTATGTAAGATTGGTGCCCCCACTTTTTAGACCAGCTATAATTACACCGATCGTACACTGTCGGTGGAAAGACGTGTGGGCGAGGTAGAGGACTGGTCACCCGCCCTTATATGCCGAGCTAAGAAAATGAAGTCGCTAACAATTAATGCAGTCGTGATAATCTACCAACACAATTTCCAATGTCCCGTTCCGTAACTTTTCAACTATAGACGAAAGCGGCCTCTGCCGCCAGCTCTCGGCTCTTGGGCTTACAGGGTCCAGATAAGACGGGAAAAACCGTAGCCCGATCTCTCTCATTCTCTCTCTCTCTCTCTCTCTCTCTCTGTCTCTCTCTGTCTGTCTCTCTGGGCTATAGACGACATTTACATAGGCCCTACCGTGATTTTTCACGGGTTACAGCTAGTTATAACTAATCAGAGGACGTGCTATTTATTCCTACCCGCTGGCAGTGATAATGAAACAGCGGGCGACTTAAGTAAAAACGTATACGTCCTAAGTAGTTTTTTTTACAATGCTAGTGTCTTTTGAAACTCACTGTGAGGCTGACGAATGCTAATCTGATTTTCCGTGGTGGATCTCCCTATTGAGGTGGTGGGTCTCCTTTTTTAGGTGGCGGTTCTCATAATTTGGGTGGCGGTCTCACAATCCAGGTGGCGGATCTCAATTCAGAGGTGCCGGATCTCAGATCCGGCGGGTTCCGGCTGAATTTAACCACTGTGTATGTATGTATAAGCTTATGTATGTTTCTTGTTACTAGCTATTACTTTGAAGAGTGTAGCTTACCTTACATTACCTTACCTTACATTATATCATGTCGAACCGACATTGCATTACTTTATCCTCTTACTTACATTCCATTACACCAGTATCAACTGAAAGTCACAGTGGTTATTTAGTGGCTGCTTTTAAAATTCATCGCTTTCAAAGGCTTACCATACCTTGCATGCTTTTAAAATTTAATCTTATGTCACTTTTGTTACTTTAAGCCTATGTTGCGTTACCGTAATCGTAATCGTAAATTTGTATAGCGCCACTTGAAGAGAAACTCCTCAGCGGTGCTCCCGACCTGACAACACCAAAACAACGATCAGTGGCGTCTAACCCCTCACCTGGAATGGGAGAACAGACCTCCACTCTGTCCAACTTATATACAGGAAGCTCAGAAGTCACTCCGAACTGTAAATTAATTTGTCATATACACATCAGCATCATGCATGGTTTATAACGGAAGTTACTACAAGCTAAAAACTAAAATGAGAAGTTATTACACTATAAATGTTCATTAAAACTGTTTTCTGACCGGTTTATCTAGTACGTTAACCCCCACGGGGGAGATCGTACTCCCAAATCCTCCCTCACCCCATTGGTAGACGCCACTAACCACGATCGAAAAGAATTGCATGGTTTCAAACGCTTGCAGAAAAGGGGCAAAGAAAGACCAAGAAGTTCATTTCGAATTTCCTGAGCAACCTATTCCATTCCAGAACGATGGACCGACACGGGGAAGAAATGCTAAGTGAAACACGTGTGTTTCAGTTACCATTACTTTACATAGTGTTCCTTACTTTACGCTTCAGTTTCTTTGCCTTATTACATTACATTCTTTGCCTTATTACATTATATTACAACTGCATTTGATATTGTCCTCCGTCCAAAGTTCAGAAGTGCTCCCACTACCATACGACAGGACATCAATGACGCTGAGCAATTGTGAGTGAAGGATTTGCTCAAGGTCATGGGCGTCCGGAGGGGAAGAGGGCATTTGCCTCGTGGATTTTGCAAATATTTAAGAAAATAAATCTTTTGATTATTATGATTATTACAACAGTCCCAACACGATTTTCAATGCGAAAAATAAACTTAATTATTTAGGTAAGTCCCTGACCATTATTTATTTTTAAAGTTGTCACGTGTTCTGTGTTCATGAATAGCTGCTATGCAAAAACGTCATTTTGTTCCCCCTAAAAACAATATGCCCCTTAAATGTTTTTGTCACCCCTCTAAAAAAATTTCTGCGGACACCCATGCTCAAGGTCCTTAGACAGGGAGCGCCTGAGTGGAGGTTCGAACCCCTGTATGTATTAGAGGTGTACCGATAGCCCTTTTTGCCGATTATGCCGATACCGCGTATAGCCGATTATTGAATAGCCAATACCGCGTACGAGTCCGATTATTTTGTTATCGCCCAAAAACTAGGCACACGACGTTGTATAAGGGTTATTAAGGAGTTTCCAGTCCTGTATATAATAATAGGTCCGTGGTTTCTACGGTGCCTAGTAAGTAGTGCAATGCTAAATATAAAGCAATAATAAGAAACAAAACTAGATATTTGTGCTAATTTTTTGTTGTTGTGACGATTATTGTGCAAAAACGTTGATTGTAAAGTAATTTGTATCGGCGCCGATTATTTTTTGCCGATGCAAATTATGCCGATACCTCTAATAATCGGCCCGATTACGAATGCTGCCGATGCATCGGTACAGCTCTTGTATGTATACTCTCCACATTATAGAACGAGCGCTCTGTCCAAGAGTATATCTTACCGCTGCGTCACTGTGGAAGCTGGTGTCGTAGTTTGCATCTGCCAATGGAAGGATAGACGAATTGACGGATGAAAGAAGGACAACAAGAGGAAGGAAGGAAGCGTAGCGTCAACAGGAGTAAATAATTGATGCGCGCGAGTGCTGTGAGTTAGGGCAGATCTATGGAAAACTGCTATTAAGGAATTTCATCAAAAATGTCAGAAGGTGGATGACAGCACAAATACTCTGTGTCCAGTAATGTATCAAAACATTTATATAGCGCCTCAAAAGCATCTCATTGTATTAAAATATTGTTCTATGCATTACATAGTGTCACGTGAGTATCTTGTAATCATTAAACTTGGAAGAAGTCACTGATCCAGTTGTTAAGAGACTCTAATAATTAGGAAGTCGTGGAGTCATGTCATGGTGTTATAATATATGGCATCAGCATTCAGCAGTCACAGCATGACTAGTAATAGCTGGACGCGACACGTGTCACTGCCAGCAGCTGACGTAATAGGTGTTGATGTTACTGGCGATGCTTTGGTGTTAATGTTGGCGGTAGTGTGGGTGATTTGACAACTTAATAATTTTCTTGTTTTTATTCGTTTTCGCTGTACTTACTGTTGCAGTTTTTATTTATGGTAGTTCATCTTTTGTTACTTCCAGTTTTGCAAAGTAGTTACCAACTTATAGTAACACACAGTTATCCTACAGACCGACAACCGATAGACACAGAAACTAGCACGAAAGCTTTGTCGTCTATCACGGGCCTATCATGGGCTTATCGTAGACCTATCATGGAACTATGATATGAGGTCATCCAGCAATGACACTGAATTTTTGAATGAACTCAGTAACATAAATTATACTAATAATAATATATTCGTAATAAAGTTACACTCTTAGTGACAGTGACACTCGTAATAAAGAAAACTATAGATCCGAGGTATGCAATACTAATGTACGCAGCTTCTCCAATCGAGTAAAAGGCCCGCAACTCTGGAATTCAATCGATTCTAACCTACGTGCACTGTGCTCACTGAGTGTTTTTAAGAATGCTTACAGAAAAATTTTTATTGACCAATACTAGCTTCGTAAAAACTAACTAACTTCATTCTTACTACAGCTGATTGCATGCTAATAATAATAGATTTCATCTGAGACTCTGAGTGTCACTCCCAGCTGATCGATTTTATATGGAATACTAATGACCGGTGGTGACTCGATAAGCTATTACAGCTTCTCCTCGGGAATCGTCTTCTAATGTATCTAAGCATTTCTTGCAGTCCTAGTGACTTCAAGCTACATCGATATGATCAGTCCTAAGAATAAAAACAATCTACCTTATACCTTGTATATAATTATGTTACTTAGGCCCTACTCTAATAATACACGATGTTATAAATAGCTAGTCGACTGAAAAATATTTCTGTTTGTATTCTGTTTGTATTCGAATTTCTGTTTGTTTTCGATTCAATAAATGATTTGATTTGATTTGATATAATATTCGTGTTTATTGACAAGCTCACTGACAAACCGCAGTAAATAACTTTGAAACATATGACGGTACAATTATCAAGATCTTATAGAACACTCGTCTTGGCAGCTTGTTAGGCGCGCGCTC
The DNA here is from genome assembly GCA_963556255.1 of Allolobophora icterica. Classification (NCBI taxonomy): domain Eukaryota; kingdom Metazoa; phylum Annelida; class Clitellata; order Crassiclitellata; family Lumbricidae; genus Allolobophora; species Allolobophora icterica. The sequence continues at coordinate 23,097,944 of OY744611.1, read as the reverse complement.
ATTTGCAGCTGCCACCTAGGGAGTGGACGGCTGAGTCGACCTATAGGGAGCTTACGGGTATCGATTATCGAACCGCGTCTTTCAAAATCTCATGTTCTTCGAGCAAGAGTGTTACTAATCGTCTATCCTCCCACCCCATAAGAATAGGACAGACGGGTGTTTATGTTACTGATTTCTACTGATGTCCTATGTCGACATGTACACAGCTAGTAGTAATTAGTAGCTCAGAACTGACAGTATTCTCTACTCTACTGAAATAAATCATTGCATTTATTTTTGTTAAGTTCTACATGCCAAGTAGACTGCAGATTATCATTATGCTGATACAGTAGTAAGCGCGAGGATCTTATTCTCGGTGTTTAGAACTAGCAAGTACAGGAATGATAGTTTCGCTAGCAGCGCGCTGAGGATATGGCTACTGCGTGGCTACTACCTTGTAGTAGTTTTAGTTTAACGACACTGTTTGATAACAAAGATTTCTTACGTCGCCCTCCTCTTTTATCCAGGCTTGGGACTGGCGCTGCCTGGCACTAAGGCCCGGGCGTGCAGTGGCGGAATTGGCTACTATGTCATGACGCCTGGAAGCTTTTACACGAAACCAGAAAGTTGTTATTAAGATATGCTGCAATGAAATTCTCAAGTGCGGACAGCATGCAGTTCAAAGCTGCCTTTATGCGTGATGTCCTTCACTGGCTCCCTGTTTCTCAGCGCATCTCCTATCGGGTTGCTGCACTTGTCTGGCGGTGCCTTCTATAGGCTGTGCTCCATCCTACCTGTCTGATCTTTGTCGGCCTGTCTCTGAACTTGCAGCTCGACGATCTCTCCGCTCTTCGGCAAGGGGGGGGGAGCTTTTAGTCCCCCGTGATTGCCCTGCTATTAGACAGTGTCGGGCCTTTTCGGTTGTAGGGCCCTCCATCTGGAATGGCCTACCTTTAAACCTGCGCTTGCTGCCACTGTTAAACTCGCCTGCTTTTTGCAAGTCCCTCAAGTCTCATTTCTTTAGCTGTGGCTGAGCTGGGAGCGCCTCTGAGTAGGTATCAGCTAGGTATCTTGAAGAGGCGCTATATATATATATATATATATATATATATATCATCTGCGTTCAGGCTATATTAGTGCATGCTTTCGAAATATATATATATATATATATATTTCATCTGCGTTCAGGCTATATTAGTGCATGCTTTCGAAAGACATTCGTTTTAACTGGCCACAATAATCGTGCGTGTATGTCTGTATGTATGTATGTATGTATGTATGTATGTATGTATGTATGTGTGTATATATTTGTATATATGTATGTATGTATTTTTGTACGTAAGAATGCGTTTATGCTGGATGTATGGATGGATGGATGGACGTACACGTACGTGTACGGAACGACGGACAGACGGGTGGACGGACAGAGGGATGGATGTATGTTCATGCTTATATAAACACAGAGTTTCTATATTTCTAATCACATCGAGGCTTCCAGCCAACTTGTCGTAAATAATCCTTTAATTGACCGAGTAAAAAATGTACTCTGACCAATCGGTGGAACGACTGAGATATCTCGCATAGCAAAAATTTTGTCTGACTGTCGAACACAATAGAGCTGAGGCCTGTCTGCAAGCCTTGCGTAACTTACCTATGTAAGGTCAGATACGGGGATAATTTTATCTTGTAAGAATGCGAGGTAAGATACGGGGATAATTTTACCTTGTAAGAATGCGAGGTAAGATACGGGGATAATTTTACCTTGTAAGAATTCGAGGTAAGATACGGGAATAATTTTACCTTGTAAGAATTCGAGGTAAGATACGGGAATAATTTTACCTTGTAAGAATGCGAGGTAAGATACGGGGATAATTTTATCTTGTAAGAATGCGAGGTAAGATACGGGGATAATTTTACCTTGTAAGAATGCGAGGTAAGATACGGGGATAATTTTACCTTGTAAGAATTCGAGGTAAGATACGGGAATAATTTTACCTTGTAAGAATGCGAGGTAAGATACGGGGATAATTTTACCTTGTAAGAATGCGAGGTAAGATACGGGGATAATTTTACCTTGTAAGAATGCGAGGTAAGATACGGTGATAATTTTACCTTGTAAGAATTCGAGGTAAGACACGGGGATAATTTTACCTTATAAGAATTCGAGGTAAGATACGGGGATAATTTTACCTTGTAGGAATGCGAGGTAAGATACGGGAATAATTTTATCTTGTAGGAATGCGAGGTAAGATACGGGGATAATTTTACCTTGTAAGAATGCGAGGTAAGATACGGGGATAAATTTACCTTGTAAGAATGCGAGGTAAGATACGGGGATAATTTTACCTTGTAAGAATTCGAGGTAAGATACGGGGATAATTTTACCCTCAAAGAATCTAAGGTAGGCCTAAGATACGGGAAAATTTTACCCTGTAAGAATGCGAGGTAAGACACGGGGATAATTTTACCTTATAAGAATGCGAGGTAAGATACGGGGATAATTTTACCTTGTAGGAATGCGAGGTAAGATACGGGGATGATTTTACCTTGTAAGAATGCGAGGTAAGATACGGGGATAATTCTACCTTGTAAGAATGCGAGGTAAGATATGGAGATAATTTTACCCTGTAAGATTGTGGAGTAAGATACGGGGATAAATTTACCCTGTAAGAATGTGAGGTAGATACGGGGATAATTTTACCCTGTAAGAATGTGAGGTTAGATACGGGGATGATTTTACCCTGTAGGAATGTGAGGTTGATACGGGGATAATTTTACCCTGTAAGAATAGATATGGAGATAATTTTACGCTGTTAGAATGTGAGGCTAGACACGGGGATAATTTTGCCCCTTAGGAATGTGAGGTAAGATACGGAGATACTTTTACCCTATATTATAGGGTAAAAGTATCTCCGTATCTTACCTCACATTCTGATAGGGCCTATAAGAATGTGAGTAAGATACGGGGATAATTTTATTCTGTAAGAAAAGATATGAAAATAATTTTATCCTGTAGGAATGCGAGGCTAGATTTTACCCTGTTAGAATGTGAGGTAAGACACGCGGATAATTTTACCTTGTGAGAATGTGGGGTGAGATACGGAGATATTTTTTTTAGAAAGAAGCACCTGGCAGCTTAATACCTCAGTTTTCCTAACTTCTTCTTAAAGCTGTGATAGTGTCATTACTGAGACAGTACTATCATCGAAACCATTCCACAGGTCTACAACTCTTGCACTGAAGAATTTCTGCCCTAATGTTCCTTTCGGCCTCTAATTCAACAATTTATAGCTGTGGCCACGAGTTGCCTTGTTTTATGCTAATTCAAAGAACCTCTCCCACTGCAGTGCTCCCTTTCCAGTGATAGTCTTATAAGCTTCGATAAGATCTCCTCTGCCCCTCCTTCTCTCCACTATTGTTAGTCCACACCTTTTCAACCTTTCTTCATTACTTAAATCCTTGTAGCTCCAGATCATTTTTGTTGCTCTTCCTTGCACTTTCTCCAGTTTTCCATGTCCTGTTTCAGGTATGGATTCCATACCTGGATACAGTATTCTAACTGTGGCCTAACCTGCGACTTCTACAACCGCTGTATTGTATCCTTGTTTCTGGTGACTATTGTCCTTCTTATCATGCCTAAAGTTGCGTTAGCCTTTTTTGATGCTTCAGCACATTGTCTTGAAGGTTTCGCTCTCTTGTGCAAAATCACTCCCAAGTCCCTTTCTTCGTCACTCACTTTCAATACCTTACCCTCTCCCATTTCATACGATAACCCGTTGTTTCTCTTCCCCAGATGCATCACTGAGCACTTTTCCAAATTAAAGAGCATTTGCCAGTCCTGTGACCATCTGAACATTCTTCTTAGACCTTCCCGCAGGATCTCCACTTCTTCATCATCATCCCCTGGTCTACATAGTTTTGTATCATCCGCCAACTTATAAATTTTTGATAAAATCGCATCGTCTATGTCATTAATTAAAAGTACGATCAGCAGTGACCCAAGCACGGACTCTTGTGGCACTCCACTTAGCACTGTCGTCCAGCTAGAGTGTTTATCTCCTATTCCCTCCTTTTGACTTCTATCTGATAGCCAGTTTTGAATCCATTTCAGTATACTTGCCCTCTAATCCCACTTGCTCGCAACTTTTTGGCCAGCCTTACATGAGGTACTTTGTCAAATGCCTAAGTAAATTATATCTACAGGTTTCCCTCGTCAATCCTCTCACAGAACTCCTAAAAAACCTCCAGCAGATTTGTCAAACACGAACGGCATCAATAGTTAATCCACGTTGGCTGCCATTTATGATATCAAGATCATTCAAATGTTTAAATGTTCTACTATATTATCCTTACTAAATCTCTCCATGACCTTGCACACCACACATTTTGCAATGATCTACCTTGTCTGTACAACGGACTGAATTTCAGCGAAACTTCAGAAACTTAAAACTCTGAGATAATCTTGATTTTACATTTAAAAAATAAATAATGAAATTGAAGCAATTTTGACAGATTTATAATTTTAGGGTCCATCAATTTGGTAAACTTATGTACGCATGGAGGGGCATTAACCCAAATGTATATCAGGGCGCCGCCAGCCTTTAAAAAAATTTTGGACGCACACCCCTCCCGTCTCCTCCAATCCTCACCCGTCCTCTGTCTGCCACTCGTAGACATGCACTGAAAATAACTCAGAGTGACTCATAAAAGTACAGTATAACACAAGCATATGATGTCATATGATATTATTCATACATACTGTATTGTAAACCAAAATTACACAGTGAAATTGTCAAAAACATTGATGCGATGCCTAATCCTTATTTGGTTTTGATTTGGTGGGTGGACGCACGTGCGTCCAGTGCGTCACGCTGCCGGCGCCCCTGCTGCATATTGCATTGTATTGTATATAGGTATTTATAAAGCGGCTCTCGCGGCATATACCATTCAGAGGCGCTCCCAGTGCGCGAGACCCCGCGAGAAAAAGCAGGATTTAAGGTGTGAAAAGAAAGAAGCAACGCTACCAGAGAGAATGGTGGTGCTGACAGAAGGAGGAAGTCGGTTCCAAAGTGAGGGCTCTATGCAGACAAAGGACCTGGATTAAGCCATAGTAATCCTGACACGAGGAACTAAGAGGTCAAGACGATAAGAAGATCGGAGAGGACGCAGCAAGCAGCAGAATGAGACCGTAGAAGTAGATCACGCAAGTACTGTGGAGCAAGACCCAATTGAGACTTAAGCACAAGAATAAGCACTTTGAATTGTATACAAGCAGAGAGAGGGAGCCAATGGAGTTGTTCAACCATGAAGGTGGAGATATGAGAGAACCGATGGAGACGGCCAATGAGTCTAGCAGCAGCATTGAGTACGGACTGGAGAGGTGAAAGACGGATCTTGAGAAGGCCAATAAGGAGAGAATTACAATAGTCAATTCGAGAGCACACGAATGCATGTACAATTCGCGTGAAGGTCGAGGATGAGACAGACCGCCGAATAGCCCGGAGACGCCTTAAGTGGAAGTAAGAGGAGCGAGAGAGATTGGAAATGTGCTCAGCAAAGTAGACGAGCTATCCAGAATGACACCTAAGTCACGAACACTGGACGAGAAAGTGTAGTGAGGAAACCTTTGAGACAGGAGCACAAAATCAAGCTTTTGGAATTGCTGAGGGTGCCAAACCAGATGAATTTGGTTTTGGAAGAGTTTAAAGAAAGGCGGTTTGAAGACATCCAGCAATGAAGATCTTGGGAGAGAGCCTCAATGAAACCAGTTAGAAGGAGTTGAGCAGATGGAGGCCCATGGACAAAAGCCTGGACATCATCAGCGAAAAGGTCACCAGTGTTTAGAGAAAGGGGAAGGAATGTCAGCCGTATACAGAATGAAGAGAAGCATATGCTTGCGTATGGGGTGTCTACTGACAATGTACAGTACGTACAGATAGGACTCGGGTGGGGGAACCCCATAGGCCTAATTTGTCTAAATTGGCCTTCAAATTTATTTGCCTTCAAATGAGCCACAGCTCAGTTTTTTCAGCGATCAGACCAGTACTACCAGGAGTAGGACTGTGGGAGAGGTGTCACACTGTCACATGTATGCCACTTTATATTATTGGCTTCTTTCAGAGATAAATCTTGGGCTAGCACGGTCAGTATACGGGGACCTTAACTGGCGTGGCGCCTATTCAAACGGGCAGCGGTGGTGAAGGATCTCACCCGATCAATTCATTGAAAAATGAGCAGGGTCGAGGCCATATACGGTCCCTATAGAAAATCGCGTACATTTACATTTACATTTGTTCAGTGCTTTTTTCTAGAAAAAAAAATGGTTCCGGAACGGAACGATAGGTTCCGGAACTGAATAATTATGGGTGGGCTAAAAATCGGCGAAAAACGGGATTGGGGGTTGGGAGGAGTCTCAATAAACACTGAAAGCAGTTCAAAACACTTAAATTAAATTTTTAAACTAAATCATTGTTTTTGTTATTGAAACAAATAAATTATTTTTAGTAGCTGAAAAAAGGTGCCGGAACGTCGTTCCGGCTAAAAAAGCACTGCATTTATTAAACCATCACGTAGTGAGGCCGACACAGCCTGCCGGCCTAAATGGATTACACATCCTTCAATCCGGCCTAAACTGCAGACAGCTGCTGGTTCAAGATTTTAGCTGCCGCGGTGTACTGCTGCTGTCCCGAGTAGGATTCGGCGGGGTGCGTCCATGTGCTTATAAAGAGCGGAGGGGGGCAATTTTCTCGGATTTCTGCCTACATATTGCCCCCCTCCGCTCTTACTGAAATAAAATTTGTAACATTATTTTTATTTTACAGAATTATAATTTAATAAAGTTACAGCAAATTCTCTGTTACAAATTTCTTATTCCTCCGCATTCTTTTGCGATCAGTGAAACGATAAAAAAAATTAATCGCTGATTAATTTCAATTAATGTTTTTAGTCGATGCTCATCTCTAAAACCTAATACATATTTAATAGGCAACATACATAAATACATGCATACGTACTTACATACAAACATTGTACATAAATATAAGTATTCATTACATACATTTATACACAAATACACCGCACATAGGCCTACATATATTCATACATACATTACTGCACTCATCATGTATACATTCAAATATACATGCATGTATATATTCATACATAAATGCATATATAAAATAAATATATGACAACAGCTGCTTTCATTTCTAGTATTGCATTGTATCTAAACATTTATAAAGCGCCGTTCACAGTTTTCGCTAATCAGTAGCAGTGCCACTACTAATATAGATCACAGTAGTGTTCCAGTTGTATTTGTACTGTATGTGTTTTAACAACAGTTCCATGTTTGTGTAGGTTTCCTATAATATGTGTACTGCATAGCCTATTGGAATTTGAAGAGTAGACATTGCCATTATGTAACAAGACTGCTTTCAGCCTTAACAGTGACGAATCTATAAAAAATACGCCATTGTTGTGTGCCCTGTTCACAACCAAAATTCGCGAACAATCCATCGATGTCAGTGCGGAAACAGAGTTTATCAAACTGCGCAAAGAAATATCTCGTATCTTCTTGAGTGGGTCCAAAAGGCAAGACTTGTCCTACATGGCGACAGCAAACTCCATCCTCCTGGTCTTAAAACAAGTAGTTCTGCTTTTATTTTATAAAAACTCAAGTCCCTGATCAGGCCATTTAAATATGACTGTTATCAGATGAGGTCACCGGATATGAACGGTTAAAAAGCTTGATCAATGACACGTTCCATATCTGACTCGTGCACTGTGGCATCTTCGTCTGCCTCATCTAATAATAATAATAATAATAATAATAATAATAATAATAATAATAATAATAATAATAATAATAATAATAATAATAATAATAATAATAATAATAATAATAATAATAATAATAATAATAATGATAATAATAATAATAATAATAATAATAATAATAATAATAATCTTTTCTTTAATTAAGCGCCTGCAAACGCACTGCGCTGTACATTGAGCATACATATAGTAGAAACGGCAGCCACGCAGGGCGCCTTACATACATGTATTAAGTAGAAGCACACATGATAACAGTTTTACAGGAGTCGAATATAACTGCTTATGCGGCAGCCACATACGGCGTCAAATCACGGTCTACTATTCATTTAACCACCGCCGCCGCCTAGCGAGTGGAAGGCAGAATTGACCTTAAATTAACGGATGTCTACGGGTTCGATCTTGGTACCTTCAGCTCTTCACACCAGTGTGTTATCCATTACTCTACGGCCCCCCGGCCTTGAGGTCTCTGTTGGCTTCCGTACTGTCAAACTGTCGTCTTGCAGCAATGGTCTGCTGACTGAGGGCAGATTGGGATTTTCGAGAGATTACTTATTTTTAGCAGAGAAGCCAGCCAGTGGTCAGACAGAAGCAGCAATCCGTCCCGTGATCCTTCTGTTCTCGCTATATCATCATCAGAACTGCGAACAGCATTGATTTTCGAGTATCTCAGAGCCAAGCTGTCATATCGACAGAACATGTTGCATAGCAGATGAGTCACACACTGGTCAGACATAAGTAACACCCGTCACGTACGTGATTCTTCTGTTCTTACCATATCATAGCGACTACGAACTTATGAGTACCTCTACGCTAAACTCTCAGACTGACAGAACATGTTGCACAGCAGATGTGGGTAGCCTATGGAGTATCTTGATCATCAATTTTATAACTGAAGTATAGCTCAAACGCTTTCTTTGAGGCTTAACTTAAGCGTACACTCGCCACACATGTAACGAAATGCAAGGCGGCTGCTACAACATTGACGAGACATTTATGCTGTAACGAATCGCCCTGAGGACAATAAATGCTAGTTTTAGGTGCGTACACGATGTTAAACGTATTGGTACAGAACCCTTACGACCTGGGATTGCAAAGCAATTGAAGGGCTTGCCGCAATAACTAGGCATGTCGGATTTTTTTTAGGTTTGGGAAAATGGCTTCAAAGAGTTGACACTTCTAACTGTTGTATTTAAGCCATTTGACGACGTATCGACAAACTGTATGAAGCACCGTGTGAGTTAGGCCTATTAATTGTCTTTCACGAAATTGTTACATAATGCAAAATTGAAGAAAAACGACAATGTTTGATATCATACCAGGATATTGCACTGGAGTAATGCTGCCGCCTGCACAATACCACATGGTGATTGTAACCTATTGCCCCTATATTTGGGTATTATTTCTCTAAGGACTGACACTGATCATGTGTCCGGCTACTTGTAAATTCAATCCTACTTCTCATTCACATGCAAGCGGGTCAAGTGACCCCAACAGTCAACCAATGGAGAGATATCACTAGTAAACATTTTTGAATATGTAATCAAGATAAACACAGATCAGTCCTTGCAGAGTTACAATAAAGAATGTTAAGAATTCTAGATGAAGATATGGCCTAATCTGTTACTTATGACCAGCACTATTATTGTATGTTTCATATCACACCTAGGCTAACCTCCCCATTGAGAATGGTTCCCGTTGGATTGTAGACCGTATAAAGTCAATCGTTCCTTCCTTTCGCAGTGTTTATCGACGGTCGCAGATGGCCATCTTCGTAGAGCGAATAATGGTCATTGACGTCGCTGTGTCGACTCGTTTTGTAGATATTTCAATCCGCCGATGTTCAAGCGATGAATGTTCGAACAACGTTCCTTTATTTAACCATAATATTATAGGATTCACTCTTCAAAATTCGTGTCGCCTGATCGTAATTTACGAACTCTAGCTATGTTCTACTGAGAACATTCGCCGTTATGACCTCTTTGGCAAGGTCTTTCGCTACGCACCGTTCGTACTCGTCTTTCGCTCGACAAGTTATACAACTAATTCCTCTTCGAATGAGTTCACACAACTCCCTCGATAACTGATCGTAGAATGCCACCGTTCAAAACGATAGTCCATTTCGATCTATTTTGATCAGGAGTTACAGACGCAAAATTCGACAGCACGTCCAGTGACTTCGAACGCGACATTGCAACTAAAACTCTCCTCGCTCCATTAGTCCTCATTTACATATCCAGCAGACGACTGATGGCAGAAACCGTTACAGTTTAATTCTGTCCTATGATCGTTCGACAACGAAAGGTAAATAATCTCGCCTCTCGACAATATCCCTGAATCTTAGTTAAATTTTATGCCCTACTGCTGGTCATTGTGCTGGCCAATTAATTAAAATTAATGACTTTATCTAAATAATGGCTAATGACACCTATCCTACATTGTCACTAAGCATCAGATAAGTGTATCTGTGTGGTCAGAGGAATATACTCGTTACAGTGACAAACTGTTTTACTTTATCCAAAAGCCAATCCAAAAATTATCAGATTTGCACGAAATTTGCAGGGTATATATAGAATACTCTATTCCAAGCACGCTGGCATACTTTTTCACATAAACCAGGTATGTCAACATACCTAAATTCGCCGGGTACACAGGAACGCAACAGTGAAATGTATCAATGGCAAACTGATCTGTGTTCGTATTTTCCGAATCCGTGAGTTTAATAATGTGCAAACTATTGAATTTATAGGCATGAGAGCGATGCAAACTTGTAGTTAGCTCTATGTTATAAGACGCCACTTAAATGTATGTATGCATGAATGAGCTCAGCTGGACATGCAATATACAGAATATAACCCTCTTAGGGGTTGTCCATAAAAGACGTCCGCAATGAGGGTGAGGGAGGGTCATTCAAATGCGGACAAATGCAGACAAGGGGCAGGGGGTTACGAACAGTGCAGACGTCCGTTTCTAAATTTTATAGTTTTTTTAAACACCACCTTGTTTAAACATTCCCAGAGAGACGGAAAGGTCAGTGAGCTGATTGCCTAAAGCATCATGCTGCGTAGGCCCTATTAGAACTTTAAAGTACTCGGTGCTTGAAAACTCTAACAGGAATAACATGGTCATGGAAACATTGGGAGAGGGAGGAAGTTTTGATCTGGCAGGCTAATAGTTCATCGTTCAAGACGAAGGGCGGGGACAGGAAATCGAAGCGCTATGCAAATGTACACGTTTTTATATAGCGCAATGCAGGAGGGAAGGTCAAAGATCAAATGCGGATAAGGGGAGGGGTTCTAAGTAGGGCATATTTTGCGGAGGTCCTTTATGGATGATCCTGTAGCCCATCCCGGTGTTGTGGAACGTTCTAATTGTATTGTATCTAGAATTTATAAAGCGCCTCTCGCAGAATAACTTTCAGAGGCGCTCCCAGCACAGAAGCCCCGAGAAAACAGAAATGCCTTTAGGGAACGCGAGACTGATGAGGAAAAGCCAGTCATTAGTTTGGCCCTCAGCAGAGGGACAAGGTCATTCCAGATCGTGGGACCCACTACATATGATATTAAATTTATATAAATATTATCAAATCAAATCAAATCAGTCTTCATTGTACCGTGAGCAGTGCATGTAACATCATAGTGTGTACAACATTGAAACATTCACTGTTATTACATTTAAAAAAGTAAGTTCACACAATAAGCACTGATCAAGGAACAAGGGCGACCCAAAAGGGGCGCAAGCCACGCCAGGTTAGGGTAACCCACATTCCGAATTACATATCGATGGTGGATTGGTGGGTGCATTATTGTTAGGCCTAACAGAAATTCGTAGTAAGGATCACAGAATCAACGCGTTTTACTCATAACACACCCAGATGATGATCAATTAGCAAAGCTGGATCAGTAATATTAACCAATGAAACAAAAATCTTTTGAGTTTGATTAATTTCATATTTTCCACCTTCTAGTCTCCTCTGGTTTTTGACAATTTTAGGCGTATTCAATGATTTTTTAAAATTCCATATGTAGCAGGTTTCGAATGCTCAGCGGTAGGCCTATATTATGTTATATCCTAGGTCAGGGGTCTCCAAAGTTTTCCAGCGGGGCCACACTGCTGACTTTCTAAAGCTCCACGGGCCAAAACTCCGAAAAAAAACCGCGAATGAATAACTGTTAACAGACTATTTATTCCTGAGGTCTGATGCAGTGCAGAAGTTCAATGCAGATATCAATAACAATTAAGATGGTTTTTCGTTAGTCCTGATTAGTGTGAGAAGCATGAAATTGATGCATTTCTGAAATAATTCTATCCAACTGCGGTTCAAAGTGAGTGGTTCCAATCATAAGTAAGGCATTCAAATGTTCATCAGACAATTGCGATCTGTAGCAGGATTTCGTGTACTTCATCTTGGAAAAAGTCTTCTCACACAAATACGTAGTGCCAAAAACTGAAATGAATTCACGAGCAAAGTTTCTTAAATGAACATATTGGTCAGATGGAAGGCATTTGTAGAATTCAATCAAATTTCCTTCCTTAAATTTGTCCCTCAGGATGTCATTGGATTGCAAATCGATAACTTCCATTTGTAAGTCAGGAGGTAAGTCTTCAATGACAGTCAAAAGGATTTTCGAAGGTTCTTATTTTCGAACAGCATGCATCGAGATCAGAGAAACGTTCCTGGAACTGTTGTTTCAAAACGGAAATGATATCTTGAGCAAACAAGCTTGGAACGGAGTCGCAGCTTCCTGGCTATATTTGTCACAGTGTGAAAAGTGAGATAAGCAGCTTCTTGCTAAGTGAGAGTATCAAATAGGACTAATGTTAACTTCTAACGAAAAGCTTTCACCTTGGAGTACAAATCACAAATGAGTGAAGTTTCACCCTGCATTCGTAGATTGAAATCATTCAGGTGCATGGTTAAATCTGCTGAAAAGGCTAATTTCCAGAGCCATTCACTGTCTGTGAGCAACACAAGTGGACGGTTCTTCTCATTTAAGAATGATTCAATCACAGTTCGAAGCTCAAAAAATCGAGCCAGAACTTTTCCACAGCTAAGCCATCTCACTGAAGTATGGTAACGTAGGTCTGGAAACTCAGCATCCATTTTTCTACAGACAGCGACATGGATTTTGGCAATATGCATGTCAGAGTAGGCCTATAGCGGCGTTAAAATTATCAATTTTCCCAATTTATTTTGTTTTTCAAGGAGAGTTCCGCGGGCCAGAATAGAGACCTTAGCGGGCCGGTTGTGGCCCGCGGGCCGTACTTTGGAGACCCCTGTCCTAGGTCCAGCAGAACGAAGTGAGAATCGATAATAGCTAATTCTTGCATATATTTCAGAGATCCCATTGCTGACCTTGTAATATCAAACAACATAATAACCGATGTACATCTGTCTGTCTGTCTGTCTGTCTGTCTGTCTGTCTGTCTGTCTGTCCCGTAACAAACACTATTGTGACGTCACTATACTGCCGCCTTGGCGACGGCTGTCTTGACGACGACTATAGGCCTATAATATGACGTCATAATATAACGGGCTAATACTCTATTAAGCCTAATTGTTATCACTGCAATAATTGTTTTATATACCGTGATTTTTCACGGGTTACAGCTAGTATTATAATAGTATTTAATATGTTCTATGTCGTTGAAAGCGGACACAGACAGACAGAATAGCGTTACTTTTAAACGGATCGCACAGTGGAAAAAATGGCGATGGATTATTGACCACGCTCTCAAAAACTTATGATCACTGTAGATCGACCATCTCCCTCGGAAACACTTCCAGTTGAGAAAGTTATCCTAGTGGCACAGACTCAAATCTACGCAGACGTAGGAAGGTTATCCCATATGGTACAGACTGAAGGTCTGCAGGTATACGACAGCCAGTATACTACTCATTATTCGTTAGAAATCTGCACGGTGTGTAATGATGTAGTAAGTACTATTTTGAGAGACGAGAAGGAAACGATTTATTTGAGTTACGTATAGCCTATACAATGGGACGAGACAGACGTTTTAAGCTAAGTTGAAAGTTAAAGTGCGAACAGTAATATTCCACCATTGACTATATATGTGCTTTCATAACCTATAGGAGACTTCGTGATTCTTATTGGCTAAATTCATCCGAATGTTTAAAGTAACGCTTTAAAATTAAATGTGACTTCAGATCTTCAGTTGAGCGTGTCCAGAGCGTGCGTGGATGCTGTGTTTGGTGCATATTAGTGTATGCGTTTATTAGATATTAATTTGAAAATAAAAGAATCGAAATGAGGAAACAAAAAAATGACGTATTTTTCAGAATAGCTGACGTAATTAAAAACTCGATGGTCTTACCACCTTGACAGCATAAGGACTTTGGTGGCCTTCATGCATCGTAGTCTCAGTTCCACGTAACAGTTCTTTACTTATCTTACTGATACACCGTTGAGGAGGAAACGAATACTCGCCACATATATACATGCAGTCATTTTAAATAACATAATATATATATATATATATATATATATATATATATATATATATATATATATATATATATATATATATATATATATATATATATATATATATATATATATATACAGCCCTACTTGCTGGACAAGCAACACACAGAATATAGCCCTCTTAGCTCATCCCGGTGTTGTGCAATGTTTTAATATTATAGTATCTTATGTTTCATGTCGTTGAAGACAGGCATAGGCAGACAGGCTGGCATGAGTTTAAAACGGATCGCACAATGGAAACGATGGCGATGGATTATTCACCTGCGCTTACAAATGGATAAGTCTACTGTTCACTGTAGATCGGCCATCTCCCTCAGAAACACTTCAAGTGGGGAAAGTTGTCCTTGTGTCACACACTCAAATCGAAATCTGGTCTGTGTAGGAAAGTTACTCCCATGTGGTACACACTAAGTGCGTAGGTATACGACGGCCAGGAACTACTCGTTTTCCGAAAGAAGCTGCACGGTGTGTAGTCATACGTATGTATATATGTAGTACGTATATTTAGAGCCAAGACAGAAACGATTTATATGAATCATATGCAGTGGCACCAGACAGGCGTTATAAGCGAAGCTCAAAGTTAAAGTGGGAACAGTAATATCCCACCATTGCCTATGAGCCTCTTATGAAATAGTTCTGATGGTTCTAGAAGACTTCGTGATTCTTATTGGCTAATTCATCAGAATGTTTAAAGTAACGCTTGCAATTAAATGTCACTTCAGAACTTCAGTTGAGTGTGTCCAGCGTGTATGTGGATGCTGTGTTTGATGTATATTAGTGTATTCTTTTATTAGACATTAATTTGAAAATTAAAGAATCGAAATGAGGAAGCAAAAAATGACGTTGTATTTTTTCACAATAGCTGACGTCGTAATTAAAAATCGATTGTCTTGATCACCATGACAACGTATGGAGAGATGACTGTGGTGGCCTTCCTGCATCTAAGACGTATCTTGCTGATGAACCGTTGAGGTGTATGCGAATACTCGCCACACATGTAACAGAATATTCCAAAATGAGGGGCCGACCTTCCGTGTTGCACTGTCAAAGTACGCGACGGGGGAAGGTTCGTAAAAAGAAGGCTTACGACAGCCTTCCGGCGAGGAAAAAGCCTCAACATCCAGCCGTGTTAATAGGGGCGCCATATATCGATCTATTTGCCTTGATGATCATCATGATAAAGAAGACGGCGGAGAGTCCAAAGTGGGTCGTGTTCGGCTTATAACTTATAAACCGCCCCGTGTAGCGTCATCAGCGCCCAAAAAAGGACGTTTCTTTACGGAATGGGTGTGCCATTAGTTTTATAATGCGTTAAATATGCCAATACCGCAAAAGAAATTATTTAGAATGGATTTCTCACAACAACCATTAATTAATCTGTGACGCTGAAACGATATGCTATAATGGGGCGAATAATCAGGGGCGCTAAAACGATAGACGACCTTGCGTTTTATCATTTTAAAAATAGGATGCATTACTGGGCACTATTTCTGTTTATTCGTCACTATAATATTTTGTAACTGGTTTATTCGTTAATGGTGATTTCAAAGTGTTGGTGATTTAATGGTGATTTCAAAATACTGGTTTTGGGAAATCTGACTTGTTGCGTATAGCACTGTTAATGTACCGTATACTTTGTAGTTGACTTCTGGGCATGTAGTACTTCACAAGTATTTGTGATTTTACAGTTTGTGCCATAGCCTATGTCGTTTGTTAAGTGATATTGAAATATTATGAAATTTCAATTGCATCGGAATTTAGGTGTTCATAAAGCACTTGTCCAAGAGTTTTTCTGTCTTATCACAGACTTCAAAGCACATGTGAAAACCAGTCTGATGGTCGCAGCCATCCATGTCCTCATCGAGTTGAAACTTCAGTCCGTAGCCTGCTGGTAGGTAATTGACTTGATACATGAAAGAATTGTAATTGCGCTCTTTAATCAACTTGACAGATGATTACCCAAAAGGTTAGCTGAGGACCATGACAGAGGAAGTTTACAAAATATTTTGTAGGGGAAAATGCTCATGCAGAAAGTGATTGCTTCAAGCTGTTGTGTTGTAGCAAATTCAGCAAGATTAAGTCTGCAGCATTATCTACAATCTGCAGAAGACGCAGTTGGACTTCAGCTAACAAGCCACTGGTAAGAGAGTTATATTCTACAGGAATATTCGACAGTATACAATCAACACTTAATTGCAGCAGCATCTATCTTCCCTTTTCATTGAGTATCTTTGTATTTCTACATAGCGATTTGACAGAGGAAATATTTAATACATTTTGAATGTTTTGTTTATTACTTGTGCATATTCCGTAAAGGAAGCTTATTTGTCTAACAATTTTTTCTCTACACTGTTATACAGGTCGATCTGGATTCGAAACGTTTCTGCCAGATTCAATCGAATTGATGAACATGTTTTCATCCGTGATGGAACAACGGTGGAAGAGTGCACGCAATCCAGTACCAGCTATTTCAGGGCGCATAATATATCGTAATCGTACACTCAAACAATGCTGCATTAAAAGCCAAGGCGAAGGGCACCGACGTATTCACGAGCGAGGCAATACAGAACCTTAATGCAGATAGATTATTTTTTCTGCTTTAGCAATAGTTTACCTTCGACGCCTAATGTTCGGTTCTCCGCTTTGATAAGAATCTTTGATAAGAATCTTTGATAAGAATCTTTGCCTGCCGTGCAAACACATCATTCACCCGACAACCAGTAAAGTATCGTAACCGTTTATATTGCTCGATAACGACGAACTGTCAGTGTCAGAGTGTCGTGAATTAATTCACCAGATGACGCGTGTGTGTAAATGTGGCGCTCTACTACGACTTTGGTCTCTGCGGTACGTCAACTAAACAGTGACAGGTTCATTGGGAACACTGACGATGCAATATCGTTGGTGTCCGCCGCTACCGGTTAACCTACCCGCATGCCCACAAGGGACCCATAGAGGACCCATGTTTCTATTTGGAACCCGTATAGAGCCGATATGGGTCCCATGATCTAATGCTCATGAAAATACCGGCAGCGTAACACACTACCGGAAGTAGAACTGCCGGCCCATTTTCACTCCAGCGTCACCTAATCAGGGCGACTTCCCCCATCGTGCACGATGTATCAGGTTTCGAAACCGGGACGCAGAGCAGAATGGTCGAGGGTTCAGATGGAAGATCCTGGCCAGGAGACGACGGACAGACGGACTGAACTGATGGAGTCGGAGGTCAGAAGAAGGACGACGTCTCGGTGACTGAGGCCATCAGTCAATGTTCCGTTGACGGACAGAATCATGTCTCCGCTTCTGAAAGAGTCAAAGATTGGATTGACTTTAAGTCGATTCTGAACCAGCTATAGAATTAAACAAGATAGTTTTCTAATTTCGGACATAATAATAATAATAATAATAATAATAATAATAATAATAATAATAATAATAATAATAATAATAATAATAATAATAATAATAATAATAATAATTATAATAATGATAATAATAATAATAATAATAATAATAATATGTACCTCGGGGAAATAATAATAATAATAACGACAATTTCTACGGCGCAGTTTATAACACAGCCTTGCCGCTACAAGGGTGCCTCACAGCCAGCTAAACAGAATAGGTTTTCGAAAAAAGAAAAGTAGTAGGTTTGGATTTGAAGGACTCTGCTGAGTCGGCAGATCGAATAAAGGTAAACACGAGTTCATATAGGCTTACTGAATTCTTAATCAACTGTACCGGTCATAAAATAGCATACTTAAAACACAGGATCGCGATTCGCGTCTGACCTAAAATGTCTCCAATTCTGAAATCATGTTTTCAATTTTGAACGATTGGCTATATGTCTCCAACTCTGAAATCATTTTCCGCTCCCCCTTCTGGACTGATGCCTCCAGTGTTAACCCGCGCCTAAAATTCTGACTTTATATTTCTAATTCTGGACTCTTATCTTCAGTTATCTACATCGGTAAGAGCGTTGGCTGCGCGTCTCATTCGACTCTGTGTTAGAGCGCATGCAGACCGCGGTTCGCTTCCGGAAGGTGGCTTATTTCAGAGATTTAAAATCTCGGGCTATCACGGTCCCAACACGGGGACCTTAAATGGCGTGGCACCCATTCAAACGGGCAAGCGGTGGTGAAGGATCTCACCCGATCAATTCATTGAAAAATTAGCAGGGTCGAGGCCATATACGGTCGCTATAGAAAATCGCGAACATTTACATTTACATTTACGTTTACATTTTACAGTTTCGAACTCATATCTATTTTCGACCAAAGTAGGCATAAACACAAGATCGGTACTGTAACGTACTTGATTCGTCCATCTCTGCCCGCTGGACCGTGACGAACGACAGACTTAACGAAGACCGGAACGGTGCCACTGTGACTGGAATCACCTCCGACTATGGAAAAGCCAAGAGAACCAAGTGGAGACCTGTCCAGATGTACAGTCTTCATCGCGTAACATATCCTGCCAAGTAACAGTCAAACTGGGATATGCAACCTTTTGTGATTTGGGTAGATTTATTAATGATTTAGACAACGCAACGGTAAGTTAGATAAGCTAGGAAAGATAAAGTAAGATCCGATAAGGTCAGGTAAGGTGAGACAAGATTATTGTTAATTAGCAACTTCTATAGCGCCGATATATGATTTACAAGGCATCAATCTACAGTGCAGCATCAAAACTAATCCGCAATCGGATCAACATCTCAACAGATTAGTGGGAGAGAGGGAGAGAGAGAGAGAGAGAGAGAGAGAGAGACAGACAGACAGACAGACAGACAGACAGACAGACAGACAGACAGACAGACAGACAGACAGACAGACAGACAGACAGACAGACAGACAGACAGACAGAGAAGAGGAATAGTAGGTATATGAGATCAAAAGGACCCAACCATTGAACTATGCAGTCGACGATATCGTATGACTGGACATTTCACTGAAATATATTCTGAAAATCGATGCCTTAGTCTAGCGAAGCTTTTTCAACACAATAAAAATCGATCAGTCAATCGGACATCTTTTGGCGCAAAGATCGATTTATGCTGATCAGTTGAATCAGAATTTCTTGAGCGTGGTTGACTTACGGCGGCACGGACAGCCAGAACTTCCACGATGGTCGGAAGTTACCAGGACCGTCGGAGGTCTCGGTGCCTGGAAGGACGTGTAGGAGGACCTGTTCGCATCCGCCGGAGCAGCACTTCATCAGCTGAACAGCCTCCGTGTGCGTCAGGTTCAGCAGATTGAAACCATTGATGGCCAGTAAAACATCACCCCTCTGCCATCGAAACAACATAACCAATTGTAACTGTAATTGTCATTAATAATAATAATAACCTTTTTTATTACTTCAAACTGAAAAGTACTCAGTCAGATTACATTGAAACATGTCAGTACAATCAAGATATTAATTAAACACACGTTTTGGCAGCCATGCAAGGCGCCGCTCTAGAGGGGGGTTACGGACTTACGGGTATCGAACCGCGAACCTATTGCTCTCCTGGCCATGAGTGTTACCATTACTCTTTCCACCTCTATATCCCCCCTTACGACAATTTCCATAGCATCTTCAGTAGCAAGCTACTTCTAGGATGCTATACACTGTCAAGTTTCAACGCAAATGCTAAGATTTAGATAGCAAGTGCAGTTTTAACCAGTGTGGGAATTATAGAAAAAGACTGGTGGGGGGGTTGAACATTTTATCCGTATTTTGAAAACTGATGTCAGCGAAATTTGAAAGCAAGGTAATCTAAGGTAGAGGAAGACAGGGTAGGGCAAGACTTGGAAAGTGAAGTGTACAATACAATACAATACAACTGTGTTTCGATATTGCACTCCTTATAAAGTTCAGTTGCCTCAACTTTACCTTACCCTGCCTTACTCTGCCTTAAGTTACCTTGCCTTGACTTCCTTCAATAATTCAGTGTAGGGAACAGCATACTTAATTGTCGACAGTCTAAGACATATCTTCCTCTAGGGTTTCGTTTTCATCAGTCGACACAATTAATAAATTAGTCATTCAATTTATCATTAATTGGCAAACACGCTGAATAAAATAATAATCGTGCTGCATTCAGGTGCATTCGATAGCGCGCTGCTACTGTAATCAAACGATTGCGGTTTCGCGCCTTCACTCGACTCTCGCTTCAGTTTCATATGAACTGCGATAAATAATAAATAAATAAGTGACAAAGTAATTACACAAGTCATTCGTTTGGTCGATCTTTACCATGAGTTGTTCGGAGGTGAACTGCCACGTACTGGTCGACAGACTGGTGATGTAGACGGGGGTGTCAAAGCTTCCGGAACATCGTCCACCGGATATGGAAACGCCAAGCGCATCTGACGATTTCTACAACGAAACATGTTTCTACAAGTAAACACTTCTTGATGCATAGATGATTCACACATACACGCACAAACACTGTAAACACATACATGTATAATAAATAAATAAATAAATATATATATATATATATATATATATATATATATATATATATACAAGCTAATGCACGTACTTCGCTGGGATTTTTATATCGCCGCTACAGGTATTGCTTATAGTGTCATACACGCAACGTTTCAACATCTGCCACTCAAATTTTGTTCCATTTTTTGACAGTAAGTATAAATTATATATATATATATATATATATATATATATATATATATATATATATATATATCAGAGACAGACAGAGAGAAAGAGAGAGGGAGCGAGAGAGAGAGAGAAGAGAGAGCATGATAAATATTTAGTGCCGTTTTCGTGTTTTTAGTCCAACATGCAACTTTTAAAGCAATTGCCGTCTGAAGGTTTTGTCTGAGCAGAATTATACATATATATATACACATACATAGACATATATACAAGTAATATACATATACATAGATCTATATATGTAGATATTGATATAGCGCCTTTAATAAAAGTGGCTTTTGCAAAGTGCTTCAGCGTCTGAGGACAAGTAAAGAATTGTATCGGTCCGTTAACTGAGAGATATTGAAGACGCGCTATATAAATCTCGCCCTCTGTCGGTCCGCTTAATGTCGGTCTCTTTTTCATTATGTCTATCTGTGCCTCTCAGTCTGTCCTCTTATCTGTCTGTGTCGTTCTGTCTACGAACTGTTCGTCTGTCTATTTGCATCTGCCTCTCTGTATGTCTATCTGGTTCTTTGTTTATGTGTCCGTTTGTTGCTGTCTGTCTCACTGGAACTCTTATAGCACCAAGTCTGTCTGTCTAGTTGTCCCTCTTTCTTGTGTTATTTCTAATTGTACGTCTGTCTGTTTGTCTGTCCATTTGTCTCTCTGTCTGACTTTTGTGGCTGTCTGCCTACTGTCTATATGTTTGGCCATTTGTCTGCATATCTGGCTCTTTGTCTGCTTGTTTCTGCCTTTCTATCTGCGGTCTCTTACCTTGACTATGCTGATGACTTTCTCCCGACTGCGCGGAGGCATCGACATGGAAGAAATCGAACCCGAGTCTCCGTTGTGTATCACTCCGCCGTTGTCCAGTGGAACGACATGTGAGGCTGATGACGATGACCGAGATATTAATAGCTCAACGGAGTCCATGCTATTCTAGAACGAACACACTCCCGCTGGCTGACATGTTTGATTAACCGAATGGTGGGGATACGGAAATTTCGCCCCCGGAAGAATCGCCCCCGGAAGATTCGCTCCCGACATTTCGCCCCCGGGAAGATTCGCCCCCCCCAGAAGTTTCACCTCCGGGATCTGTGATGAAAGTGTAACTAAGACTAGAAGCTGGATTAGCGATGAAAATGTAACTAGAAGACTAGAAACGGGATCTATGATGAAAATGTAACTAAGACTAGAAGCAGGATTGACGGGGGCGAAACTTGCGGGGGGCGAAATGTCGGGGGCGAGTCTTCCGGGGGCGAATCTTCCGGGGGCGAAAAGTAGTAGAACCGAATGGTGACCTACTGAACTGACTGAGTGACTGACTGGCTGAACTGACATGAACTGATTTGATTTGGTCAGACTGGCTGAACGACTGACATCTGACTGACTGACGAACTGATTTTAATTTTGATTGTCTTTTTAGACAGCTTGATTAATTAACTGATTGAAAGAAGAAATAAACGAATGAACGAATAAAAGATCGACTGAATAGCTAACTGAACAAATGAAAGCACCTTTGAGTAGTTCTCTTGAAGAGGCGCTATATAAATCTATGAATGAATGAATGAATGAATGAATGAATGAATGAATGAATGAATGAATGAATGAACCAATGAAAGGAAGATGAAAACAGTTAGAAGAGAAATCAGTCAGTCGCTTATTCACTTCAAGTAGTCCACGAATAGTAAGGTAATAATGCAACAGCGCAATCATGTCAACGCTTAATAGTGTTAGAATTTATATGGCGCCCTGTTGTGTGTGTGTGAGTGTGTGTGTGTGTGTGCGTGCGTGCGTGCGTGTGTGTGTGTAGGTGTGTGTGTGTGTGTGTGTGTGTGTGTGTGTGTGTGTAGGTGTGTGTGTGTGTAGGTGTGTGTGTGTGTGCGTGTGTGTAGGTGTGTGTGTGTGTGTGTGTGTGTGTGTGTGTGTGTGTGTGTGTGTGTGTGTGTGTGTGTGTGTGTGTGTGTGTGTGTGTGTGTGTGTGTGTGTGTGTGTGTGTGTGTGTGTGTGTGTGTGTGTGTGTGTGTGTGTGTGTGTGTGTGTGTGTGTGTGTGTGTGTGTGTGTGTGTGTGTGTGTGTGTGTGTGTGTGTGTGTGTGTGTGTGTGTGTGAATGCGTGTACCTGTATGATATCGACTGCTTGTTCCTGTGTTCCGTTGGTCGTGTCTGTGTCGTTGATTCGAAGGATTCGATCGTCCGGTCGAAGACGATCGTCCCAGTAGGCGATACCTTCGCTGATCTACGACAACGCAATGTACGGCGTCAGATCACGGATGCTAAGGTAATGTTAAGCAACGGAAGGGAAGGAAGCAAGGCAGGGCAAGGTAAGGCAAGACAAGGCAATGTAAGACAAGTAAGGCAATGCATTGCAAGGCATGGCAAGGCATGGCAACACAATGCAAGACAATGCAAGTCATGGCAAGGCAAGGTAAGAGAAGGCAAGAAATGGCAAGGTAAGGCAAACCATGGCAAGACATGGCACATTAAGGCAAGAATGGGCAAGTCATGGCAAGACTGGCAAGGCACAAGGCAATGCAAAGTAAGAGAACACGAGGCGAAGCAAGGTATGGTAAGGCAACGTAAAGAGGGACGGGAGGGATGGAAAGGAAAGAAGGCAAGACAAGGCAATGAAAATGAAGGTATGGAAGAAAAGAGGAAGGAAAAGTAGGGAGAAAAGGGAAGTTAAGGGAAGTTAAGGGAAAGAAAAAAGAGAAGGAAAGAGAAGGATAAGCAAGGAAAGGAAGGGACGAGAAGTGAGGGAAGGTAATTAAAGGGATGGAGGTGAGGGAAGGTAATGGAAGGGATGGAAGTGAGGGAAGGTAATGGAAGGGATGGAAGGGAAAGTGGTACCTTCATATGGTGTAGATGTGTCCCTGTATGTCAATGTTAATGTACACGTTTTTAAGGCGACCGTAGGGCCTCAACACTGTTCATTTTTCAGTGTATTAATCCAGTGAGATCCTTCACCACCGCTGCTGCCCTTTTTAAATGGGTGCCACGCCGTTTAAGGTCCCCGTGTACGGACCGTTATATCCCGAGATTCAGATCTCTTAAACAAGCCACCACGGCACTGGGAGGCGAATTGGCGTCCGCACGCAACATAGGTGCATGGGGACGTACGCTCTTACCAATGCAGCTAACCGGGTCAGTATGTTAGCTTACCATAATTTTGTTGTAGGAGACAGTTTGTGATTGTCCTGTTTAAATAACAGTAACTGTTAGGACGAGTTGAATAAGGCAGTAACTATGATTAACTATGTTAACTATATATATGTTAACATAGATAACATAGTCTGACTTTTGTCTGACTTTTGTAGCTGTCTGCCTACTGTCTGTCCGTCTATATATTTTTTTTCGTGTTAACTATGTTAGATATCAACGTCTTAAACTATTGCTTTGAATGATAGTAGAAATCGTGTGAAGTGTAGGCCTATATGCAGTAAAACGCTGTACTTACAATGTCTAATATGTAGATTCCAGGTAAGCCTCTGGCAAAATACACGAGACATACTTTAGAATCAAAATAATGATTATGATTGCAATCACAAGACAATAACATGAATAGTCATAATCATCATTATCACTATCATCATCTGATGATCGTCATCGCGCAAACGTCGTTGCTATCATCAGCATCATCAGCATCATCATCGTCGTCGTCGTTGTCACCATCATCATCGTCACCATCATCATCATCATCATCATCATCATCATCATCATCATCATCATCATCATCATCATCATCATCATCATCATCATCATCATCATCATCATCATCATCATCATCATCGTCATCATCATCATCATCACCACCACCACCACCACCATTATCGTCATTGTCATGGCAATATTGAAAAGCCTTTGGCTTATCTCGAATATAGAATAAGCCTAGCCATGCATTTCGTTTATTATAAAATAGATTCCGCAGGGCAATATTTAATGAAGAATTTATCCCTGCACACATTCCGTCAATGTTGCATAATATTAGCAGAAATTGCGAAGGAAACAGCTGTATGTGGACAATAGACATGCAGCTGGACAATTGATCATTCAGTTATTGATTTATTTAACCAGTCAATTGGGCATTCAAATCAGTTAATCAATCAATAATCTAAATGGAAATACATTTGGACAGTTGTGTAACCTGAACAAAAGGTATCCTCACAATGTCTGCTATCCGTTTTATCAACGCAAGAACAGACTTTAATGCAGTTCACTGGATGGTATGGCAGAGTGATCTATTCGGTAGCGCGCAGGGCCTGTGATCTAATGATTGCGGGTTCGAGACTGCTGATCAGACTCTGTGTACAAGTTGTTTGCGCACACCTGTCTCTTTGGTGTCACATTAAGATTGACTGACATTGAGCTAGTGATAATTTCAATAGATAAATAAATAAAATAAATTTTACTGGTATTTGGAGTAATGTATATTTTACTTTTTTTGAACGAGTTTAATCCCGAGTTGTTCTCCGGGTAGTTTGGACAGGGTTACTGTCAGCAGTTCTGTACAAGACACAGTTAATTAATAGTCAGGGAGTTAGAAATTAGAAGATAACACATAAGTGCGCCTCTGAGGGCCTCTGAGTAGGTATACCTTGAGGGGGCGCTATATGCCTATAGATTAAGTTTTCGAAATGATGCATGAATGAATGAACGTGATTGACTGACTGGCTGACTGTCCAGATTATTGGCTAGCTTGCAAGCTAATTGACCGAAGAACCGACCGACTGACTGGCTGACTGCTTAACTGACAGGCTGACTGACTGACATGCAGATTGACCGACAGACCAAGGGACTGACAGACTGAAGGACTCACAGACTGACTGGATAATTGACAGACTGACTGACATGCAGACTGACTGACAGACCGAGGGACTGACAGACTGACTGGATAATTGACAGACTGACAGATTGACAGACTGATTTCTGATATAGGCGTACGTTCGATCGGTTCACTGAATGAATGATTGAGTGAATTGTTTATTTGGTGGGTCATTTAATTTCCTTATTGGCTGACCTTGATTTACATCTCTGGATATGCAATGGTCGTATGGTTCCCTGTAGACGGTCAACTGACAGACGGTGGATGGACGGCTGAGGCACCGAACGGCCTCCAGGTGACTGACATGCGTCAGGTCGACGCCATTCACCTGCATCAATTCACCTGAATTAATTCACCTGTATCAATTTAACTGAATTAGTTCACCTGGATGTATTTAACTGAATTACTTGCCCTGTATCAATTTAACTGAACCAGTTCAACCGCCACAAAAGGCACATATCACCCGAATTACTTTAACTTTATGAATTTAACTGAATTAGTCCACCTTTATGACTTAACCTGAATTAGTTTGCCTGGATGAGTTTAACTGAATTAGTTCAACTGCATCAGTTCACCAAACAAGATTAAACTAGACGCAACCCAATCACACAAGAACAACTTCTGAGACCAAAGTAGGCCCTAGACTAAGCTGCATCAATGTACAAAATTGTACATGCCTGCCTCTCGATCATCCGTTCACCCACATGGGACTTGACGCAGCCCTAGTGAATAGGCTGATGCCCTCACCTTGGCCTTCGAGTGGAGCTTTAGAAGTTTGGAGATTACGATTTCAATGGAATCAAGTCTTTTCATATGGATATCCAAAGTATTAGAACTGAAAAGATTTTTTTTAGAAATTAAGAGTTTTGACTTTTATATGAAACCTTAGAAGTGCAAGGAAATATAGTGCAGTATACGTGTATTAAGTAATATTGGCTATTATTATGTTAATAAGTTTATCATAAGTTAGTATGAGTTCCCTTCATTTTTACTCCCTTCTTTTCCCTTCCCTGCCTTTTCGTTCTGCTCCGTGCTCTACCCTACCTGCCATACCTACTCTACCCTACTCTATACTACCTTACCATACCCTATCCGACCTACCCTACCCTATCCTACCTTATCCTACCCTATCATACCTATGTTACCTATCCAACCCTACCCTACTCTATCCTACCTTACTATACCCTATCCTACCTACCCTACCCTATCCTATCTTACCCTACCATACACTGCCCTATCATACCTACCCAACCCTACCCTATCCGACCCTACCCTATCCTACCCTACTCTATCCTACCTTACCATACCTACCATACGCTACCCAACCATGCTCTACCCTGCTCTACTCTATCCTACCTTACCATACCCTATCCTACCTACCATACCTATCCTACCTTACCCTAGCCTACCCTACCTTATCCTACCCTACCCTTAGTCTAATGCAATTGTTAACAGCGCACAACAGGAATAAGGAGAAGCTTCCATTTTCTCCGAGTCTCCAGTCAATTCGATTACCCGATTCTTCAGAAGGCGCTAAATAAATGCATGAGAAGCGAGAACTGAAGTGTGGACCCACTTCGAGTAAGTGATCACCCGGTTGCAGGCGACCGTCTCGATCTACGACTCCGTTCGTTGTCACGTCTTGAATGATCACGTTCATCTAGACGCCACAGACGATAAGCAGGTTAGCTATGCTTGCCTTTGTGTTGTTGGTTCGTTGACTGACTTAATGTATGGCTTAGTGTTTGACTTATTGAGTACAGGAGTGACAGACAGGCAGACTGATTGAATGACTGTGACTGTGACTGACTGACTGACTCGCAATGACTGACTGAATGATTGATTGAATGACTCAATGACTAATTATTGATTTATTAGGCCTAGCTGGTTTGAGTACCTGCCTGACTGATTTAATGAATTAATAACTAGACGAATAACTTGATTAAAACCTAAATTAATTAATCAACTAATTAATCATTTGTAATTGTAATCTGACATTTACAAAGCGCCACTCCAAGAGAAAAATCATCAGTGGCGTTTCTGACGCAATCCAGTGAAATCACTGTCGAATAAGATAGACTCCAAGCTCTTGCGAAACTGTGGAAGGGACAAAATGAGGAGCTCGAGCCGCAGCTCTCCTTAAAGGCGAATCCAGCTGGTGGACCCAACACAGGAAAGATTCTGGACTGAGTTGTAGCAGTATGCATATGAGGGACAGTCAGGAGTCCAAGGGCAGCCGACCGAAGGGTGCCACGACCCGGGACCGAAGAGACTGAAATGCAGAAGTCCCTAAGGTTTAATGGAGCAGAGCCAACACTGAATATGCTGCTGGATGGGGAGCCAGTGTAAAGTATCCCGCTTAAAGGAAGCTATATGGCCAAACCTGGGGACACCTACAATAAGATGGGCAGCGGCATTAAGAGCAGACTGAAGCTTCGAAATATTAGCTAGTGAAAGCTAGCCCAGCAAAGATAGCGTTACCAAAGTCCACCCTGGCGCGGATAAGAGCGTGAACTAAGTAGTGACACCATGAAAGGAGAGGCAGCATCAGATGGTACGGAGCTGACGGAGGTGGTAAAAGCATGAGAGGCAGATAGCCTACTGTTGACATGATCGGTCAAGGAGAGATCCCGGTCTAGGACAACTCCAAGATCACAGACTGTGGGAGAGAAAAGAATGTCCAGACACCTCTGGCGTAAAGACAAATTATCAACTTGATTAACTAATTAATTAGCAGGCGGTCAAGCAGTTAATGAATTAACGACTTAACAGATTAACAAGTTAATTCTTTATATTAAAGACTAAATTGAATTTCACAAATACAAAGAAAATAAAACTAGACGAGACTAACTCGCCACGGACCGGACTAGAACAGACAATAGGCAGCACACTACACACACTTCAGTAGTCATATTTATATTAAACTGCAACAGCAAACAATATTACACTAGACTACATTTCGCTAACATACACTACACTGCACTAAACGTATATCACCTGGCACCGAATTGGGCTAAATAAGCGTAGACTTTGAGACTATAGACAATAAGCAGATTTTGAGACTACAGACTAAAGGTAGACTCTGAGACTACAGACTATAAGCAGACTCTATACATAAGGTATAAAGACTTTGATAAGATAGTCTAACAATGGACTAGACTATTCTGTGGACTATGATACCAGCGGCGTGTCCATTCCTCCAACGATCGAGATACCGAGGGGATCTGTTCCTCTGTAGATCTGAATGGACGTCAATTGACCCTCACTGATCGCCACGGGAGAGTACGGCAGGTACATTGGCTCTACAGACACAGAGAGACAGACGGATAGGCAGACAGACGGATAGACAGCCATACAACAGCAGTGTTTTAGTTGTCAAAGAAAGAGCTGGAGGTCAAAGTTTACAGATTACCAATCCTACATACATACATGCATACATACCTTTATACATGTACAAACATATATACATACATACATACATACATACATACATACATACATTACATACATACATACATACATACATACATACATACATACATACATACATACATACATACATTACATACATACATATATACATACATACATTACATACATACATACATACATACATACATGCATACATACATACATACATACATACATACATACATACATACATACATACATACACACATACTACAATTGCTCAAGCTAACTCAACCAAATTTTAGGTGTCTATGTTGATAACCACTTGACCTGGTCTGAACACATAAAAAACATTTCCTCTAAAATTGCCAAAAATATTGGTATCCTTTCTCGAATGTCTTACTTATTTCCTTCTTGTGTCCGCACTACGATATATTATTCTATTATATGCCCATCACTTTCTAACTGTAATAGAATATGGGCGTCAACTTATAAATCAAGACTCCGTAGTCTAATTATCCTCCAGAAACGTGCTATTCGTTTCGTGGCTGGAGTTCCCTACGGGTATCATATGGAACGACTTTTTTCTGAACTCTGTATATTGAGGGTTGAGCAGATCTACCAAAGAGGCCAATTTATGTTTTGTTATGTAGGCCTACATGACCTATTACCATCTGCGTTTGACGGCTTCTTCTGCCTCAACTCTAATGTTCATCCGCATAACATGAACTCTTACCGTATAGGGACAATGCCAATACTAGTATTAGATTATTTTCCATCAGGTCTACTAGAGTATTATTATGGAACCGGATCCATGGCCAATCAATTGGTGATTTACCTAATCTGTTGGTCTTTGAGAAAAATTTACGCCTTCTGCTTACTGATGATAATTTATAAGGTTCACATTGGATGATTGTTTATCATATAGTTACTGTTCTAGTTAAGACTATGTGTTTTTTTGCTTAATGTGTATAGGTGTACCTTTTATACTGCTACCTTACAGCCTTCAATTCTGTCATTCCGTCAGATACTCTTCCTTTTCCTTATCTTCTTACGCTTACAAAACCTCCGTGGCATATTCCTGGGTATTAATTGTCTGTCATCATACTTCATGCGCTAGGTAATTAGGTGTCCCTATCTAGCGGGATCTTTGATCCCTCCAGGGTCCCCTTTGTAGCCGATTAAGTTGAAAAATGATTTATAGGCCTATTCATACATACATAAGCACACATTCATAGACACATACACACTATATACATACATGCATGCATACCTATATACATCCGTCCATCCACACATACATGACATTGTATAAATTGTATACGTGCATGCATGCATACAAAGACTTTGTCTCAGCTACCGTTGAAACCGCGTTCTCCGTTGATGTCGCTATTCGTGAAGTTCGAGTTCATATGGCTTTCCAATTTTCTTCCCTTACACCTGCAAAACAGAATGTAACACGATATAACAAGGCATTCCAATGAAATATCGTGTAACGCTGGGTAATCTAATGTAACACCGCATGACACTATGTAACGCAGGGTTTTCAAATATAACACCGTAAGTAAGTAAGTAAGTATATCCTTTATTCAAAACCAACTGCTAACCGCATTTTGGTGTACATAGTTCATAATATTAATTCGAGCATATAACATTCGAATGACAAAGGTTTTGCGAGCTAAAGAGTCAGCATTAGGTATAATTCTATTGTGTGCCCTGGGGCGCAGTGAGTATACAACAGCTTTATCTGGAGGTAATAACTGATGCAGAACACGTCCCATTCCTCCCACGTAGTCCCACCACGCCGGTGCCGCATACAACAACCGTGAAACTGTGGTCGCACTTACCACATAATTCAGATAATCCATGTGCTTTTAGGACGCGGAGGGCGTACATCGACTGCCTGGCTTTGATGATTATATTGTTTACATACATATCAAAGTTGAATTGTTCTGTCATCGTGACACCCAAGACCTTCAGGTGCCCTACCCTGACAAGGCCCGGTATAATTTTGGGTGTATCCTCTCCGAGTTTTCTCCTAGGTCGCCGAACGATGATTTCCTGGATCTTTGAATGGTTCAGTTTTAAATTGCAGGCCACCGCCCAAGCCGAGACATGATCTATTTCAGACTCTATCAGATCGCTGTTAGCTGATGGAATTAGGATGTAGCTGTCGTCCGCATACTTTACCATTATATTTGTGGAGTGTCGTGGCTTTAGTTTAGATATTACTATTATAAAGTGTATAGGTCCCAGTCCAGACCCTTGAACGATACTTGCATATGTCACATGGTAATCCAAAGTAACACCATGTAACGCAGGATAATCAAATGCAACACCGTATGACACTGGGCAATCAAATGTAACACCATGTAACGCAGGGTAATCCAATGTAACGCCGCATGACACAGGGTAATCCAATGTAACACCATGTAACGCAGGATAATCCAATTCAACACCATGTAACACAGAGTAAATCAGTCTAACGGCCACATGTTCCCAGCATAACACCAATGTTGTCTTAAAACGTACTCATTCAGATCATTTAGCTATAGTAATGCGTACAGCTCCTTTGTGAAGTACTAAACAGGCGTTACATTGTGTCTTGATACTGACCAGATAAGGAACTATCAAATTGGTCAGCTCATGTATAAGTTGACAAGAAACCTCTTTCCTGCTAAGTTAATAACTCTCTTCAATACGGGCTCTGACATCCATTCCCACAACACTAGGTGTGCCGGCAGTTATAGACCAGGATGGGCACGCACTAATACGAGAAAGTTTTCAATAATTGTTACCGGCCCCCAACTATGGAATACCTTACCATTGTCACTTAAACAGATGGGATCCTTTCTGAGCTTTAAAAGATCACTGCGGCAATACCTAATCACATTGGGCACTTGATGATTGTCTCTGCCTGCTTGCATCTATCAATTTCCAACCTGTAAATTTTTCTTGCAACGATCCCCTGTTTTAGCCTTACCTCTCGATTGGGTCTCCGACAAATTGTTTTGTTTTTTGTTCTATTCTTTGCCACTGCCCAAGTGTCGGCAGTGTTAGTTAAGTTGGCTATGTGTTTTCTTTTCCTCACAAATGAATAACAATTTTAAGTACCGTATTCTAGTTGGGTACGCGCCATTGTAATTGGTCCTTGCAATTAGGTGTCCCTGGTAGCGGGAAATTTTCCCTTTAGGGCCATCTTTTGTTACCAGCTTGCATTGTAATTATTATTCGTGTTGTAATTTGAATTGTTATTTTGGTTGCAATAAAAATGATTTTGATTTGATTTTGATTGATTTTTGACTTACATACTTACATAAATATCATGTATCGCAGGGTGCTTTATTGTAATATTATGTATGTATGTATGTGTGCATGTATGTATCTAGATACTCAATATAGCGCCTTTTAAGTACCCGAAAAATAGGGCATAACCGGGTAGACATTTTCCACCGAGTACCGAGTCCGAGTATTTGGATGTACTATTTGCCGGATCCGGGTACGAACCGAGTACCATTTGTTCCGTATGCGAAGCATCATATTTTCATGTAATAAAAAATTATCGAAATAAATTTTTGTACTTGTAATAACTGACTAATTCATATTGAATTTTTGAAATAAATAATCATTGAAATGGACTTGTCTTCCGTTGTGGACTTCCGGTGTTGGTGTTTTTTGTACTTTTTATTGAATTAGTCTAAAAATTTTATTGCAACTATTTGTGTGTGCAGTATTTGCCGAGGCGAATAGTGACGAAAAACGGGATATTCGGCCGAGGCAAATGTCCGAGGCGATTTCCGGTCATGCATGTATATATCTAGATACTTAATATAGCGCCTTTTAAGTACCCGACAAAGGCGCTGCACACGTGACTATCTGACTGATCCAAACAAGTGCTTCTTAAGACAGTTTGAGAATGTTTGCTGGACGTGGCAGAGTGCAACATCGCGCAAATGCAATCGAAGACTGTTCCACGAAGATGGTCCAGTACATGAGAAGGCATGTTGGGCTCGAGTTACAGAACGGAAACGCGGCACCTGCATATCTCCAAGGCTAGCAGAGCGCAAAGATACCCGACCAGGTTGATCTGAAACTGGTACACAGAGTTTCATGATGTATGCCGGATAAAGCCAACAATTGAAGCACGTGCCAGCTAGATGATCTTTAACAGAAATTTGCTCGGAAACAGGAAACCAGTGTAGCGTATCTCGCATATATTGCGATATATGCGGATATTTCGGCTTATTGGTTACGACTGGGGCTACACAATTTAGCACGTACTGGAGCTGGCGCACATGGATCCTGGGAGGCCCATTAGGACTGAATTGCAATAATCCAGACGCATTAAGACGATGATT
The DNA here is from genome assembly GCA_963556255.1 of Allolobophora icterica. Taxonomy (NCBI): domain Eukaryota; kingdom Metazoa; phylum Annelida; class Clitellata; order Crassiclitellata; family Lumbricidae; genus Allolobophora; species Allolobophora icterica. The sequence goes on along the minus strand of OY744611.1, from coordinate 23,064,391 downwards.
AATCGAATGTAACGCTGTATGTATGTATGTATGTATGTATGTATGTATGTATGTATGTATGTATGTATGTATGTAACTATGTATGTATGTATGTATGTATGTATGCATATATGTATGTATATGTGTATGTATGTATGTATGTATGTATGTATGTATGTATGTATGTATGTATGTATGTATGTATGTATGTATGTATGTATGTATGTATGTATGTATGTATGTATGTATGTATGTATGTATGTATGTATGTATATAGCCATTTATATAGCGCTTACAAGAACCTCACGAAGGCTGTCCAAGTGTCCATAGTAGAGGCCAAAAGCTTAATTAAAGTTATGCCTTTCCACTCTTGACATTGATGCATCAGATATTATTATTAGAGTAGTTAAAATTAGAGGCAAATGTTTTATGATAACGGCACTTTAGAAGTCTTCAGATCAGAATAGATTAGACTCTATTACATTACATTACATTGCACTAAAGACTTGTTAACCTAGCCGCATAATGGAGCGACCTGTATTGAAAGTACCATACTTCTGTGTATCTAGCACCGTGCGCTATCATCAACTTACCTGTATAATGAAAGGGGTCTTACCTGAGAGACTCACCTGTATTGCAGATGGAGCCGAAGGTCTCGCCTCGGAAGAACTTCTTGGCAAGACTCGACATTTGGACAAACAATTAGAAGCTTATCGAGCAATCTACAACACCAGCACAAGTCAAAACAAGACATGAGTTCTAAGAAATATACGGTACACAATAAAAAAAGTCTTTCTAAGTATAGAGATACAGAATATTAAGAATTGTTTTCTAAGAAATGACACGGAACATTACTAAAAGGGATTCTAAGAACAGATCGGGAACAGTAAGAAATTGTACGAAATATGGTATAGTAAGAAAGACTCTTTAAGAAGAGATACAGTCCTAGAGAAAAGTATTGTAGATAATAAGGTGCATTGAGAAAGGTAATCTAAGAAGGGATCAAGCACAGCAAGAAAGCTATTTTAAGAAGGTATTCGAAGAAGAACAGAAGGTATTCGAAGAAGGAAGCCAGCGTAGCGTATCTCGCATATACTGCGATATATGCGGATATTTCGGCTTATTGGCTAGTCTTAACTTTGAACTTATCACCTCTCAAAGTATTTCAGTTCTGACTGACTCCGTCGTAACGGAAATCGTTATACTCATTCATTCATTCATTCATTCATTCATTTGAGCACTTATATAGCGCGTCTTCAAGGGGACTACTCAGAGGCGCGCATACGTATACGTCTTCAAGAAAACTCAAATCTTTTTCCTTCTTTACGTTCTAGCTCCATCTCGTAATCGTAGTCGCAAAACCCAAATGTCTACAGTACTACTCTAAGCTAAGGGCATGGTATCAGCTTATTCACGAGCGCTGCGTCGTATCAGAGATGTCAATTGAAGATCCGAGTCCGATTGCCTGAGAGACCAGGAGGCAGAGGCAGGGGCGCCTATCCCCCATTAGTCATTGGAGCAACGTCCCTTTACCCCTCTTCTTCCCCCCTTCCCGTTCCTTCCCCTGAAATGGTGGCAGGCACACTGACAGACCCCCCCTATTTCTTGGATGGAGCATTTGCTCCAAGGTTTCTATGGTGTAGACGCCCCTGGGCAGAGGAGCTGCTAAGGCGTCTTTCGTTGAGGAGAAAGCTGGGAAGGCGGAGCATTGGATAGACACACGTAATGGTAGAAATTCTTGAAGAAATGAGACTTAAATTTGTGGTGGAAAGCCTGTGGGTTGATAAAGTTAAGGAGTCCGAGGCAGATGATGGTGGGTGAGCGACGGTACAGTTGGGGGAACTGAGAATTTGTTGAATTCAGGGAATATCGTTCTAGAGTCGAAAGTGCAGTGTGGAGAACTTGAGGCGAGTAGTGACTGGAAGCTGGAAAGAGTGAGACGGGAGGATTACCGGGCACGCGGTGTAGGATTTTCAGCCTGTGGAGTGATTTAAAGACTGGAGTCATATGATGATGGTTGGGTGTCCTGGTGACAGGTCGGGCGAATGAGCTTTGGATGAGTTGCAGACGCTTAATTTGGGTGGATTCCAGGTTGAGGAAAATGAAATTACAGTAATCGGTGGACAATAGAGGTAGCGATGGTGGAAGCAGTTTTAAAATCCAGTACGAGTTAAATGCGGCGGAGGTTACAAATAATATTATGCATGAAGCAATTGCGCGAGAGGTTGGAGATGTGATTAGAGAAAGAGAGATGTGAGTCAGAGGTAATGTTAAATTTGTGCACAGGCGAGTCGGAGGCGAAAGTGAGAGATGAGGAGTTGGTGGTTAGGTATATGTATGGAAGCGTCGGGATTTGACTAAAACACATTTCACTTTGAGTAAACTTCTATAAGAGAATTACAGTTTCGGCTTCCAACTTATTTTAAATCGTCTAAGCTCCTATAATACAGTATCTCTTTAGGCATTAAAACTCAGGCAGACGCCTTCCAAACCCCGCAGTTGCGATAACTCATACTCGTGCGCACTGGGACTGGCTCGTATACGCTCCGTAAAACATTCCCGCTGCGATATAATTCTTCTGAAAGCGTTTTACGCACCGAAGCAATTTCTTTCAAAGGACTTCGCAGAAGAAGGCATATTTTTGCATTTTTTTCTGCGAAATCCCCGTGCTCTTAAATCTCTTAAGAGTGCCACTCCTAACCGAATCGATATTGGTCAAGCTATAGCCGCGCGTAAATGCAGTTTTACGTCCGCCTATGGCAGAAAATAAACGTTTACGGCCGACGTCTGGAAAGTATAATCTCTTGCGCTCATTCTGTCGAGGTGAAGCACTATTAAAATGAGATAAAGCGGAATATTTGCGACGCCATTGGATGCGTTCCGTCACGCAATTCCCTCGTATGCGTGAAATTCGAAACCGCGGCTAAGTCTTTCGGCGAGTCAGTATTCAGTCCCGATACCTATAACAAGTCCGGATTCGAGGCTTTTGTCGGAGACGCGGCACCGTAGAGACGCCGGGATTAGCGCTTCTAATGAATGTGTCAGGATGAATAACGCTCCAATTGGAAGCCTTTCACGTCGTGCATGCATGGGAGTGGTACGTCGTGCATGTATGGGAGTGGTACGTCGTGCATGCACGGGGTGGTACGTAGTGCATGCATGGGAGTGGTACGTCGTGCATGCATGGGAGTGGAACGTCGTGCATGCATGAGAGTGGTACGTCGTGCATGCATGGAGTGGTACGTCGTGCATGCATGAGAGTGGTACGTCGTGCATGCATGGAGTGGTACGTCGTGCATGCATGACAGTGGTACGTCGCGCATGCATGAAAGTGGTACGTCGTGCATGCATGGGAGTGGTACGTCATGCATGCATGACAGTGGTACGTCGTGCATGCATGGGAGTGGTACGTCGTGCATGCATGGGAGTGGTACGTCGTGCATGCATGGGAGTGGTACGTCATGCATGCATGAAAGTGGTACGTCGTGCATGCATGGGAGTGGTACGTCATGCATGCATGACAGTGGTACGTCGTGCATGCATGGGAGTGGTACGTCGTGCATGCATGGGAGTGGTACGTCGTGCATGCATGGGAGTGGTACGTCGTGCATGCATGGGTGTGGCCATACAACCCATCAACACTCTCCAGAATTCAATCTATGTGTGAACCAGTAAAGGTTGAATTGGATCCGCAATTACTAACTATGTACATGTATCTAAACATTTAATACCGCGACTTTTAGATGCTTCGACAAAGCGCGGCAATCGCTGCCTATGCGGTGTTAAAACTCATCAAGAACAGGTTCACTCGTGAGCAAGTAATGGCCAGATAAGTGGAAAAATCACCATTGGCTGGCTCTCACATACATTTAGAGTGCAAACATCGGGTGCGACCGTTGACATCATTTCCAGGAAATCAGGCCTCGTCCTCCGCTTAGTCATTGAACGCACCATGGAATGCGATGACATTATAGCGTTGAATACAGATGAAAAGGCGCAGGAAAAGCAAGGTGCCCTCTCGCGGCTCCCCAGAAGCGGCCGAAAGGCGCCGACCGACCTCGCGAATGAAATCGACCCCGGCAGCGTTGATTGGCTTATTATTATTATTATTATTATTATTATTATTATTATTATTATTATTATTATTATTATTATTATTATTATTATTATTATTATTATTATTATTATTATTTTTAGTAGTAGTGGTGGTGGTGGTGGTGGTGGTGGTGGTGGTGGTGGTGGTGGTGGTGGTGGTGGTGGTGGTGGTGGTGGTGGTGGTGGTGGTGGTGGTGGTGGTGGTGGTGGTGGTGGTGGTGGTGGTGGTGGTGGTGGTGGTGGTCGTGGTGGTCGTGGTGGTGGTGGTTGTAGTAGTAGTAGTAGTAGTAGTAGTAGTAGTAGTAGTAGTAGTAGTAGTAGTAGTAGTAGTAGTAGTAGTAGTAGTAGTAGTAGTAGTAGTAGTAGTAGTAGTAGTAGTAGTAGTAGTAGTAGTAGTAGTAGTAGTAGTAGTAGTAGTAGTAGTAGTAGTAGTAGTAGCCACCTATATTGTCTGCTGTTGCGAAACAAGCTTGTAACATCCTCAGTAGTATATATATATCTGTATATCTCTTGATCCTAATTCCTGACGCCAGCCATTTGGCGACGATGGGTTGATGGCGCCGTTGGACATACGAACCTGCCTAAGGGCATGCAGAGAACCAAAGAAGAACCAAAGAAGAAGGGTTGAGTAAATGATCTCCATTGTCCTCGGTCATTTGTCAAAGTCTACTGACCCCTTAGTGCTTGTCCAAGTGATGTTATGTCCTCTTTATATTATCTATTCAGCGTAGTCTTGGTCTGCCTTTGTTTCTTTTTCGTTCGAATCCCGCATGCAGTGCGTTGCGTTGGATTCGGTCAACCGGCATTCTCTCTACATGTCCAAACCAGCGGAGTCTCGTTGAACGACTTTGTCTAGCAGAGATGTTTGGATACCTAATGGTTGTCTAATGTCATCGTTTCTTATTTTCTGCAGTCTTAAAATTCCTGCGATCTTCCGCAGCCAACTAATTTCCGCTGTAATAATTCTTTTCTCATCTTGCTTTCACTTTGTCAACATTCCGATCAGTATAGGAAAATTGGTTAGGCCTATATCATCGTCTCGTACATATTTGTCTGTGTTTTCTTTAATTCGCTGCTTCCCCATATACTGTTAATTATTCCAATGCTTGTGAAGCGCGTCCAATTCTCCTTTGTATATCATTTTCGTTGCTGCCTCTGCATTAATTAGCCCGTCTATAGCTGGACGAATTGTTCTATACTTGTTCAATAGCTTCTCCTTGGACTGTGATAGTTATTTTTGTGTTTTGGGTCTATTAAATTACCATTGTTTTGGTTTTCTCTGCGTTGATCATTAGTCCGAATCTTCTACTTGTTCGGCCAATTTGTGTCGTAATATCCTGTAGGCCGAGTTCTGGTCCGCTTTTAGTGAGGAGGCCAATGTCCTCTGCTCGTCGTAGATTATTCACCAGCCATCCATTTGATTTGATTTCTGCCTCGGTGTTGTTAAGGTTGAGTGACATTACTGCTTCTAACACTATAGGTTAAATATGCATGGGTATAAGATAGGCCCTACATCCTTGTTGTATTCCCGATTTCGGATGAAAGTATTCTGTGATCTTTTTATCTACTTTTGTGGCACTTGATGCTTTTCTATATATCTCTTGTACGAGTTTGATCAATTGCCCAGGTATAGCTGCATTTTGCATCCCTCTCCATATTCCATCATGCCATATGCTGCCGAATGCTTGTTTGAAGTCATTGAAGTTGATGAAGACTTTCTGGTTGTGTTCTATGCTTCTTTCAAGTATCTGTCCCACTGTGAATAGCTGATCAATTGCTATTCTTCCTGGCCTGAACCCGGCTTGTTCTTCTCCAAGTGCTCTCTCAACATATTGCTTTCATTCTGTTTTGACAAGCTTGTATACCACGTGTATATTCTGCGGTCCTCGACTAAATCTCTCTCTGAAGCCAGTCAAGCGAAGGGAGTGTCGTCTTGAATATTCATGAGCAGATAATCACGTGTTCACGCTTCGCTTGAGAACCGGCTGCGAATAATTCCGCGACGAATTTCGAATTCACACCTCGTCTATGAACACATCGTTGACCTCATCTGTCTCTTTCCTTATCTGTCTGCCTGTCTGTCTGTCTGCCTGTCTGCATATATCTCTATCTACATGTGCAGCTATGTCTCTGATTTTCTCGTTGCAGCTATTCATTTTATATAATCTACTTTATACTGCGTCGCTGTCTCTTTGTGTGCTGTCCGCCTGTCTGCATGTCTGTCCCTACGTCTGCTTCTGCATGTCTCTGTGTCTGTGTCTGTCTCTTCATCTTTTGTCTGCCTATGTCTCATTGACTGTCTTGTCTCCTTCTCCAAGCCTCCTTTGTCTGTATCCGTATATGCTTGTCTGTTGTGTTTCTGTGTCTGTATATCTCTGGGTCTATGGCTCTATCTTTCTGTGTCTCTTCCTGTCTGTCTGTCTGTCTGTCTGTCTGTCTCTGTGTCTCGCTCTATCTCAGCTTGCTGTAAGTTCCGCCTGTCTCTGAAGTTCGATCAAACGCTGGAATATCTGAATGGATTAGCGAATGATCGATCAGTCAGCTGATCACATATTCAAGCACCGACAGATAATCAATTATCTATCTATCGATCAGTCGCTCTATCGACACAAACCGACCTCTCTAACGACGAAGAGCCAAAAGACATTAAGATTAAGGCAATACACTTGTTTACATGTCCAATTATTCTAAGACAATTAACAACTTTACATATAGCGCCCCTGCCTATCACACAAGACATCACCAGATGACGTATCGAAACCAAACCAAATCATGCTAGGTTAATACCTGCAGGAAGTTAGACCACTGAGACAGAAAGGCAGCCTATTTTAGATAAGCCAGCTGATAGGTATAAGTCTTATGCTGAGACCTTATATGTATACAAATGACACGCACTTCTTTACGGTGTAAGGACTAAGGAGGGTATTATCAAATTACAGTTGCACTGCATTGCATTATGAGATTGATATGAGAACGAAGAGATGCTATGTAGAGTTCCAGAATCTATAGGTCCAGCAGCCGAGAAAGGCAGAGAAAGGCAACACATACATGTATAATCTATATAAATAAAGAGAAGACTCTGTCTGTCTGTCACAGCGATGTTTGACCGCGATGCATTTCTACAGCTTTGGACCCTTTCACTCCAAACCTTCACTACTGTCTCGGGGTGGGCATTACACACCCATTACACACCCACGCGTCCCCCTTTTTCACCGCTTCCATGGTGTCCCGGGCCAAAAACCTCTCCCAAACCCCCACTTTCAAAAAAATTCGAGTCGACCTATTTTCAATCGCCAGATGGCGCCGCCCGAGAAGATTCTGTGTATTTGGCCGCCAATTCTGTTTCACCGGCATGCATTTCTAAAGATTCGCCAGATGGCGCCGCCGTAGGGATTTCACTTAACATTAACTTTTGTTGCTTATTCGCTACAGGGATTGAAACTTATACCTAAATTTGTTGCTTATTCGCTACAGGGATTGAAACTTATAACCCCGGTCAACGCCGGGTAAACCAGCTAGTATATATATATATATATATATATATATATATATATATATATATATATATATATATATATATATATATATATATATATATATATATATATATATACCTGTTCTATAGTATACATATGTGCAGAGTCTTACAACTCCAGGCTAAAATGCACCTTAAGTATGTATATACCGAAACATAAATCATGAAAATTACACGTACAAATGTACGTACTATTTCGTCACATGCATGCAGACAGCACAAGAAACACATTCAAGCCATCGAAGATGCACCTTTTCAATCTGTTATAGATTACCTTGTTAAGCGCCCTTGTCAGCTTTTTAAAATGCGCTTTACAACATCCAAGTGCATATACATACATCATACATGTCTACCATTTATATAGCGTCTCTATAAGAAGACCAAACATAGGTCGACCGTCCTTATAACAAAAGACCATGATCAATAGAATCGTCTTCAATCACTGGCGAAGTAGCGAAAGGTCAAGACGCTGACGTTATATAGGTTGCACACCAGGCATGCCTGTTCCAAAGTGAAGGACCAACAACCACGGCGAAACTACATACTGCATGTTGCGGAAGTATCCATGGAACAGGACGGAGGAACAGCTGGAGAAGACCTCGTGCAGCATGCAGAGCAAAGAGGTCAACGTCCAGAGAAAGATTACACGCAAATCCATATAGCTCTTATAAGATGGGATTAAGTATACAATCAGCATTGCAGTCACGCATATATATATATATATATATATATATATATATATATATATATATATATATAAACGCATATATGTACGTATTATGCTTATATACATTCATATATCTTATGGTATTAATACGTATTATATGTCTATGTTATGACCACACTTAAAGCCCGTGCAACCTGGTGCATGGAGGCAAAGGACCTCGGGGAATCTATGCGGTCTATAGCTGATCCCGCATTCCGACGTTCTTTCCCAACGTCTTCTATCCATCTGGCAGATTCATAGCTCTCCAATCTCCCTCCTCCAATCTCATCCCTTCTCTCCCCTTCCCTCCTCCATCTGGCAGATTCATAGCTCTCCATTCTCCCTCCTATCAGCTCACCCCTTCTATCCCCTTCTTCCCTTCCCTCCGCCGCCAACGATTCCCGGAACGGGGAACCAGTCTATCGGGGGGGGGCGTGTTTTGCTGCCACCAGCGCTCGTTTGATGCCCGGAGGCGTCGTAATTATCGCCCACATTGGCACCAAACGCCTTCACACGTTTAGTCACACACGTTTATACACGCACACGTTTACACACATAAACACACGTTTACACACACACACACACACACACACACACACACACACACACACACACACACACACACACACACACACACACACACACCTACACACACACACCTACACACACCTACACACACCTACACACACCTACACACACCTACACACACCTACACACACACACACATACACTATATATATACTTACGTATATTCATAATGTATATATATATATGTGAGTAAATGTATGTATGCATGTATGTTTGTAATATGTATATTAGGGTGCCCGTCAAATATAAATTTCTGAATTTGTTCTGTGGTACCCTCCAATTTTGTTGTCTGTCATGAGAGATGATCACAGTAATTATTTTAGAATTTTTGATGCATATTTAAAGGTTGCTCAACATAGATTTGTATTGTTAACAGAATTATTATCCGACAGTATGTTATTCTCACTTATTTATCACTCAATTTTTAATGTTTCTGATACAATATCAATGCAGCGCTGTAAAGTGTTTATCAGAACTGTACTTTTAACAAAAATAGGTAACAAAACTGCCTTTAAAAATTGATGCAGTAGTCTTTTTGAAACAGTCAATCATTAGTAATCAATCTCCCACTCTCCTATATATACTGTGAAATATCATCACTGACAAGCAGCGACTTTCTGGTTTCTGGGTACTTTGCTCTGCGACTTGAGACAGCCAGCAGCAGATACTGTTTCTGTTCTTCACTTCTTGTAGTGTAGCTGCTAAAGTCCTGCATCAGTTTCACAGCTCGCTTTCCTCAGTCATTTACCACTACCAGCCTATTAACAATTTCTTGTTTAGTTGGAAATCTCGCGGGTCTAGATCTGCTTGAACAAGGAAGTCAGCACTCAACCAAAGTATGTGAAAGAATGGCATGGTACTGCTTGTGACAAAATCATCAAGTTCCTTTCAGGAAAGGTACTTGGCTATATATCTGGATTCGTTTGAGTGGTTCATCAGAGCCTTGTTTCTTTAAAGCGCTGATAATCTTTGTTTTGGTGTTGATGTTTACAGCATTATCGAAAAGTGAAAGGGCAATTAGCTCCTCGTTCAGCAATTAGCTCCTCGTTGTTTAACCCCTACAATTCGGAAGCTTTAGCATGCCGAGAAGTTGCTCCACATGAAAACCTGATACCAAGACTGGTAACCGGTCAACCTGCTCACTACCTGAACCAGTGCACAACTAAGGGTGCGGAGGAATCAAACGTGGCTCTACCAGCTTGGACTGTCTGTTCACAAAAAATAACCTGGTTGTTTTGATTGACTCAGGATTGACAGCTAAGCTAAAAATTTTGTCTATAAGGCTTCTTGCAGTCTCCGCCAGAATAAATGTTGCACTACAGTTGCTGACATTGGCTCGATCAAGTGCAGCACTTATCTCTGTTGTTGTAACAAGAGGTACCGAGGCCTACTTCTTGATGAACAGTGTGGTTTTAAATTAGACTCAACTTCATCAGCTGTCATTGTGGTCAATTCTTCTTTCTAATTAAAGTCATCACGATATTCTCTTTTTTCTTTCGTCTTTACTCAAGAGATATTCCTCGAGCTATATACAGTCTCTTTACCTTTCTTTCCTCCATTATAGCTAATGCTGCGTCCACAGTATACCCATATAGCCTATGCGTTGACCGCGTTGGTCTTCTAAGAAACACATATCTTCAGCAATAGTAATCATTGACATAGAATCTGCATGTGCTACATCAAATAGTTTTTCCAACTCTTCGACCATAGCAGTTTCATTAGCTACCTAGGTCTCAGTTCTCCAATTTATGTTCTTCTTCAGTTTCTGCCATCAGTAAAACATGTCTTCCTGCTTCTCAATGGCATTCCGTTCAGTTGTTGGGATACGAAATATGATGACAATTATATATTTTAATAAAATTTGTTGTATGCAATAGCGAAGATTGCATCCAAAGAATATTTACAGACCAAATAAATTAATAAATCAATAAGTAACAAATATAATGGTGAACCAAAATGCCGTACACAAGAAAACTGGAACAGGTATACGAAAGATTGCGATATAGCAGAGACTTTATTCATGTTGAGCAACCAGTAAATATTAACATAAAATCCTAAAATTTTACACTGTTATTTTACTGAACAGAGGTAACAACTTCAGGGGGTACCACATCGAAAATTACGAACTTTAAATTTTATCACTGGGTTGCTGGGCACCCTAATGTATATATGTAAGTATACGTATGACGGTATGCATACAAGTGTATATGTATATATATATATATATACGTATGTACGAATACCCACGCGTACATGTATGTATGCAATCGTCTGGGTATGTTTGAGAAAACATGGTAAGCTCTGTGGTCCAGATTTCATATTCGTATTTCCATCCATACAGCGTCTGATGCACTTCTGAATTATAGATAATATGCAACACTATCTCTGCTCCGCTAAGCGTACATATATCGTTACGCATATATATGAAAATATACAATTATGTTTATTTTCACATGATTGTGTCATTTACAAATGTTACGTGTCATGTGCATACATTTCTATAGCTCTTAGAAGCATTTTCTAACATGTTGGAGTTGACTGTTCCTGCGTTTACGTGTCGGACTGACGTTTCAGTTCTCTGTGGATTTTGTGCGTTTGATGGTATATTTTCTTTCCGTGTCTTCTTGGCCTACGTGACTGCACGAAGGAAGATGGGTTTTCTCCGGTCGGGTCTGGGTCCTAGGACCGTGTACGACGTCTATACAGCCGGGTCATCTTCGTCTCGACAGAGGGGAAGGACGCGTGTCTCTATATAAAGTGGCCATGACAGTTGGTCGTTCGTGCATGGTGCTTCGACATGTATAGCGACAGGCAGGTGACGAATTCCTGTATGTGCACCCGGTGTTTCGCGGAATAGCCGGACGTGCGTCATCTTCCACCAGTGAGAGACTGTTGGGCGGAGGTGTACCGTGAGCTGCGTACGTTGCCCCTCCTCCGTCGTCGCCCCACGATGTCTACGCAATTTGGTCGAGAGACTCTGAACATGATGCCATCTTTCAACTATGAACAAGAATCTGCTGGCTTGGCTGCACGTGTGTGCGTGGGCCGCCATTGTTGACTCTTCTGGTTTT
>OY744611.1:23042417-23049917 GCA_963556255.1 Allolobophora icterica | reverse complement strand
AAACTTTTTGATTGCTATTGTTGTTAAATAATTATTGCCAAGCGTGATTTGAAGCTGGAGGTGCGTAAACTGTTTCATCAGCTCGAACAATTAATTAGATTGCTGCTAATTTCGCCAGCTTCGTCAGCAGAAGCAGAGTGTAGTCTTAGCAGCTTAGTGCGTCGGTTAAAGACTTGGCTACGCAGTACAATAGATCAGAGCCGATTAATCTCGGAGTTTGTTTGTCACACATATGAATACTTTAGACAGCTTGAACTTGATTGAGCTGGAAGAACAGTTTATTTGGAGAAGTGATATTAGGAAGAACATGTTTGGTTCTTCGCGAAAAAACAAAACTCTGTAGTATGATGTGTCCATAGAGCACCTTAAGTGACATTCTTAGGTATACGCTAAATGTTACTAACTAATAAAAATCAAGTAACCTTAGATCTGAATTAGTTTGCATGTGATTATACAATTTAATGGAAATATACATGTACATGCTCGTCATGAAAAAGAATACTGACATGGCTTGGGCATGTAACAAGAATGGACAAGAGATTACCAGCAAGGGCATTACACTGCCACGTGGAGGGAAAACGGAGTCGAGGAAGATAAACAAAGACATGGATGGAAAACGTGATAAAAGACCTTAAAGAACACGACATGGACATGAGAACGGCTCTGGATACTATCAGAGACAGGAAGAAATGGAGCCATCTTGTAACAAAACTCATAGTCGGCACACACCTGACGGAAGAGAGAAGAAGACGACGATACCTATAGATGCCGTTACAAAGCTTTTTAACGCATTTTTCGTGCACAGAAAAAGAGGTCAAAAATTTTCCCGCTTGATAAATGTTGACCCAGTTCAAAAGTGGGTCAAACAAGATGTATGCATGTGATGATAATTATGTTATGCTGTTCTCCTCAAACTTCAAACAGGCATGCAGACATATAAGCAATGCAGAGCAAATGCGTCTATTTAGTTATATACGCAGCCACTGATTAACACAAAGAAGACAGATGTTAGAAATGGAGCAAGAAGCAGGGAGACAAACAGGCAGACAGGCAGACAAATAGATGGACCAATATGCAAACAGACAAGCAGACCGACAGACAGACAAGCAAGCAGAAAGACAAAGACAGGCAGGTTGACAGACTATTACAGGTAGACAGAGAGACAGACAGACATCACAGGTAGACAGAGAGACTTTACAGGTAGACAGAGAGACAGACAGACATATAGATGGACCAATATGCAAACGGACAAGCAGACCGACAGACAGACAAGCAAGCAAGACAAAGACATAGACAGGCTGACAGACTGTTACAGGTAGACAGAGAGACAGACATTACAGGTAGACAGAGACTTTACAGGTAGACAGAGAGACAGACATACATATAGATGGACCAATATGCAAACAGACAGGCAGACCGACAGACAGACAAGCAAGCAGAAAGACAGAGATAGGCAGGCTGGCAGACAAACAGGCAGATATACAGGCAGGTAGGCAGGCAGGCAGACAGACAGACAAGAAGGCAGGCAGACAGACAGACAAGAAGGCAGGCAGGCAGGCAGGCAGGCAGGCAGGCAGGCAGGCAGGCAGGCAGACATGTCGCGAATGTCATGAGGATGACAAATATGTCGATAAAAAGACGGAGAAAGTGAGAAAAGAGTTTTCCAAAGGATTCTGACAGTTATTCTGCTCCACCGGATTTATTGGTCTTCGTGTCTATGCATTTGTCACACCTCTGCCTCTGTCTGTCTGTCTGTCTGTCTGTCTGTCTGTCTGTCTGCCTTTATTTCCAGTTTATCTTGCCTCTCTACAGTGTATATTTGCCTTTATGTCTGTCTGTCTGCTTCTCTTTCTATGCGTTAGTCGGCCTACTTCTGTATATTTGCACGTATATGCTAATCTGTCAGTTTGTCTTTTTGTCCTCTTGTCTATACCTGTTTATTTGTCTCTCAGTACATCAGTCCGTCTCTCTGTCGGTCTGTTAATTAGTCTGTCCGTCTCTCTTTCTTCCGATGAATGTCTATATTTGTTTCTCTCTCTCTCTCTCTGGTTGTCTACCACACTGTTGGTCTTTCAAATATCTCCAAATGCCTGTGTGAATTTGTTTGTCTGTCTGTATCTGTATGTCACTGTGCTTGTGTCTGTGTTTGTGTCTGTCCGTCCGTCCGACAGTTCGTAATCTCAAACCCTGTGAATCGGATTACAGGGTTTAATCTGACGCGGCTTCGCATGTGGCGCTCACATTAGATGTCAGATCGCATTACTCGTTGCTTGCTGAGGACTGAGACGTTTGTAAACTGTCTGTTTACATAGCTCTGCCACTCTGGCATGTCCACAACAGTACTTATTATTATTATTATTATTATTATTATTATTATTATTATTATTATTATTATTATTATTATTATTATTATTATTATTATTATTATTATTATTATTATTATTATTATCATTATTTTTTTAGGCCCCGGGGTATCAAGGATCCCCCAGGTAGATAAAAAATTGTCCGGAGACATATAGAAGGAAAAAAAATTATTCCTGGAACGGCCGAGCGAGTTTTTGCTGTGATATTGTTAAGCAACCTAAGAGAGCGACTGCGATTATTATTATTATTATTATTATTATTATTATTATTATTATTATTATTATTATTATTATTATTATTATTATTATTATTATTATTATTATTATTATTGTTATTGTTATTGTTATTGTTATTGTTATTATTATTATTATAATTTTGTTATTATCATTATTATTATCACTACTACCAACACCACACCACACCACACCACACCACACCACACCACACCACACCACACCACCACCACCACCACCACCACCACCACCACCACCACCACCACCACCACCACCACCACCACCACCACCACCACCACCACCACCACCACCACCACCACCACCACCACCACCACCACCACCACCACCACCACCAGTACTACTCCTACTACAGCCACCACCACCACACTGCTACCACTACTACTATACTACTACCCCTACTACTACAACTACTTACAACTATTACCACCACTACTTCTATTAGTCAGTCTTGGCGAAACCTCCAATGAGACGTGCTGCCGCTTGATGAACTCGTTCAAGCCTGTCGATCCAGCGAATAAGCTGCAGTCCCCCTGACGTGACTTTTGTGTGGCGCTGAGAAATTTCGAAGATTTACGGTACATAACATCACTACTACTGCAACTACAGTATATATGCCGATTACGGTAATAACTCAAAATTGGAAAAATTCAGTTACGGTCTTCTTGCTAAGCACGGTAGTACTGTATTCAACAATTCTGAAGACGCGCAAAGTTACACCCAAATACGAATTAGAGGCGCGAGCATAGTCGTCTTCCGAGTGTCTTCCAATACAGAAAGGTATCTACGTGTAAGAGACCTGACTCTGGACGCGGTGGAATCGATTAGAGAGCGGTCCAATTCATTCTGATGTGATTCGATCTGAGGTTAGATTCAGATTGGTATTCACGTTGTCCAATGCAGTTCCGACATCAAAAGAAACGATCGTTGAATTTACGATGACAAAGACGAGGTCTAGTCGAGAGAGTCCGTTGAAGTGTCTCGTCGTATCAAGGACTTATCCATCGTGTACCACACTGACAATGCCCATCCACCCCTTAACTCAGATGCGATGGACCATGGAAGGCGCTGCCGCCACAGATACTCTCCTACTGAGTTCAGAAAGTTATTGGAAAGAACAAAAAGCAAGTGCGCAAAGGCAAAGACAGGTTCACTTCGGTTACATGCATGGTAGTTTGGAGTCTACAGAACACAGTAGCGTTCAGAGACTGGCACTTCCTTGAATCGAAGAGGAAACTGCGCTGGCCTTCCCGCTGGTCAGTATAGGAGGCCGATTTATCAAAGAACTTCTGAGCATAACTGCGGTCGACACCATTACAAAAACTTGGCCCTGGCTTTGAATCTTAGATTTGAATGTTGTATGTATCGTGACATTTATAAAGCACATTTTTGAAACCTCTCAAACGCGATACTGACTTCTGAAGAAGCTCGACAATGTCCAAACTGGAAACTTCTATAGCTTGACCAATTCAGAATGACAGCCAGGCTACGGTGTTGCTCAACCAAATACTTTTCAAATGGCAGAATTCAATGCAGACTTAAGGAAACCTTCTAAACGCGGACTTGGATACTTCAGAGTTTAGAACTACGAACATACTGGAATTATCGAGCAAATTCTGCTCATTATGAATAAATTTTTGCAAACGAACTGGCGGTATGGACAACAGCCATTAACCGAACATTTAGCGAATGCCACTATATACCTGATTCCGATACAAATTCTGATACCGATGCCGATTCAGATTCTGATACCGATTATGATATCAATTCTCATACCGATTCTGATACCGATTATGATACCAAATCTCATACCGATTCTGATACCGATTATGATACCGATTCTGATACCGATTATGATACCAATTCTGATACCGATTCTGATACCGATTATGATACCAATTCTGATGCCGATTATGATACCAATTCTGATACTGATTCAGATACCGATTATGATACTAACTCTGATACCGCTTCTGATACCGATCATGATACTAATTCTGATACCGCTTCTGATACCGATCATGATACCAGTTCTGATACCGATTTCTGATACCGATTATGATACCAATTATTCTGATACCGATTCTGATACTGATTATGATACCAATTCTGATACCGAGTCTGATAAAATTTTTGATACCAATTCTTATACCAATCCTGATACTGACATTGATTATGATACTAGTAGCCTTATGGGACTAACTCTGGTATTGGTTTCAATATTGAGTCTAGACGACGACTCCACTACTTCTGCTGTGTCACATAGGGTCCTTCAGCGAAATGAATTGAGTGACCTCACTACGACCTCTGACCTTTCTTTTCATCCTGCCGTACTTGGTCTGCCGCAGCAGCTGTGTCCCTCCATGTCATCTTCAACTCTGCCCCTCCACCTCCCCCGAATATTGTGGCCAAATTGGCAACATCATCACGTTTATTTGACCAGATACAAGAAACACTGAACCGTCTATGCATATGACAAGATTCGACTATGCTAGACTATTGTATTGTATAGCATTGTATTGCATTGTATTGTATTCTGGCGTTTACAAAGCGCTGCTAGCGGGAGAGCCATTCAGAAGCACTCCCAGTGCGAGAGACCTCGACAGAAAAAGCAAGTTTTATGAAAGGTAAGAGATGAAGAGACGGTATACCTGAGTGAATAGAAGAATGGATTGTATACCGACTATAGAACAGGATAGATTAGGCAACACAGACTAGAATTAGAATACACTTAAGCAGATGAGAGTCAGGAGACTAATTTAGACCATCATTGAGTATACACCAGACTAGGCCAGGCTAGACTAAATTAGACCAGATCAAATTAGACTATGCCTAGACAAAGCTAGACTAAAAGGACTAACCAATGCAGGCTAGACCAGGTTTTGACCAGCTATAAAAATTTCGACAGCGTGTTTTTAGCTTACCAAGCGTCACGTCTCATCACGTGACATCATTGTGCAGTAATCACTTCGATCTAATCTTTTTGATTAATCTTTTGATCGAGGCGATTCTCGTTTTAAGAGTCTCATCTCGTAAACCTAACAAAACGCGTCCACTTACTTTCCCGGAGATAGAATCAAGTCGTGAAAAGATCGCGTCGCTGCGTCTCTCGAGAACGCTGGGGCGGCCGCAGCGACAGTCTCTTTGATGTTGCCTTTCATGTTAGCCGCCCGGCGTCGATCAAAGACACCGCCCGCTCTATCGGGCTGGACCGACGACACCGATGATAACGACGACGACGATGACGATGAGACGTAGTCGTTGTTTGGGTTCAGTTTCCGGTAGGCGATGGTCGAATCGAACGAGGTCTCCATAACCGGAAGTGATGCGGTAGGTGTTCTAACGATCCTGCTGCCCTCGGCCACCTCTCAATCGCGTATCAGACAACTCTTCATCACGGCTAAGCTCTGGTCTTCCGCGGTAAGAGCATCGCCGTTGGGTTTATCCCTCTCGAGACACTGGCGACTAATCGGGTCCTCTGCGTGTATCAAGACAGACGTCTCCGAAGTAGCAGCGGAGGCGAGCAGCGACGCAGAGCCGGGGGTCTGTTGGGGTTGAACCCGTCGACTGTTTTCAGGCAGATAGACAGACAGTTAAACAGAAACTTAGATAGGCAGTGAAAGAGAAATATTCAAGCAGACAGGTAAACGTGCAGAGAGCGATCGACATAACACTGTAGGTTGAGGCTTGAACACGACGGATTGATGCGTTGGCGATGAAAAGATAATTCGTTGCCAATCGTCACAGAGGCTAAAATACCCGACGCTCATTGCCCTTCCTGATCCCCGTCAACGATTCTTTGTACCTCGTTACTTCTTAGTTTACGATCCACGTTAGACAGGTCGGTCACACGGTTCGCGTTCAATTGCTCTTCGCCAAGCTGTCCACTGAGTCGACTGAGTGATGCTCGCCGCTTCTTCACCGCATCTGACCGGCTGCTGAGGCTGACATGGCCGTATCTATAGACACAGGCACCCTCAGGCACCTAGCAGCCGTTCGCATCTCTCATCCGCCGCCTCCGTCAACTCATCCTGCATGCTCTTCCTCTCTATCCTCCTCCTTCTCCTCATCAGCTTCGCCTATTCCTACTTCTCCTCCTTATCATCTATATCCTTATTCTTCTCCATATCCTCTCCCTCAGTATCCTCCTCCCCTTTCTCCTTAACATCCTCCTCTCGCTTTCTACTCGTTTCATTCATTTAGTCCTCTTATATACTTTTTTCCTCCCAAAGTCTACTCCTATTTTTTACATAATATTCTTCCTTCTCAACATTAGCTACCATCTCTAGCCTCGGCCTCTTCTGCATCAATAACACCTTAGTATCGCCTCACTTCTTATTATTTTCCGTTATTCCTCTATCTCTTCCTCTTTCTGCTCACCTACTAATCCTCCCAAATGCTGCTCGTTATCCTCCTTCTCCTTAGCACCAATCGCCCACTTCTATCCCTTTTTCTCGTGAATTCAATTCTCCAATATTTTCCTCCAAGTCATAATTTATTCCTCATTCTCATTCTAGTCATACTCTCATCTGCGCTTCCTACCGTCTGTCATTGCTCTAACCACGTTTCGTTTGTCTGTGGCGTTTCCTTACCGTTCTGCTAACCCCACAATCCCTTCCCCTACTTCCTTCCGCACCGCCCTCTCTCCGTCCTTCCACTCTTCCTTCTCCGACCTTCGCGCAGTCATTGGATCAATTGGTCGGCTGCTGAAGCTGACGATGTCGAGACGCTGCAGAGGATGATGAGGATGAGGATGAGGAGGAGAACTGACATCAATTGCAATCGACGTCGATTAGGTTCGTCTGAGCGTTCACCGGCCGCGACCCCAGCGGCTGCGCCACCATCAGCAACCAGTCACAATGACCGACTAATGAATTCTTATTGA
>OY744611.1:23009917-23039917 GCA_963556255.1 Allolobophora icterica | reverse complement strand
AAGCAGTTGGCTGTTCCTTAATCAGAATCAGAGGACGATGAAGTAGAAGACACAGCTCGGTAAACGTTGCCAACCCTTTTAAACCATGTTTGGTTGCAAGCTGTGTTAGTGACTGACTGGTCACACTGGAGCTGGGGCACTGGTGGTTTTTCGTTCTGTTGACTGACACTCATAGTCACACACACCAGCTATGATAGAAATCGAAGTTCAAGACCCCAAGTAGAACAGTAACTGAATATCAGTACTATTGTGTTGGTAATCAGCTATCTTTTACGGCTGATTGATTGATTGTCTATGACATTGACATTTACTTGCTAAAAAGTTGAAAAGTAAACAAATAATAAAATTCGTTGCCATGGGAAAGAATTTTATTGTTTTATTATCTCACGAATTTTTTTACGAATTTTAAAACTGCAGTTTTAAAATTCGTTAAAATTCGTGAATTTTTAAAATTCGTAAAATTCGTAAAATGCGAATTCTCGAACTATACATCCATCCAAGCATCTAATAATTTCATCCATCCATCCAATTCCATCCATCCATCCCTCCGTCCATCCATCCATAAATTTATCCATGCATACGTCCATATACTTCAGAAGAAGGCTGTACGAGTAGTAGAGGGAGCACCCCGAGATGCCCACACGAGTCCAATCTTTAAAAAACATAAACTACTGGAATTAAAGCAAACTAGGCTGGCACAAATTGGAGACTTCCTTTATCGGTATGAACATTGAACACAAGTTACTACCTGCTTCATTTTCTGGTTATTTCACTTTGGGATCTCAGATTCATGCCTATAATACGTACAAATACACGAGCATTTTGCATGAAATCCTATGGGCCGCAACTCTGGAATTCAATCCCTTCAGATATTCGACTTTCGGTAAATTTATATAAATTTAGAGCTCGACTACGATTATATATTACGAACTCCTGATCTACTCACTATTGCCTTGATTTTGGTGAAGATTACACTGAGTGCACATGCCAGCACGTGGGCCTACTATAAGGTAGTCTTGTAGATATTTTGCCTAGTTAAGTTTAGTTAAGATTATTTTCAGGTATGATTACGTCTCCAGCCGGCCCATGAGTGGGCCTTTATTTTTGCTCTGTCTATCGGTTTTTTCGGATGGAGGAGACTAAGACAGCCTTAATTCGACGTTGCACTTGATCTATTTAGGTGTCCCTCCCCAGCGGGATTATTATCCCTTAGGGGTCACTATTTGCAGCCAATGATGTGGAAGAGTGTATCTAATAATTATGAATGTTAACATGTTACAAGCATTACTGATCGCAATAAAAGATTGATTGATTGATTGATTGATTGATTGATTGATTGATTGATTGATTGATTGATTGATTGATTGATTGATTGATATATTCATCCACCCATCGAGCCATTCTTCATCCATTCATACATCAACCTATTCATCCATCCATCAACCTAATCATCCATCCGTCCAGCCACCCAATTCCATCCATCCATCAATCCATCCATCCATTCATCCAATTCCATCAATCCATCCACCTACCTATCCATTTCACCACGTCCGTCTTCTTCACCCATTCTGTCGCTCCTCTGCTCTCCTTCCCTCTCATCCTTCCTTCCTTCTCTCGTCGTCGGGTGATGACGATAACGACGACGATGTGGCGGAAGTCGTAAAAGTCGGCCGCAGCCAAAAGAACGACGGTCAGGCCACAACGACAGCTGCTGCTATTGCTGCTCTATGCATCGCTATAACTAGCTGCATACAGTTAGCAGATGACCATATAACGCCATAAACATATACAGCTACACGGTTATCTGCATGTATGGATGGATGGAATTTATGGATGGATGGATCGATGGGTGGGTGTTTGCATTTATGTATGGATGGGTGGGAGAGTGGGTGGATAGATGGAATTGGGTGGATGGACATATGGGTGGATGGATGGATGGATTGATGGATGGATGGATGGATGGATTGATGGATGGAGGCATGGAATTGGATGGATGATGGATGGATGGATGGATGGATGGATAGATGGATGGATGGATGGATGGATGGATGGATGGATAGATGGATGGATGGATGGATAGATAGATAGATGGATGAATGGATGATGGATGGATGGATGGATGGATAAATAGATGGATGGATGGATGGATGGATGGATGGATGGATGGATGGATGGATGGATATATGGGTTGATGGATGGATGGAATTGGATGGGTGCATTGGTGGGTGGATAGATGGATGGATGCATTGATGGACTGATGGACTGATGAATGGATGGATGGATTGATTGGTGGATGGATGGATGAATGGATCATTCAATCATGAAACCGATGTTCCTATATGGGAACGGACAGCGGTGTAAAACAGGATCCCATTCGTCCTGCCCAAACAGTTCCGATATGTTTTCATTCGTCTAGCTCAGCAATCAATCGTCAGACCCCATTAGACTTGCCACTAATCAAACAAGTCCTTTGATTACGACGTTCTCTGTCAACGGTCAACCTGCTCCGTGTCTCGGCTCCATCTCTCAGCTGAGTTTCTTCGTCACTTAAGACTAACCCTTCTTAGTCGGTCTCTTTCATGTGACCGTGCGTCGTGGCACAGTTGCAGATCAGCTTGCTTTCAACTCTGCGACCAGGATCGAATCCCAGTACCATTTGATCAGAAGGTGCAGCTCCTTGTTGAGCTATTAGAAACGGTTTGGCTTGGATGAGCCTTTTTGGTTGATGCCTTGTCGGCATTAGACACCGGCGCGTTAGAAGTTATTAATTAATAAAATAATAATAATAACAATAATGATTACAACAATAAAATATATGTTTACTGTTATTATTATCATTTGCTACTACTATTACTGCTACTACTTCTACTACTATTATTATTACTAGGCCTACTACTACCATTACTACTACTACTACTACTACTACTACTACTACTACTACTACTACTACTACTACTACTACTACTACTACTACTACTACTACTACTACTACTACTACTACTACTGCTTCCACTAATACTACTAGTACTACTACTGCTACTACAACTAGTAATTATATTATTAATTATAATAATAACAATAGGCCTATTATTAATAATAATAATGTTAACAGCCGCAGCAGCAGCAACAACAACAACAGCAGCAGCAGCAGCAGCAGTAGTAGTAGTAGTAGTAGTAGTAGTAGTAGTAGTAGTAGTAGTAGTAGTAGTAGTAGTAGTAGTAATAATAATAATAATAATAATAATAATAATAATAATAATAATAATAATAATAATAATAATAATAATAATAATGATAATGATAATAGTAATAGTAATAATAATAATAATAATAATAATATTATTATTATTATTATTATTATTATTATTATTATTATTATTATTATTATTATTATTATTATTATTATTAATTACTTTAATCTCTAAGACCCTGATGGAATCAAGTACCTCAGAGGAAAAAAGTAATAATAATGATAAACTCTTATGACTAAACTCTTGGCCCAATCAATCACGAAGGCATGGCTTTCTTCAACAGCCTCGGCCACCGACTTGCCCAGATAACTGGAGACAGCAGAGAAACTACATTTCTCTACCAGCGCTTATCTGTTGCCATCCAACGCTTCAACGCAATCACTTGGCACAGCACTTTGACATCAACAAAGACTTGCCACCCCAGATTAATGCTATCCCTAATTTTTGATATCCTGAGGGATTACATGTACTTCAGGTTTAAAAAATAATAGAATAAGGTGCCAGACATAAACCTGAATCAAACCATGCATTTGTGAGCCAAATTTTACCGCACGGATTGCTCGTTTCGTAATCGTAATTGCAATCTCACACTCATATAGTCCCTCCACTTATCTCCCTTACCGTAGCATATTGGGTAGCATAGCTGGCTGTGTCGTTTTAATTTTGTGCTTGCCTTGTGGTCTGTAGCCGCTCCCACTGCGTGGCAAATGTGCTTAGCCGATCGGGTGTTGTCACGTAGATCTGGTCTCTGGTCTCTCGTCTCTGGTCTGCGGTCTCGGAAAGAAAACCAATTAGCCGACCATATTCTAAGCGCTAAGGATGGGGTCTGCAAATTCGCCAAATCGATGTATGTAGATGCGTGCGTGCATGTGTGTGCGTTCGACCGATGTTTAAACTGATGTCTGATAAGTGCAGACACTAATGTGGCTGGAATTCTTGTTATTCCTGTTTGACCAGTGCTTTTTTCTGGGAAAAAAGGTTCCGGAACGGAATAATCATGGGCGGGCTGAAATCCCGAGAAAAACTGGATTGGGGTTTGGGAGGGATCTCAATAAACACTGAAAACAGTTCAAAACACTGAAATTATATTAAAATAGCTAAATTATTGTTTTTATTATTAAAATGAAAAAAATATTTTTTGTATTTGAAGAAAGGTGCCGGAACGCCGTTCCGGCGCGTTCCGGATGAAAAAAGCACTGTGTTTGTCTAATTGTAACTGAACATTTGTGTAGAGCCTGTAAATATCTCTCAATCAGGTAGGAAAAGGTTGCCTAAATTTCACAAATAGTTATGTACATATAGCTAAGACATATATAGCAATATACATGTATATATATATATATATATATATATGCTCGAAACCCGTATATAGCTAAGACATATATAGCA
Source organism: Allolobophora icterica (assembly GCA_963556255.1). Classification (NCBI taxonomy): domain Eukaryota; kingdom Metazoa; phylum Annelida; class Clitellata; order Crassiclitellata; family Lumbricidae; genus Allolobophora; species Allolobophora icterica. Next base: position 23,035,277 of record OY744611.1, on the reverse strand, counting down.
ATATACATGTACATGTATATATATATATATGCTCGAAACCCGTATATATATATACATATTTACTATGTAGTTAACACAATGAAGTCGTTCAGCATGATGGTCTGTTCGGCAACGCGCTGAGTCTGTAAATCCATCAACTGTGGGTTTGAGTCTGCGGAGTACACTCCCTATGACAATCGCATACACACCTCAAAGTCAGATTTACGAATCTTCCACACGTAATTACGCTGTAAAACTGCAAAAATATAAAATCGTTTTTGCATAGTTGTCTAACCTGTATTGTGGACTTCTGGGGTGAATTTTGATACTCTTGCTTTTCATATCAGCTGTACCCTTAGCTGACTTTACCTCGGCTTTATTACCTTACCTTACCTCGCCTAAGTATTTAGACCTATCTTGCACGTTTTCTTTGCCATAACTGACCACTTAAACTGCCTGTAGTTGTTGCACCTAGCGACAAGTGCGTCTAGTATGACTAGACATTGCCTGCTAGACAGCAGGGACGTATCTAGCGTTGGGCTTGGGGGGGCTTAAGCCCCCCAAACGAAGTTAAAGCCCCCCAAACAAGTCAAGCCGTTGTATGCTTACGGCTAAAATTCGTATGAACACTGTATAAATGCTGCCATGTTCAAGGCTTAAGCCCCCCCAAACGAAAAAGGCTAGTTACGTGCCTGCTAGACAGAACACGTTCGTTTCGCAGGCGCCTATAGTCTGGCATTAAGATCGTTGTATGCGGTCAGTTTGCATGCATTACGGGTTTCGAGCAACATACGATATGTTGAGTCAAAGATGCAGCAATGAGTAAATGGTAATTTGTGTGAGTCTAATCCAATTATTGGGGTGAGTTAGGTGACGTTGGATTAGGTAAGGTGAGCGCAGAACTAAGTCTACTTCGTTCTTTTTCTGTGTGTATATACACTGTGTCCCGATGAAAAGTAGACCCCAAGAAAAAGTGTCATAACTCGGTCCAATCTTTTAGCATTTGCCTGAAATTTTAAAAACAACAACATTAGCCATAATACCGCCAAATCGTAACGCCGTTTGGAAATGTTGGTGAGTTTGTCAATTTAATCAACGTTTGAGATGCAGTACTGAAAAGGGGAAATTTCCAACATACAAATTTTTGACAAACGTTTAGGGGTCTACTTTTCATCGGGCGGCTACTTCACATTCAACAAGACAGTGCCACTGCGCACCGAGCACCTGAGACCATTGCTCTGCTATTCCGGGAGACACTCGACTTCATATCCCCGCAGCTGTGGCCGCCCAACAGTTCAGACCTCAATTCAGTTGACTATCAAATCTGGAGTGTGCTGAAGGAGCGCGTTTATCGTTCCCGCATTCGTGACGTTGATCATCTGACTGAAGAGTGGCAGCTGTTTGACCAAGTGATCATCGATCGGGTCATCAAACAGTGGCATCCACGTCTACGGTCTTGTGTCCGTGAACAAGGAGGACATTTTGAACACCAGCTGTAGCTGAACTTCACTTCCTTATGACTCTTGTATGTTGGAAATTTCTTCTTTTCAGTACTGCATCTCAAACGTTCATAAACTTGACAATCTCACCAACATTTCCAAACGGCGTTAAGATTTAGTGGTAATATGGCTACTCTTGCTGTTTGTAAAATTCAAGCAAATGCTAAAAGTTTAGACCGAGTTATGACAGTTTTTCTTGGGGTCCACTTTTCATCGGGACACAGTGTATATATAATATATTTATGTAACTTTATTCTTCACGACGTCTGTTTAAATGTTATTCAATGAAACCTTATCAAGTGCCTGTCTTTGACAAATGCTGAAGGTCTACAGTAATAACAGACCAGTGTGTCTTCCACAATTCCAGTGCGAGAATTGTAGATAAAAAGAACATTTTATCCGTATTTTGCAAACTGATGTCAACGAAATTTGAAAGTAGCTGATTTCAACGCTAGCAGTTTTGCAAGTCAGACTAGAAATCAAAATCAATTCCGTAGTTGAGAAAAAGTTTTAAAATGCATACATGATATACCATGGAAATGTGTTCTCTTTGTCAGAGAATCAGAGTAAAATAATACTAAATCACACTAGCACAACTGATGGGGTTGGAAATGACCCCTGGGGTGTGCAACGAAGACTTAACGACCCCCTGACAATTCCCACCCTTCAGTATATACTATTACATATGTACTCAGCGCTCGCCTTGTTATGCGCAAAGAACGGATGCCAATCTCCTCTTAAATGGTTGCTGTGTATATATGGAACATGAGCACTGAGCAATTCACTCACAGTTGCTGAGCTTGATTGATGTTTGGTCATTAGATATTGGAACTTAATTAATGCAAATAATATGCATGAATCATTCCTGTATACGTTGAAAGCCGTACAGTAAGACACTGCAGTGCCCTGTGAAGGCTGTGATCTATCCAGCAATGTTCTGCCAATCCCATACACCCTGAGCTCTGCATGCATATCCGAAGCAACAATTAAATGAGTATAGTAAATCCGCAATTTTGCCCGTACTCTGGTAGTGACAGTTCCAAGCCTGAAAAAGGCGGAGGGTGACGTCAACGGCATTGCAGCCAGAGGATGTCATTCAACACCGCAAACTACTACTACTTCACACTGTATTGTAAACCAAATAAGACGGCGTTGAATAATATAAAGTAAGAAAGACGATGTATTGTTAGGTTATGCTAAGGTTTGGAGGGGTAGGTACAGGGGCGTCTACACCATAGAAACCTTGGAGCAACTGCTCCATCCAAGAAATAGGGGGGTTTGTCAGTGTGTGTGCCACCATTTTAGGGGGAAGGAACGGAAAGAGGGGAAGAAGAGGGGGAGAAGGGACGTTGCTCCAATGACTTAGGGGGGGATAGACGCCCCTGGGTAGGTATACGGTAGAGTGACGCAAGGTAATTGCCAATTTATGAAATATATGAAAGCCGTCGTTCGAAGAGAAGCTACGGTCAGTCCATCGGTCATTCATAACAGGGATTTATTAAGACCAGCGGTCCTCAGAGACGTCTCCCTCTGCTTGACGGATCATTCGGCTGAAGCACACAAACGACATCAGCAATCGATCATCGCGACTACCTTTCCTCCTTACAGGTTGCCCGACTCGGCAACGATTCGTCAATTATATATATGACACTTCGGAATTCGAATCCCGGACGCAGGGCTGAGAGTATCGCCCGTCACCAATGAACTCTGAGGCGCTCCTATAACCTTAGGTTCTCGAGTTGAAGATGAAGTTGTCAACTGAGCCCAGCAAACAAAGTAATAGGATTCCTGATGCCACTGGCCAACCCGGTATATATATTATATATATATATATATTAGGGTATGTCTATAATTTGAAGTTTCAAAATTGATATCGGCCAGGTTGTTTTTGTGTTCCACCTTGAGAAACATTAACATTTGCCAAATTAGATGAAAATCAAAAGAGATTTAGAACTGGCGCAAAGCCCGGGAAAAATTACCACTTAGAAAACAATGTCATACATTGTAATTCTCGAAGATCCAAACAATTTCAACACTTAAATATAAGAAATAAGCCAAAAGCAAACCAAGAACCTTCAGTTATTTGTCATTACTTAGTCCCTTTAGTGCTTTTGGGAATCTATTTCGATGGTGTTCAACTATTTGAAGAACACACTGTTTCTCTTCCTCATTTCGAACCAGGGCTTCATTGAAGGACTGCATTAGAGCCACTCCTCTCTCCGCTAAATCGTTCGTCACTCTTAGGGCGGATATGATTTCTTTCGCCTCATTGAACGAATGCTCTGAATCCAATTGTTGCAGATCTCGATCAAGAAAAGCGTTATCTAATTTGAGGAGCTGGAAAAGTTTGATGGTAGAAGTGGTAAAAAATCGGATAGCGCTTTTGTAGATGGATCATGTATAGGAGGAAGCCTCTTTGGAGGTTCGTCGGATCCTTGATTGTTGCGCATGTTATAGACCATGCGCTGTTTTTCGTCGAAGGTGACTGAATCGTCAAAAAGGCTGAGGCCAACCAAGGTCTCCGACAAATACCAAAGGTGTCGGGAAAATGCTGTTAGGGCGACCTGTGAGACTTCCTTGTCTGGGTAAGTATGGATTGCCTTCAAGAATTGAAGATCGTTCCTTGGGGCTTCATTGGGTGATGTACAGGTGAACCAGTACTCCACGTAGGTTGTGGTCACAAAAAGTGAAACTCGAAGTAGATGATTCCACATCTTTTGAGAGTAAGATTGTCGAGATGCCCTCTGGTGTTGTTGAATGGGAAACTGCTCTCTGAAAACCCACATCTTGATTGCATAAACCGCACGTGCCATCCAACGCGCGCGGTGAAATGCCTCTGGGTACCTGAACTTTATTCCTTTCGGTGGAATTCCTCCTAGGAAAATGACTGTTAGTTCTAGTAGCTCTTCGTAGTCGTCTCTGTAGTATTCAGTATTCAGTTGCTGCAGTGCGAAGGTGATGACATTCTATCGAATTTCTTTGACTCTTTGTGCTGCGTCTTTATCCTCCATTGCTGTGCGATACTTGGTCTGATCGATTTGCGGCCAGAAGTCACGGAAATGACTGAAGAGTTCCAATTTTGGAGACCTTACAGAATCATTGAGTGAAAATACCTTTTCCAGAACAATTTCAGAAACATGATGTCGACAGGCAAAGTTCAAGAGGTCTTTTCCTAATTCCGTTTCCAGCTTGATGCATACGCCGTCCTTGCAACCCGTGTTACTCGCCGTTGTGTCGAAACACATGGCCACGATTCTGTCTTCCAATCCCCAACTTCTGATCTCGGCCAAACACGCATCTGCCATGAAGGCAGCAGTCCCGGATTGGAGTTTGGGGATGGCCAATAGGTTGGTCACATCCTTACCAGATACCATTATTGGAAGACGATCAACGCACAGTCGTCCAGTTTCTGTAAAATCTGGCATGATCTTGCCGTCCCAGTCGATAGTAAGGGGAACCTTCGGATCGAAAGATTCACGAATCTCAGCTGCTAGGGCGGCACGGTTATCCTTCCTTGCTCGATGGATAGCAGAAGGACTGATGATCAGCTCACCAGCTGGTGCTGCATATAGATTTGATGCAGCGAGAGCAGAGAAAATGTGAGAGGCATTCCTGCTGCTGGTTTTGGTACGATCTAGAACTGCTGCAACATCACGGGTAACTACAGAGATTGTTCCCTTTCGTCGCTTTGGTGGTCCAGCTGACGCTGAAGGTTCTGGTTCTCTTTCTGAGCTATTTGATGACGCCTCTTCCTCAGATGATGTTGCCAACAGAGAAACATCCGTCGCTACCGCCATGCTTGCACGATATCGTCATGGGCGAGGGAATTATTGTTGTAGACAGATTGCTCCGATAGGAAACCACGACATTATCTGATTGGCACAAACTCATTCGGGGATCAAACACTAACTCTTACCACGGGAGACAGGCACTCGCGTTAAATACCATGCTATTTATGTAGCACCAGGTGTCTGCTCTAGAAAACCACAATAGCTTAATTAATTACTATAATTATGTTGAAGATCGAAAACACGAAGAACAGACATCGTAACGTCTAAAATTTTGGCCAAACCGAGACAGGTCACCGGGTTCCTAATTTCGGTCGCCTTGCGCCAGTCCTAAATGTTCACCTATCGCGATATAATTTCGGATATGACGTTTATACGCTAATTGGCATGATAATTCGACCTGGCCGTTTAAAGATCTTTGAGTAAAAAAAATCATGTGCATCATAAAAACACCCTAATATATATATATATATATATATATATATATATATATATATATATATACATATATATATATCAGGAGGCTGATACGTCGTGCCACTACAATTTAGCAAAACATTACCCTATCTAAATAAAATGTTGATGCGGAGGGTTATAGTGTAGCAAATAGTTTTCCCATAATAAGAAATGTTGCTATTGCCCTTTAATGATAATAATAATAATAATAATAGTAGTAGTAGTAGTAGTAGTAGTAGTAGTAGTAGTAGTAGTAGTAGTAGTAGTAGTAGTAGTAGTAGTAGTAGTAGTAGTAGTAGTAGTAGTAGTAGTAGTAATATTAATATACTTTACATAGGCTAGTAGCACGGCTAAGGCCAAAGAAAAGAGCGCTGTGCATGTACCAGAGAGGCGCACAGTTTTGTTCAAAATATGTAGACTTGAATCTGTGAGACGATGGAACTCCAAAGCTTATTTCCCACAGATATAGCGCGCACGTAAACCTCTTAACTTCCCAGCGCCACACAAAAGCCACGTCAGGGAGACCACTTTAGTGCTATATGAAGTGAAGTGCGAAAGAGCCAGGTTGTTTGGTCCGCATTGGTGCCAGGTAAGAATCTGGGGGTCAAGCCGACGACACAGAGCATGGTGCTATGGTGGAAATCGTTAGTGAGGGTGGTAGTGGAATGATGCGCAAGCGGGATCAGGATAGGATCACTTCGCACTTTCGGTTTTCAGTGTGAATTAAGTGCTTTAGGAGAATGGACAAGCGGTGCACTTATGAGATGGATCAGAATGAAACACAAAGAGAAAGCTAAGCGAGAAACGGTAACGAGTTGCCTACGGAAAATGCAGGAATAAAAACACTGATAAAATAGATATGATGAATTATGGCAGTCCTTAGACGCGAAGTCAAATCTGCTGGACAAAGTCCTGCAGCGAAGATTCCGAGGGTCTGGTCGTGTGAAAAGAATTCACATTTCCATATCCAAAATAATGCACTACACAAAGATTAGAAGAAAAGAGATAGGGGCCTTCACAGGAAAACGATTACCTTGATGTACAACAATATATACCAAGACATAACAAGCCTTGGACTACACACGAAAAATAATTTATTCGCACCCAGCACCGCGAAAGAATAATTCTTTTTTCAAATCGTTAAAGATTTTTTCTCAAGACGCAGTACAAGATACTTTTCCGATGTAATCTTAATCGTAATTTCGATATTTAAGTAGCGCCCAAACTAGGTCAGGTACCGAAGCCAGCTTATTCACAGGTGCTAAGCTGAAACAAAATTGATAGGCATCTGGGTTAGAATGGGTTCCATGGCAAAGATCCAATGGCCAGGTAGGTAGGGAGTCAGACGGCTATCCATGGAGAGGTACTGAGAAAAGGAGGGATCACGGTAGGATTTGTGGAGTTTGTTTTCAGTTTTGAATCAAATGCTTGCGCGAAGATTGCAAGAGGTGCAGTTTTTGGTGAGTTTGTAGGATGGATCAGATGACTACCCTAATCTGGCGGGAGTTTATTCCAGACGGGCGGAGTCGCTATGAATCGATTATAAAACTTTAGGGTTGCGGTGACAGAAGCGCGTAGAAGTGTTAGGCCGAAAGAAGGTCGAGTTGAATAGAGTGGTTGGATAACTGCCGAAGATAGGAGGGCTGGGAGGAATGGAATGTGTTTTATGTAAGTTGCAGGACTTTGTAGTATATGCGCTCAGGTATTTTGAGGAAATGAAGAGTGCTGAGAAAAGAAGTGATTTGGTGTTGTTTGTGGTGTTTTAGTGACAGCAGGAGCGAGAATAATCTGGATAGCTTGAAGGCTTGCTCGGAATTAGGAGTTTGTTAGATAAAATTGCTTGTTTTCTTTAAGATAGGCTACATATAGTCTAAGCAGAATCGAAAGTTATAGACCGAGGACGGTCATAGAAGAGGACTGCAGGTCGCGATAAATCAGACCCCAAGGACTTGAGAAACCCCCGCGGTTGATCCCGAAGTGGAATATAGAACGACATGGTTTTTGGCTGCATATTAAATATAGAAATGCTCGAGTCTAACAGATGCATGTGTTTATAAATCTATAGGTATTTTTGGAACCTCATAAAAGCGCTCCTCGTTCTAACTGATGATAAAAGTGTCACAGCAATCTCTTAGTACATAACGATATTTGTCACGTGATCGCATGATGCACTCTGGAGAAAACCCCAATTAAATCGAACGAATATATCGACTAAAAATTCCTTGAAAACTCAACTATTGTAATCTTTTTAAGAATTGATCCTAAAAGACCATTTTTTCTGCGAGCGCTGGACCTTGAAGCCTGCGATATTCTGAGTATTTCTGCTGGGGAAATTTTGCTTCGGACTATATGGTGCGTCGGAGATAGCGACATCGGGCCCTTCCTAGAGAATTCGGCCTGAGCTGAAAGGAGACCTGATAAGATCAGCGACCACCTCTGAGTCGAATGTACATCAATTTCCGCGACTATACGAGGAGATATTGGCGAAGGCTGATCACTGGTTCTCGATCTTCTCAGGAACTGGCAAAGGAGGAAAGGGACTAGGGAAGTCTATAGGAAGTAGAGAGAGACAGAGAGAGACAAACAGGCAGGCAGACAGAGACTGCGAGATTTGGAAAGAAAAATAGATATTGAGAGAGAGAGAGAGAGAGAGAGAGAGAGAGAGAGAGAAAGAGAGAGAGAGAGAGAGAGAGAGAGAGAGAGAAAGAGAGAGAGAGAGAGACAGACAGAGAGACAGAGAGACAGAGAGACAGAGACAGACAGAGACAGACAGAGACAGAGACAGAGACAGAGAGACAGAAAGACAGACAGAGAGAGAGAGAGACAGAGAGAGGATACTTAGCAGACAGACAGACAGACAGACTCAGAAATGGATAATAAGAGAGTTAGATGTACGGGTAGAGTGTTGTAGGGTTTAGGAAGCTGAGGAAATGGTAGACAGAGAAAAGGGAAGAGGGTACCCAAAGAGAGAAAGAAAAACATGGAAAGACAGAAGAGAGGCAAAGACAGAGACCAAATAAGCAGAGACATAAAGAGAGAGAGAGTGAGAGAGAAAGAGAGAGAGAGAGAGAGAGAGAGAGAGAGAGAGAGAGTGAGAGAGAGAGAGAGAGAGCCAGGCAGAGTGTGAGGAGAGACCAGACAAGTTGACCATAACTCACCACACTCAATTCCCAACTGCAATTGGATGCCAAATTCTGAAATTAAGCATTGCGGTGGAGTGGATGTGAAAGATAGACCAGTCAGTAATACGGAGACGGACAGAGAGCGTGCCAACAAGAGGGACAGGAAGAGGAGGTGGCGGGAGTGCTATGGAGGGTAGGGAAAATGCCAGTAAGGCACTTAAACGCGCTCTATTAAGCTTTCTAGATGTATACATAAACACAGACACAGTATATATCTGCATATAAATCTTTTTATGATTTACTCAGTTTAGTTCACTGCCATTGTCTACTGTCTGTCTATTTGTCTGTTTCTGTATATTGTCTGTCTGCCTGTCTGTCTGCATGTAGGCCTATATCTGCCTTTTGCCTGCCTATCTTCCACGTCAATATACCTATGATGTCTGTCTTCATTATCCTCTTCCTATGTCCGTCTGTATATCTGCGTGTGTGTCTCTGTCGTCTGCGAATCTCTTTGTCTTGTATCTCTGTCAGTCTATATCTGTCTCTGTCTCTGTCTCTGTCTCTGTCTGTCTGTCTGTCTGTCTCTCTCTCTGCATGTCCGTGTGTGTGTGTGTGTGTGTGTGTGTGTGTGTGTGTGTGTGTGTGTGTGTGTGTGTGTGTGTGTGTGTGTGTGTGTGTGTGTGTGTGTGTGTGTGTGTGTGTGTGTGTGTGTGTGTGTGTGTGTGTGTGTGTGTGTGTGTCTGTCCTGATGTCTGTTTCACTGTCTATTGCATGGTCATAAACTGACTGCAGTCCTATGTGTACATGGCCCATGCGCTTAATTATGCATCAGAAGCATTCGTTCAGCATGTAGCAGGTCTCTACTCCAACGCACAGTTAGTCACGCTATAACGTTGCTCGTCTTCGGTAACACGACCGGAGCCGATGCCACACGACAACCATTTCCAATACATTAATTCCAGGAACGTTATGCACCGACCATTAGGAAAATGGTGGATAGTTTTTCTATTCTCGTCTTTTCATTTAAATATCAATTTATTTTTTCAGTCATTTATCGAGGAAAGAGGAGAGGAGGAGGAGTAGGAAGAAGAAGAAGAAGAAGAAGAAGAGGAAAACAGAAAAAACGAAGGGCAGTCCCTCAAGGAATTCCCCAAAGACGGTCGTGCAATGGTGTGAAGAGTTCGCGACTTCATTTGCTGTGTTTATTCAAGCAGGCAGCCAGTCCTCTCCTTCACCGTCAGACCTACCCACCAACGTTGAATGGTTGGTTTACTCATTTTAAGGGTGGGTTTGTTAAGGGACGCAACTGGAACAGAACTCTTGATATAAAATGTCAGCTCATGCGGGGAGCCCACAACCTCGGAATTTACATATAGTTAATTAAGCATAAGTTATTAATTTATGTCTTTTACTAATATATCATAAAATTGATTCATCCCACGTTGACCGCTTCTTAAGCTGGCCTTCTCTAGATTGAATAGTCATTAATTCAGTGCAAGATTTAGGCATGACCAAAAAGCTACAGCCTTTAGAGCCTCACAATCCGCAGGGGCCTAAAAGTTCAAAATTTTGGGGGATTTTTAAGATTTTATGCGTACTGTATATTGTATTGTATTGTATCTAGTAATTTATAAAGCGCCTGTCGCAGAATAACTATTCAGAGGCGCTCTCAGCACAGAAGCCCAGGGGGAAAAATGCCTTTAGGGAACGTGAGGCCGATGAGGAAAAGCCAGTCATTAGTTTGGCCCTGAGCACAGGGGGAAGGTCATTCCAGATCGTGGGACCCAGAACAGCAAACGCTCGGTGATATATACATGATATATATATATATGTATATCCGTGACCACTGACCACGCACGGACGGCCTAACCTAACCATCCAACCATTAATAGGTGACACAATTCTCAGAGTTCCTGAAATTGACCAATCCTATGTACGTTTGCAAGTTTCAAAAGAACCTTACGTTAGCATGTATAAAAAACTGACCTGTCCAATTTTTGGGCTATCATAACTTTAACCTATCTTGCGCCAAGGATAAAATCGACCTCGTGTGTATACTATAGACGTTTGCCTGTTCCATTCTACGCTATGATCACAGAATTCACCTATCCTATGTTGAACAGGACGATCATAACAATGACTTATTCAATAGACCTATGACTCGCCATGAGTGCAGCTGGTTGGTCTATTTGGTACTACGCAACGTCTATAATGCATCGACTGCGAGTTCGAGCCTGCTGAGAGCACTCCGTGTAACGACCGTGGTCAATTTGCTAATGCACACATCTCGCGCCTCAAACTGGGAGTTACTGACATTGTGCGCATAACAAGGGCTGACAGATAAATAAATAAATATATGTGTAGGTCCATATAGAGATGGGAAAGAGGAGGGAGACAGAGCGGAATGGCGCGAACGCGGAAGCATAGAAGAAGGCGGGGAAGCAGAGGGAGGAATGAAAGGAGGTAGGGAGGGGAGACAGCGATAGGGTTGGGCAGCAAATTATGCGTGATCGACAGAAGATCTTCCTTAGAAAGGAAAAGTCTGCCGAACTAGCACGCAAATGCAATACGCGGATAGACTTAAACTTATTTATTTGCGATTATTTATTTTATAATATTTATTTCAGGCGCTTTTACAAATTATTATGGTGGAGGCGGCGACTGTGAAACGTGCAGTTTCTAATTAATCTCAAGTCGTTCGCCAAGGCAACAATTTTGGGTTCGTCTCAGCCGATGCAATCAACGAAGGATTGATTTCCTTATTGGCAATGGATGAAGAAGCTCTTAGTCTGATATCCCAGCGGATTGTAGCCCGCTTACTTAACAGACCGCCTTGGCGGAAGTGGAGACAGATTGCGCTCGTGAAGTACTTCCGGCGAAGGTTCAATCTATAAAGTGGTCGCGTGTGCTTTGCTGTTGGTGTGTTCGGCTCTAAACTAACTGAACCTAATCAGACCAAATTAACCTATCCTCTTAACTCAATCTTATCGACTCTAGAATACACCAAAGTGCGGTTAGCAGTTGGTTCAATAAAGGATATACTTACTTACTTCATCTAATATAAACATAGCTAGACATAACACACCATAATCTAAACTAGTCTAGTCTAATCTAGTCTAATGTAATCTAGTCTAATCGATTCTAGTCTAATCTAATGTAGTCTAATCGATTCTAGTCTAATATAATGTAGTCTAATCGATTCTGATATAAACTTATCTAGTCTAATCTAATCTAGTCTAATCGATTCTAGTCTAATCTAATCTAATATAATCGATTCTAGTCTAATCTAATCTAGTCTAATCGATTCTAATATAAACTAATCCAGTTTAATCTAGTCTAATTTAATCAAGTCTAATCTATTATAGTCTAATCTAATCTAGTCTAATCGATTCTAGTCTAATCTAATCTAGTCTAATCGAGTATAGTCTAATCTAATAGTCTAATCGATTCTAGTCTAATCTAATCTAGTCTAATCGATTCTAGTCTAATCTAATCTAGTCTAATCGATTCTAGTCTAATCTAATGTAGTCTAATCGATTCTGATATAAACTAATCTAATCTAGTCTAATTTAATCAAGTCTAATCGATTATAGTCTAATCTAATCTAGTCTAATCGATTATAGCCTAATCTAATCGATTATAGTCTAATCTAATCTAGTCTAATCGATTCTAGTCTAATCTAATCTTGTCTAATCGATTCCAGTCTAATCTAATCTAGTCTAATCGATTCTAGTCTAATCTAATCTAGTCTAATCGATTATAGTCTAATCTAATCTAGTCTAATCGATTATAGTCTAATCTAATCTAGTCTAATCGATTCTAGTCTAATCTAATCTAGTCTAATCGATTATAGTCTAATCTAATATAGTCTAATCGATTCTAGTCTAATCTAATATATACTAATCGATTCTAGTCTAATCTAGTTTGATCTGGTCTTATATGTACTTAGATCTAATCTAATCTATTCCAATCTGTTCCATTCTAAGCTAATCTAATGTATTCCAATATAATCTAATGCCTCAATAGCGTCCTTCTCATAATGCACAAAGCTTCAACCGATTGTCGCGCTTCAAGTGAAACTTTTGTTAACTCGCTTTCCGCTGAAGCATCCACTGTCGAAAATGTTTAAACGCAGTTTGATTAAAATGATTTTTCTTATCCCAAACGGATAGCATCGAGCTGGAACCTTTAAGATTAGATGCTGCAAGACACCTGGAAAGACTCAATTGCAGTACTTTTGAAGATTTTCAGTTGCACTGAACTGAAAAGAAATGCGCTAATTAATTATAAGAACTTTAAGAATTTGAAGATTCTAAATTAGGCCTTATTATAATTAGCATCTTAGAATTGAAGATTATGCGATTGTGTGAAATCAGACACGCTTGAATGATTTGGATAGGCAAAAGATTCAACAACTGGCAAAATTTTAGATTATTGATATTGTAAAGTGAATCGTAATCGTAAACTCCAAAGTTCTAAAGCGCTACTCTAAAGATCAACACAGAGCACCAGATTATTCATGAGAGCTGCGTCAAGTCAAAAGGGTTGTCCAGAGATTGGCTGTACTAGAATATAATAGAGTAGAATAAATTAGAACAGAATAGGAGAAGAGAATAGAGCAGATTAGAGTGGAATAGAGGAGAATAGAGAAGAATAGAATAGAGTATAGAATAGAGTAGAACAGAGTAGAATATAGTATAATATAGTAGAATATAGTAGAATATAGTAGTATATAGTAGAATGTAGTAGAATAGAATATATTCAATTAGTTTAGTTTATTTTAGACTACACTGGTTTAGACTAGTCTAGATTAGACCAGTCTAGATAATACCAGATTAGATTAGGCTAGATTAGATTATATCAGTTCATTTCAGATTACATAACATTACATTAGGTTAGAATGTTAACACAAATTCACATGCGGAGTTTCATCCACACTAGTGTCTTCCACGACTAGACATAACTAAGAGGATGCCACGGCTGTGCATCGTCCCACCGTCCGCCCATTTGGCGTGAACCTGCGCTTGACTTCTGAACCCGAGAGGTCAACGCGTCTGACAGTTTTGTTGCCCGTCCGTTGGGATAGTCCCAAAGTACGCGGAATCGCGGAGGCGCGCATAGAATAACTAAACCGGAAGCGGCGAGAATCGCGACAAAGAAATCGATGATGGTTTAGTTCGAATCGCGTAGCTGTCGCCAAAGGGTAAACAGCACTGAGTTAGGCAACATTATCGACGCATAGGAAAAAGGTGCACAGCTGCTGGGAGTCAGACAAAGTGTAGACCCTCTGCACAGAAAGAGATCAAGGGTGAACAGCATTGATTCGGAAAACGACGGTGTTTAACTAGGTAGTTTTTAAGGTCATGAGAACTTTCAACCTTTCACCGTCGTTCGAATGGGGCAAGGGACAAGTGTCACATGTTGTAGACTGAAGGAACAGCCTGAAGTGATGTTTTCCAGATGTTCATGGCGACGACGCAAAAGACAATTGCTCTTTGTTTAAGACCACAGCGACTACAATGGTTTTCAGCGACTACACTGGGCTCCAGTGACTACACTAGGCTTCAGCGACTACACTGGGTTCCAGCGTCTACACAATGAGTCTCGTTCTCTATCCTCTCTTCCTTACGCATCTGACACTGATCAATCTAAAACAGTCCGATCTGATCTAGTCCAGTCTGGTCTACTTTAGTCTAGTGTATTTGAGTCTAGTCTTATCTAGTCTAGTAGATTGATGTTGAATTCAATCTAATGTAATCTAGTCGTATCTAGTTTAATCTAATCTGAGCGCAATGTCTGTCTGTCTGCCTCATTGTCTTTATGACTCCTTTACTTGTTCCTCTGTGTGTGGCCCTCTGTAGGTTCCTCTCAGTGCTCTCACGAACCAATAGGGGACGCCTTCGTGGCAGCCATCTATAACCACGAATATTGGACTATACTGTCTTTCGACGGCATAGACAGCTGGGTCATCCTGTCTGCGACACCAGATTCATGGAGTTTGTGATTGTTTTTGTTGTATTCCACTGCAAAATCTATCTATTTATCTATCTATCTATCTATCTATCTATCTATCTATCTATCTATCTATCTATCTATCTATCTATCTATCTATCTATCTATCTATCTATCTATCTATCTATCTATCTATCTATCTATCTATCTATCTATCTATCTATCTATCTATCTCTATCTGTCTGTCTGTCTGTCTGTCTGTCTGTCTATCTATCTATCTATCTATCTATCTCTATCTATCTATCTATCTATCTATCGATCGATCGATCTATCTATCTATCTATCTATCTATCTATCTATCTATCTATCTATCTATCTATCTATCTATCTATCTATCTATCTATCTATCTATCTATCTATCTATCTATCTATCTATCTATCTATCTATCCATCTATCTCTACCTATCAATCCATCCATCCATCTATTCATCCTCCATCCATCCGCCCACCTAACTGTATGACAGACCGTCTCTGTTTTTGTCTGTGTTTATCTCTCTAACTCCACATCTCTTAATCAGTTTCTGTCTCAGTGTCTGAGAAAATAGTTCTTCCGCTCCATATATCTTTGTCTGACACTTTCTCTCCTTCTAAGTCTCTGTACGTTTCTCCGAACATGTGTCTCTGTCCCGTCCTAATTTCTACAGCTTTCTATATCGGTGTTTTAACCTATATGTATGTCTGTTTGAATTAATCTCTATGCCTCTGCCATAATATTTTTGTGTTTCCACTTCGTCTGTCTCTCTTTGTCGCTCTGCAATTGTGACACGGTCTATGTCTATCCCTGAGTCTTTCGTCAACGCTCTTTTGTCTCTCTATCTCATTGTCTGCCTGCCCCAATTGTCTCCCTCTGGCGCCACAGAATCCCTGCTGCAATCGGGGCAACATATTAGGCCAGCTGTTCAATCGGAGTGGCAATAACGGCATCGGGCCTCTTTAATTAATTGCAATCGGCCTGGTATTAATTAATCTCATCGATCAACTTCTATACGTAGTAACTACAAATAACATAGCTCGACGACTTGCGTCTCTTTTAAGCCAAAGAATACCTCGAAAGAGCGAGGAGAGGCACTAGGGAGGGAGGACGTCCAATTCTGGCGATTTGAAAATGTGAATGCCGTGAACACCGCGTTTATGTATCTACGTATTTATGCATGCCTGTATGTATGTATGTATGTATGTATGTATGTATGTATGTATGTATGTATGTATGTATGTATGTATGTATGTATGTATGTATGTATGTATGTATGTATGTATGTATGTATGTATGTATGTATGTATGTATGTATGTATGTATGTGTCGCAATCGGAGGTCGCCCTGTCGTGTGTTTGCCGTGTGTTGATGTCGACCCTCGATTGCTTGTTCTTTTACTTGCACTTTTAATTTAACGTGCCTAACTTTTCTATAGAAGATTCACGACGAACTTTGTTTAATTAATAAATGAATTTAATTAAAGAAACAAATATATATATACACTAACTCTACGGGAACTTCCACGTAGTATTAAAGCGTTTAGATATTAAATCGGACTATCTCAAATGTTGCTTCGTACAGCCTAACTACAGATCGTTCTTTCGCGTCAGTCCCTGAATCTGACGGACTATACTCTGCCGCCTGGCGCTGGTCGTCCTCTCGAAGTTGATCGCTCGACCGATGTTTACGCGTCGCTCGCGTCAGCAGTACAAGTCCCGTGTTCTCCTCTTCCTTCCGTTAAGTAGGAACTTCAGCGTGCACCGGTCAGCCCCCTCCCCAAGTCAAGCTATCGTCAATTAGTGTCAGATTGCTCCTCGCGACGCGGGTCGTCGCTCGCCTGCAGCGCGGGCGGTGTCTGGTTACATCATAGCCGCGAGGTGTCCTATTACACCTTGGCTGTGTGGTGTCCGATTACACCTCGGCCTAGCTGCCTTCATTGTTGACCCAGTGGAGACTGGCTTTTCGTCCGTCATCATTCCATCTCGACCGCCAACGACGCTTACATCATAATGATGCTGCCATCTCGTCGTTGTCGTCGATCTCCTCACGCGACACCTCCCTTCCCGGGGGAGGACAAAGCCAGTCATTGGTTCGCCTCCCGGCTGAGAATGATGTCGTTCCCTCCGCCGATTTCCTCCAGACCATGTCCTCGTCGTTCCCATGAAAATACAAAATATCAGCACAGTTAGAAATATATTTACAGTTGTCGCGGTGCCTTACATGGTAGTCCGCCTTCTTCCTCAATCATAGTCTGGACAAAAGATCAGCGGGAATATTCAGCGCCCCAGGACGATATTCAAAAGAAATATCGAAGTCCTGGAGGGCCAGAGCCCCTCTCACAAGTTTAGCACTTGTGGGCGTAGAAGCAGTTAGGAAAGTCAAGGGGCCGTGATTAGAATAGAGGGTGGTCCTTGACATAAAAATCCAATTCCTAAACGTCTTCAACGCAAAACTCACAGCATCCGCTTCGCGTTCCGCAGTGGACCAACGCGCTTGCGTAGCATCTAATTTAGAACTGGCGAAATATATTGGCCGTTCTGCTCCATCGTCTTGAATCTGGAATAAGCAGCAACCGACTGCTTTGTCTGAAGCGTCAGTCGATAAACCAAACTCTCTGCCGTAGTCAATTGTCTGCAAACATACAGCGTTATTCAAATCGTGCGTGAATTTATCTAGCGCATTTTGATGTTCAGCTCGCCAGGGTATCATAGCAGGCACCGATTTCTGGGTCAAGTCAGTGAGAATTCTGGCTGTCTCAGCCAGGTTAGGGATGAAGTTCCTAAAATAACTGAAGAAACCAATTAATCTCCGTATGTCCTTTTTGGACTCGGGTTGAGGGATTTTCCCTAGCCCTGCGATTTTCATAGGATCCGGTTCAATGCTCCCTGATCCGATCAGGTGACCTACAAACGTTGTTTGTCGCCTAGCAAACGAACTCTTCTTAATGTTAAGGGTCAGACCCGACTGTTGAATAGTCATTAAGTATTTCTCTAGGTGTTTCATGTGATCCGGCCACGTCATCGAGTGTACTGCCATGTCATCCACAAACGTCTCAGTGAAGTCGCGAATGGGATGAAGGACCTTTGACATGCATCGGATAAAAGAATTTGAGGCTGACTTTAAACCAAAGGGCAGTCGTACGAACTCAAATAGGCCAGCGTCGCATACGAAGGCTGATAACCAACGAGAGTCCTTGTGGAGTCCAATCTGGTAGTATCCTTGACGTGCGTCAAAGCAGGATATGAAGTTTGCACTTCCTACCTTCTGTAACACTTCCTGGATGTCGGGGGTGGGGTATGCGTCACCCGCCGAGAACTTGTTCACATACCGGTAGTCAATGGCCAGTCTTAAACCGCCTTGACCTCCCTTTTTCACAACGCACACAACGGGACTAGCCATTTCACTATGTGAGGGAATGATGATTCCTAGGGCCAAAAGTTCGCGGATCTGCTTCTCCATCTCCGGTTTGAGCAGTTCCGGCACCTTATAGGCTCGCAAACTCTTCGGCCTGAACTCCGCGCTAACATTGATTGTGTGTTCTAGGACGGGACAGAAACCTGGTTTGTCCGAGAACACATCCGGAAACCTGTCTAACAGACTAAACAGCTGTTTCCGCTCGGATACCGTTAAGTGTGCAACGGCAATAGGGTCTACTTGTGCACTGGGCCTTGTCTGCCTCGTGACGAAGCTACCCCCCGCTTCCCCGTGACCGAAGTCTTCGTCCTTCTCGAACAGAATGGAGCAATTGTTAATCAATGCTTGCTGTATTCTTTCGTTATATTTGCGAATCCGATTTGCGTGTAGTAGGCGGCTTTTGCCCCTTATTTCCACGATGTATGTGTAGGGCGATTTCACCTGAGCGATGATGGCCGGGCCTTGCCATTGGCCCTCCTTCTTTGCTCCTCGCACTTCCGGTGATTGGATGATGACTTTATCCCCTACTTCGTAACGCCTGTCCATGCTTCTTAAATTGTAATGAGTAGCATAGCGCTGCTGTTCAATGTCTGAATAATATTCGGCATATAATTTAGACATTTCAAGGTTATCCCTTAATTGGTCCAAGTAAGCTGCGGCGCCTGTGCCCAGACTTAATGGAGAATCCCGCTCTCCCGCCCATTCCTCAGAAAGGACAGATAGAGGTCCTTTAGGCAGGGTACCATACACCAGGGTGTAGGGACTCACGTGGGTGGTTGTCGAAGGGCGTTCCCTTAAGCTCCAAAGCACGTAAGGTAACAGTCTGTGCCATCCCCTCGGGTTTTCTTCTGCCAATTTGTGAATCATGGTCTTCAGTGTGGCATTGCAGCGCTCCACTAGACCTTGTGACTCAGGATGTGCGACTGGCCCAAAGCGTGGTGAGCACCCCATACGATGCAGAAACTCTTGGGTTAATTTGCTGTTGAAATTCGACCCGTTATCGGACCTAATCGTTTTTGGAAAACCGAAGGTCGTGAAGATTTGCATGTATGCATCACATGTCGCTTTTGCCGTTAATGATTTCAGAGGATAGGCCATCGGCCATCTTGAAAATTGGTCAACTACCACTAAGGCGTAGTTGTACTCGGGTTTTGGGCTTGTGGGGTCTACGTTGGTAACTATAGGCCCTATACAATCTGCCACTAGACAACCGAATCTGGTCTCGTCGTTGCGAGGGATAGGAGTTATGGGGGCACGCTGAGCCACTCGCAGCGGCGCATGCCTTTGGCAAATGTCGCAAGATGCACAATATTCCTTCACTATATCCTCCATGTTGGGAAACCAGAAATTCAGCTTAATTCGGTCCTTAGTCGTTTTCAACGCCATATGACCTGCGAACGCAGCGTCATGTGCTAAGTTTAAGACCTTGTCTATTCTTTCTTTAGGTAAACACAGTTGTTTTACAGAATGCCCAGCTATTTTGTCTTTATGAAAGAGCAAATTGCCTTCAATGAAGAAGTTCTTCGCCCCCATTTTCCCGTGGGCCAAGAATGGTGCTAGTGTCGAACATTGTGCTTGTTCGGCCGCCATCTTGCTTCTGCCTACTATTGTGTCTTCCTTGGGTGGGGGTGGTATCTCAGGATTGAAGAATAGCTCTTCATTATCCGTTTCTTCGGGACTGATTTCTCCTACACTCTCACTGTCTGCTTGAGCGACCGTGAAGTAATCCTCGCCTATCAGCGACCTAAGTCCCTCTACCTCCTCCCCTCTCTCCTCTTCCTCATTCGTCTCGGTCCTTGCGACCGCCTGCGCTTCTGAAATTTGGTCTATTTCAGGAGCGCTGGCCGCGTGACTCGAATACAACGCTGTCTCGCGCAGCAAGTCGGCTGTAGTGGGCGTGATAATTAACGGTTCATTAAGGTCTTTAATGAGTGCCGCCCATATCCGAACATCAGGGGCGTAATTTACCTCCCCCTCCCTGTCCTCGCCGGCCTGAGACCCCTTTAGTCTCAGCCGCACCACGTCCACAATCATTGATTGACCGTTCAGCCCCTTCACCTCTATCTGCTTGACCACAGGTAGGTTGAGCGGCCTGATTAGTTCTGCTCGCGCACAATTGTACTCGGCCCCGCTATCTATTAGAGACGATGTCACAGGGAGTCCCGTAATATACACTTTCATGTACTCTCTTACATAAGTCTCCTCCACGTCAATGCAATCCGGGCTTGTCGGCAATGCATGCTGTTCTACCTCTTGTATCGATGGCGGTCCGTCTTGTCGCGTCTCGCTTTGTCTGTCTGCCTGTCTGTCTTGAGCTCTGGTCACGGTTGGCTGGACCGCACACGCGCTCACCTGCTTGCTTTTAGTTTGTTTGTTCTTCGAACACAGTTTAGCTCTGTGTTCTGGAGAAAAGCATAGGAAACAAAGGCCACGCTTTCTAATCTCGTCGGGGGTTGGACGTCCGTCTGTCCTGTTATTTGTCAGTGTCCCTCCCGGTCGGTCAGTCCACGTGTCCGTCTGTTTAGCTGTCGTCTGAGGAGGTGCTGGCGCTTTCGCATAGCGAGCCTCCGTCTTACCCGTGCCTAGACTATGCTTCGTATAGTCATTTTCCCAAGGGTGTGTAGCGACATAAGTGTCAGCCGCTTCGGCTAACTCTTTGTGCCCTAACAACTTCTGCTGCTCTTGGCTGAGGATGAAATTCAAACATCCTCTGGGCAACATTTCTTTCATCTTATCTGCAATCAAGAGGCTCGTAACCTCATCAAACGTCATTGCCTTGCGATCTTGCAGATAGTAAGAAAGTAAGTTATGCAATCTCGAAGCTAATGTTGTGTATGATTCATCTACCGCCTTTTTTGCGTTCATGAATCGCTCTCGTAAAGAGACTGCGCTCACTTTGAACTCTTTCAACAAGAAGGTTTTTAGCTTCCCGTAATTATCAAGCTCCTCTTGTGTGAGTCTGGCCGTCAGTGCTCTGGCCTGATTATCTAGACAGGTCAAGAGTAATCTGCTTCGAAGGTCGTCCGGGACAGCGCAAGAGTCGAATAACCTTTCGCAATGCACAAAGAAACCAGGGATTTGCGCATGGTCGCTGGGGAATCTCGGTAAGAGTCCTCGCAAGCTTTCACTATACGTTTTCATTCGTCCTACGACCGAATGCCTCAAGTTATAGTCCCTTTCGTCTCTGAGTCTCCTCTCTGCGTCCCTTTCCTCTCGGACCTCCTTCTCTCTCTTCTCTGCCTCCTCCTTTTCTTCTCTCCTCCGCTTCTCCTCCTGAAGCCTGAGCTTCTCAGCCTCCTCCTTCTCTTCTTTCCTCTGTTTCTCAGCCCGCTTCTCCTCCTGAAGCCTGAGCTTCTCAGCCTCCTCCTTCTCTTCTTTCCTCTGTTTCTCTTCTTTCTCTTCTCTTCTCCTCTCTTTCTCTTCCTCTCTTCTCTCTCTTCTCTCCGCTTCCTCTCTCGCTTCTTTTCTCAGTCTTTCTTCCTTCTCTTCTTTTCTCTCCGCTTCCTCTCTCGCTTCTTTTCGCTGTTTCTCTGCTTCCTCTTTCTCTTCTCTCCTCACTCTTTCTATTCTCTCCGCTTCCTCTCTCGCTTCTCTTCTCAGTTTCTCCGCTTCCTCTCTCTCTTCTCTTCTCACTCTTTCTATTCTCTCCGCTTCCTCTCTCTCTTCTCTTCTCAGCCTCGCGGCTTCCTCTCTCTCGTATTTTAAGCGTTTTAACTCGTATAACGGCGTTTGCGCTGCCGAGTCGATACTGCTTTCTATGCTACCCGTGCTTACTTCCTCACTTACTTCTGGCGGGGTTTCCCGTCCAGACACAATTATTTCAGCACTCGCCTCTTGGAGTTGGCCCGTACTCATGGAACCCAATTCCTCCTCTCCTAGTCCCATCTTTATCAGATATGCGACTAGTCTGTGACGGGGCATGTTCTGCACCCTCACTCTTTTCCCTACCGACAACTTATCCATCTTCCAACAGTCCGCTCACTAATAGAAAAAGATAAGTAAGTTAGAGGAGAGTCACCGCTGGTCAGAAATCAAAGAAAACAACGTCCTAAAATTCTACCACAAATACAACAAGAACAGAACTGAGCAAAAGGAGCTACGCAAAAGCCTCGGCTATTCGCACACCAATCCTCATCCAGACCTCAACCGCAACCTCACAGATTACCACGACTACCAGTAAGGACTTACCCTCTGATACGTCGAGCGTGTTCCGTCTTTTGGTATCTTGGCTGATCCGCTGTCCTCCGTTGCCACTCCCGTCCGTCGTTGCTAGCGATGGTCGTTCGTCCGTCGGCGCTCTTGTTCCTCGTCCTTGCCTGTTGCTGTCGGTTCCTTCGAGTTCTTCGTCTCCGGAGTCCGGCACTCGATTTCTCCAGTTGCGAAGGGTTGTATTCGCCGCTGGTCCCGATCTGTTGAGATTCCTCTTTTCCGTTTCCGGTTCCGCTTTTCGTCGTGACGTCTTCAGTTGAAAACCCTGTCGACTGCGCCAATGTCGCAATCGGAGGTCGCCCTGTCGTGTGTTTGCCGTGTGTTGATGTCGACCCTCGATTGCTTGTTCTTTTACTTGCACTTTTAATTTAACGTGCCTAACTTTTCTATAGAAGATTCACGACGAACTTTGTTTAATTAATAAATGAATTTAATTAAAGAAACAAATATATATATACACTAACTCTACGGGAACTTCCACGTAGTATTAAAGCGTTTAGATATTAAATCGGACTATCTCAAATGTTGCTTCGTACAGCCTAACTACAGATCGTTCTTTCGCGTCAGTCCCTGAATCTGACGGACTATACTCTGCCGCCTGGCGCTGGTCGTCCTCTCGAAGTTGATCGCTCGACCGATGTTTACGCGTCGCTCGCGTCAGCAGTACAAGTCCCGTGTTCTCCTCTTCCTTCCGTTAAGTAGGAACTTCAGCGTGCACCGGTCAGCCCCCTCCCCAAGTCAAGCTATCGTCAATTAGTGTCAGATTGCTCCTCGCGACGCGGGTCGTCGCTCGCCTGCAGCGCGGGCGGTGTCTGGTTACATCATAGCCGCGAGGTGTCCTATTACACCTTGGCTGTGTGGTGTCCGATTACACCTCGGCCTAGCTGCCTTCATTGTTGACCCAGTGGAGACTGGCTTTTCGTCCGTCATCATTCCATCTCGACCGCCAACGACGCTTACATCATAATGATGCTGCCATCTCGTCGTTGTCGTCGATCTCCTCACGCGACAGTATGTATGTATGTATGTATGCAGTGCTTTTTTCTAGGAAAAAAGGTTCCGGAACTTAACAATTATTAGCGAAGGGCTACATCGAGGGCGATACCCGAGAAAAAGCGGGGGTAGGGTTTGGGGATGGGTCTCGGTGAGATCGTCCCTAAAAAAATTTTTGGCGTCGCATTAAATAAAAATAACTAAATCATTATTTTATTAAAATAACTAAATTATTTTTTAATAGCTGAAAAAGTGCCGGACAGTGACTGATAAACTTAGACCAGAAAAGTCTGTGACATAAACTTGCTGTAACTTTAGAAATCGCAATCGTAACGATGCATAAACTCTAAATATTAAAGTGCTATACTCTAACGCTAAGCGCAGGGCTCCAGCTTATTCACGAGCACTGAATCCATAACATAATTTTCCGACTTCACTGAATTCTGAACTTTAGTTTCTATGTTGCTTCCGAAAGAAAAGATTACAGATTTCGACACAGCATGCGGAATAGCCGAATTCACACGATGTGTTCCGAACCCCCTACCGACCGGTTGGGCGTCGGACGAAGTTACCGCTCGGCAAGTATACGTCGCCTGCAGACATCGGCCAGCCCCCTCCACCGTTTCCAAGCGACATGAAAATCCGGTGGAAAATAAAACATTTTGATTTCCCCAAAGATGCGCGGTCAGAACGTCGATAACGGTTTGAGTTAATTAAATGAACCGCAAAACAAGGAAATTGCCCTCACGGGAAAACGTCGAACTCAGCCCGACACATAAACTAACACCCTTATAAAAATTTCATGTATACTTACACATATGCATCTCTGTATATATTAGCATACATAGAAATATGTATATATTTGCATATGTATGTATATATGCAAATATATACAATGATGTAGTATATATATATATATATATATATATATATATATATATATATATATATATATATATATATATATATATATATATATATATATATATATAGACCTACATGTACATAAAATAGATTTTATGTTTTACAGTCAAATACATATGGTAGGCCTACATGTTGACAGATTCCTATATAGACATTAATACTTGCATTATAATTATATAGAATATGTTTATTTTATATATATATATATATATATATTAAATGGAACCTACATATAGATAAAATATATAAGAAATGATTTAAGCCTAGTCATTAAGGTAAATGAACCTTTTGGTGAGCCAAATGACAATGCCGATAGACACCGTTAATATTGCAGAACATAATCCTTGTAATCCTTGCATACATGATTGCATTCCATATATATAAATCAACTCTCGCATAATTATAGCAACTACAAATATATGTATGAAGGTATAAATCAACATACATATGCATCGTATACATAACTACATAGACCATCTCAACCGAGCACTAGCAATACTTTGGTAATCCCAAATATAGTCAACTGCTCTTTCTCACCACGAGTCCCGCAGCTTTTTCGACATTGCAACGCTGATGAAGAAGTGCTAATCAAGCTGAAACATATTATGACAGTATTTCCTCGAGAAATCCGGATTTTAAGAATGTGGCTTTTCGAAACGTGCATCTTGTGACGCATAAAGGAATAGGACCGACTATCGTATAGCCTAACATACGCAGAAGTCATCAGATTAAACTAGATTGAATTAGATTAGATTAGATTAGATTAGATTAGATTAGATTAGATTAGATTAGATTACACAAGGTACCTGGTTGTCTGAGCTCTCACCCTGTATACCGCGAAGTCTGCAGGTTCAACACTCCGGTGAGACAAGTCCAGATACGAAAGAATCTTTCTCAGTAGTGAAGAAGCCTTTCAACCTTATTGTATAATGAATTAACAGATAACTAAATAAATAATGAAATGTTGAAAAACTTGTATGAATAAATAAC
>OY744611.1:22857417-23004917 GCA_963556255.1 Allolobophora icterica | reverse complement strand
TTCCGGAACGGAACAATAGGTTCCGGAACGCAACATTTATGGGCGGGCTAAAATCACGAGAAAAACGGGATTGGGTGTTGGTAGGGGTCTGAATAAACACTGAAAACGGTTCAAAAACACTGAAATTAAATTAAAATAAAAAAATTATTGTTTTTATTATTAAAATAAAAATAATATTTTTAGTAGCTGAAAAAAGGTGCCGGAACGCCGTTCCGGCTCGTTCCGGCTGAAAAAAAGCCCTGGTTGTCTTAAAATAACAGCTTTCTGGCTTCACATTGTCGGAATTTGATTCTTTTAGAAACAGCGGCGTAGCTAGGATATTTTGCGTCCGGGAACGAACTATGAAATTGGCGCATGCACCATCCCTGTTTTATTTATTTCACATTTTCCAAATTCATGCCTGAAAACTGGTTTGAAAGTAATGAGGATGTAACTGGATATTTTGGGGCGCCAATATTAAATCTTATAAATTTATTTGGGATAAATTAGTTTAAAATTGCATCAAAATAAAGAGTAAAATTATTAATTTTAACCCTCATTTTGACCCCTGCTTCGTTTGACGCCCGGGGACACAGGTCCTCCTCTGACCCCTAGTTACGCCTCTAGAAACAGATGGAATCCTATTAACAGCAACCTTTGAAATGCATTGGCCAATACCGTCCAGACGTTGATAAACTTTAGTCTCGATGCAAAGTCTGTAAGACGTACGCGACAGAACTTTACGGATTGAAATTGTCGAACCTTCTATTCTTTTCAAAGCAGATGTTGAGACCTTTGAGATGCCCATGTCCTCCATGTATAGAGACCGCTGATAAACATAAAATCTTGGTATAAAGTCTAGAGGTCGGGGCCTCAATGCTCTCCAACATATTAGGGCACGTCTCAGTTTCCGGCTGTTTTCTGCGTTGGAGGCCGAGGAATATCTTATTCGTATTCTTCGCCTGAGCTGTTTCAAGTTGTTGCCGATTACCACTTGAGGATCATTTTCCCGGAGGGAGTCAAAGTTCTCTAGCAATCGCCGTCAGGAAGTACGTATAACTCATATGTATTTGAGGCACCAGGCGAATGCGAATAACATAGGTAATGGAATGACATACGCTGAACGCATATACTACATGTTTAGCTTATTCACGTCAGGTAACCCTGAGCGGCTTAGAGTGTTAGTTCTAAAACGGTATTTATATAAACTTTGTTTTTTATTCCCTACTTTGATTTCGCCACCAGACCCCGTTGAAAGAGCTTTCTTACATTTTAAACATTAGACCGATTGACCGGCCTACTGGTCGGTCGACGTATCAGCCGGCCGGCTTGAACAGTGCTGGTGTTAGATGTCTGGTCCAGTTTTTGAGCCGGACGCCTCCCTAGCGACTGCCGGAGATGCATTTGACGCCATACAGCCAGATTTTTGCGTATACCTATACGCGTTGACCTCTAATGTCATCCGGTGGTATTGACTGTTGATATGTGCACGATTGAAAGTTGGTCCTAGTGTACGCAGGCTCAGCAACCGGTCACGTGGGCGCGTCGTACGCTGCAGTTTGTCTGTTTTAGGCATCTTAAAACACAGAAAATGTCGAGGGAAGGTCATGGTATTAAATTCAAAATGACACTGTTGGCAAGTCGAAGCGCTATTGTAAAGCACCGGTGCAACAACACTGTGTTGTACGAAAAATTGAAGATAAAACACGAGCTCGAAATATGCGACCATATCGACTAGCGTGCGTATATACTGTCAATGCGCTGAGAGTATATAAATTCATAGCTAATCTACCCAATCTGGTGACTGGATTCTCAGTGTAAACAGGTAGGTACGATGTAGGTAAATATAACGTAGAAAGAAAGGTGGGTATGTATTCGGTAGGTTTGTTGGCATAGGCGTAGCTACATTGAGGCAAGACCTCTTGGTTTAATAAATTTAAAATTTTTCTTTGGGTTATAGCCCTGCACCTGGATTTTGCCTCACCTTGAACGGTGAATCCTGGCCCAAGAGAAGAAATTTAAGAAGAAATCCCCCAAAAGTCATCAAATTTTTTGACAGGTCATCAAATTTTTTGGGCAGCAATCTCCAAAAAAAGGTCATCAAATTTTTTTATAGATTTTTTTGCCTCCTCTTGAATTTAAGTCTGGCTACGCTCCTATTTGTTGGTAGTAGGTAGGTAATAGGTAGATGTAAACATGCACATGATTATGTAAGTATATATATATATATGTATATATATATATTACAGACATATATATTACAGACATACATAGATGCATGAAAATATTCGTTACTAAATGAATGAATACTACGTTATTGATTGAAAATGGAATAACACAGTGTTGCTCCCTACAAGTGCAAACTTATTTAGGATCGGACAGGATCTCTCAACCAGACCCATCAGCATTGGTTACTGCAACTCGTTCACATCAGCGCTTGGTTTCATACGTTAGTGATTTGCCTGTCTTCATTCTCGAACGCTTAATAACCAATACGGCGGTGGCTTCATGCTGTGGGAGAAAATATAGTATACTATAATTGGCGAAATGGCTTCCTGTTGACGGTTTAGGCGTCATGTCTAATTTATGGCTCCCTTGACGACATAAGTAGCCTATTGCTGGTACGGCCAACACAAGCCATAACACCCACTTGCGGACTTCGCCTCGAAATTGGGTTAATAGGCCCTACGTATTTCTACTTCGTGCTTGCTCCTCACAGATATAGTACTCGATCAATAGATACTTTTTGGCTACCGGTGTGCCTCTCATCAGAACAGTATTGGGATCTTGGGTGTGTTCGACGGAGGTGCAAATAGCCCCGCGCTCTTTAGTGGCATTCTGGTCTAAGCTGAAGATTGACCTGTTTCAACTTGCTTAGGCCTACTCATCGCAGTCATCATAGGCCTATACGCTACGATATTTTATGAGTATACGCTACAGTATTTAATATAAATAAATATTAATTTTTTGTCAGGTGAGTATACGGTCTCTAGAGGTGAGTATACGCTATATATACCCGCGTATACCCTCGACTACAGCCCTGTCTATAGCAAACTATTGTCTCCTGATTTACTCAAGAAGTGTGTAGCGGTCTACCAGGATCTGGGTCAAGATGGCGACTTGAATGTACGTTAAATGTCAAACTGCTCCAGTAAACAATTACAGTTTCTTAGAACTTGGTCATTATTGCAAGCTGATCATCGATGGTATGTTAAAACACCGTCGGGACTTGGTTACATTGATTCGCTGCGTACTTAAAAAATTAGAGCTACAAATTTAGCAGAAAAAGGTAAAACTGATACCAAGCTCTACCACGACATCAATTCATACCACTCCCCACTTTCATAGGTTTGTGAAAACGACGAAGAACGCTGTGGAGTTAACAGCAGGAATTAATGACTGTAGAATCTAAACTCCAACCGTAAGACGAGTAAGATAAACCGACTTACGCAGGACAACAGTGCGATTGGGAAGACTGGAAACACATTCTTGGGCAGACAACTTCATCACAATTGTGTCAGACTTATAAGTTCTGTCTGTAGAATTCTTTATTGTCATTCAATACGAATGTCTCTTTACGAATACACAGTTGGTGTATACAGAGTTGGCGAATACACAGGCTAGTGCCCTTCTCAGCCTCGGGCCTACCAGAATTCCTCAGAGGAACTTCTCTATCCTAAAATTATCTTCTGCCTTACTCAGAGGATCGCCTGCTATCCTCGTCCAGCCTATGGCCTCTTCCCAAGCCAGACTGTCTTCCAGTTGACCATTTAAGTCTTGTCATTCCATCTCTAGGTATCTAGCAACTGGCTACTACCTACGTCATACACTTAGCCTAGCCACTACTACTTCTGCTGCTGCTACCGCCACCACGCCTGAGTCTGTCCTACGCTTCATTCTCATTGTTGACCGCTACTCTAATCTTAGATCTCCGCTAACACGATCCTAACTAAAGATGCCCATTGAGAATCTCTCAATCTCACTACCTACCATTAGGTGACCACTTATCTTGCTGTCTACCTGACATTATACCTATGTTCCTATCTGCTATTACATTGCTGACGTCATCTGACTCCTTGCTACCGTTCCTATATCTCTCTGTCAGTCCATACTGTCCGTCTAACTATCTCTCTGTCTAATTGTCTCACCAACTCTGCCGCTATATCTTCCTATGCCCGCTTGACCGAATGCCTCTCTATCTCACACAGAATTGCTGTCCATAAATCACAACTCATACCGGTATATATGGTTTCCTACCAGTCAGACTATGGTCTGTTAACCTACAGTCATCTCCCTTCTTATAATATGCATTGCAGTCACTTCTATATCGCCTTCTAGCTGTCTCATAGTCCGTTCGGTCATGAAAAATTGGAACGTCCTCGTTCCACAACATAAAAAAGCAAAATGCACACAAAACCAAACAAAAAAAACTAGCACCTAAAACCTAAAGCGAAATGACAAACTAAAAGGGCAGAGAAGCGAGCCTATAGATACAGCGAAAATGTCCTTAACTTCATAAATGAATGGTGGAACCGCTAGAAGTGTTCGTAACCTATGCAGTACGCCACAAGCTCGAGTGAAAAAAAACGAATGTCACACAGCAAACGATAAACAAGGAAAAGTGCAAAAACGACTGAAAACGGATGTCTAAAATAAAGCAACACACGCGATCAGATAACTTCGGCAAAACAGTGTAAGTACCAAAACTTACTGCAATACGCGATTAATAGCATAACTAAAACAAAAACGGCGACAAAGAACGACTACGTAACGCTTAACGCTTCACACTATAATGAGCTAAAGAAAGCGATCACGAAGCGAAACGCTTCTAGAGCGAATGGCTCTGAACGGCGAGTATGACGAGACGAGTTGGCACTGTAATGCGTGACTGGACAACAGTCGAGGCTTAGCGAAGAAGCCAATGGTATACTCGTGTCGCTGCATCTCACTGCGTTACGTAGAAGTGTCGTCGCTCGTGCATAAAATAACAAACAAATAGATGCGTTAGAAAACAAAAATACGCATGAAAACAGTCGATGCTGAAATTAGGCAAATCTCTGCCAACTCCAAAACTTCCATGGTGACACTAAGGAAAAAAGTTAAAACACGGCGTACACTCTACGGTAAGCGAAGGCGAAAATGCCTGAGACTCGACTCGGAGTACATGAACTCGTACACGTTGCTTATAGCCTATGCTGTCGGATAAGCGACCATACGTTACAACTCTGGAGCACTACGACTCTTAAACTCTTCACTCTCCTTACGAACCTAAACACCTGTACTTAAAGTCACGAGGTTGCGAGCGAAGGCTCCACAACGCTGATCAAACGATAAAAATCTTAACAATATCCTCATAGCGGAGGCCTATCCTTGGCCTAATAACTCACAAAAACCATCTTATACAAAGTAGATACTTCGAACTTCCGGTCAGACTGACCTTAGGCGTAACACACCTACATACCCTGATATGGGTAGACACGACTAGTAGCTAGGCCTATAGGTATGCGACACCGAGTAACGACTCGTGCGATACTAAGATCATCAACTGCAAATCCATCCTAACACATAATTCCTCACCATAGTGCACTTATTAATACAAATAACAACTCGTCTTAGCCTGATCAGACTCGACACGTGTACTAACAAATCGTTCATGAAGCTTGAACCAGCTTACTCATAAGCTCTAAACCGCAAAAACATATGACCTACGCGCTCCAGGGCTAAAAAAATGAAAACAAAAAGGCAATTTTGTATTGGACTGACATACAGGAGTCCATCTGATGATCTGATGTTAGCAAAGGTCTGGCACAACGGGCCCTGTTGTGTAAGAAAAGGACACACAACTATAATATCGAGCCTAATACAACATTGATTTCGGATCCGTTGAACTTGAAATTAGTAATTTCAATGAAAGTAATAATACAATAATGGCGCGACCACGAAAAACGCTCTTCCACTCAAGTTAAGGCGAAGTCGCCGCTGGCTTAGGCGCTTACAATTACCACCTGCCTTTCACACTAACAGGCATATACATTAACCTCTGACCCTTAGCTCAGGTGGCTATTTCCGCATAGCGTATGCGAAAATATATATATACATGCATATCATAATTACATTTACTAACACTAAAATATATATATGCTCAAAAAAATTTAATCAACAAACTGAATACTGACGCATGGGAGATTTCTAATAGGCCTACAAAAGAGAAGCTGATGGTCAGCTTTGTCACTCGATCTAACATGCGAGTCTGAAGCTCGTGTATCAGACTGCGTGCTGATGGTAGCTGACTGGCTGTAATTAATGGCTTAGCCAGGTGTTACGTACCGCGATGCTTGACTTCACTCCCTGACTTGACTGAGGCTTAAAGAAATGTCTTCATAGCCTGTTTGTTGGTTAAGCGTAATGTACTCGGGCAGGTGCGTTTACACTCACCTTCAATCAGTTGACGTAACAATTAGTGGCTTGGTTTCGTACGTGTGACACATAAAAATACAGTAATAAAATTCATAAATCAACTCATGAGAACGTGGAGCTGTAACTCCGCGGCAGGCGTCTAAGCCATGCTGAACTCGACTCTTTCTCTCCTTCTCTATACTCAGGCCCGGCCCTAGGGCAAGGCGAACGAGGCAGCCGCCTTGGGCCCCGCGCTTTTAAGGGGCCCCGCACGTGTATATTATATGCCAGTTAAAAATTTTCTTTACTGTGAAGAGATTGAATGCCGTTTTGAACGGAAATTCAAATAATTAAATAAAACATAATTGTTAACAATTGCTTTCATAGTAGGCCTAAAATGCTAGTATTAAAAGCCTGATTTGCATTTTGTGTTCCTTAACCCATTTAAATTTGATTATGCATTACTTTAATACACATGGTATTGCCAATACAGTAGAGGAAATCCGTTCCGCAATGCGATTTTTGCTTGGGGCCCCGCTCATCGCTTGCTGCCTTAGGCCCTGCGAATGCCGGACAGTTACCCCCTGGACAGTTTTCCCCGGACATATTCCCCCCGGACAGTTACCCCCGGACACTTTCCCCCCCGAATCTAGGTAGGTCATTTTCCCCCCGGACAAATTCCCCCTTTGTGGATTTATGTATGTATGTATGTATATGTGTATATATGCATGTATGTATGCAAGTATGTATGCATGTATGTAAGTATGTACGTATATATGTATGTATGCATGTATGTATGCATGCATGTAAGTATGTATGTAAGTATGTATATATGTATGCATGCATGTATGTAAGTATGTATGTAAGTATGTATGTATATATGTATGTATGCATGTATGTATGCATGCATGTAAGTATGTATGTAATTATGTATGTATGTATTTATGTATGTATGCATGTATGTTTGCATGAATGTAAGCATGTATACAAGTATGTATGCATGCATGTAGGTATTCATGCATGTAAGTATGTATGTAAGTATGTATGCAAGCATGTATGCAAGCATGTATGCATGCATGTATGCATGTAACTATGTATGCATGTAACTATGTATGCATGTATGTATGTATGTTTTGATCATTAAAACAGAAAGCTTTGTGTATGTTGCACTGGGGGGAAATGTCCTAGTATGGGGGGGAAATTGTCCGGGGGAAACTGTCCGGGGGGAAACTGTCCGGGGAATATGTCCAGGGGGTAAGTGTCCGTTTACCGGCCCTGCACACTCTAGGGCCGGGCCTGTCTATACTGCACGGCACCGCCGTGATTTGGCACTATTCTTGCCAGAACTCTAAATAAATCTCTTGTCACGACGTCATCATAAAGCAGCCACCATGTTAGATCAAACGGTCATGATAATATGCAAAAGAACGGTGCATGGAAATTACATTACACAGCGATACATTGCAAGCCAGAGCCTGGTCTAAGTACACGGACAGCGAGTCTTGGTTGTCCGACTCAAATACAGACGTACAGCCAGTAGGCCAACAGTAGTTAAGTATTTCTGTACGCACACACTGAGGCTATGCTGGAGGGTGGATAAATAATTTTCCTATACGAAGATCGCACCCAGTCTGTACTGTGGATGTACACATAATACAGATACACACGTAAAGCTAGCATTAAATATCGGCTACATGACTGTGCAGAAGGATGCTTCCGCTAAGACACCTGCAAGCAATAAGTTATACGGATGGCTATCTTGTCAGGTAGCCACAAGCTACACGGAAGTCCAAGCTGATAGCCTCTGTATGTACCTTATATACAAGTGGTGTGCCCATAGTGTGGCCTGACTTAAACTTTGTCAAATATAAACTATCGACAAAAGCAATATACAATATATACACGATTAAAAGATGGTGCCTTTTAGACACAATAAATTATCGAAAGAAGTTAACTAATCTATACGTACAGCGCTTTACATATACACAATTAACTAAATGCGTGTTCGAACTTGCTTCAAACTGTTAAAAGACGTCTTAAAATGACTTTGGGATGCGTTCACTGTTGCGAAATGAACTATGAATGAATAATGAGCGTAGCATGCTAGGACAGCAAAATGATTCAAATGAACGAAAAAAATGAAGTTGAGGGATTTATTATCCTGTCACTAGGAGACGTTGACTGTTGAGATTTCGATGAAAGTCGATGCCCAGACGAGGTGCAGCACAACGAATGGATCCTTTTCATTGTGGCGTTTCATCTTCAGATCGAATGATAGCAGGATTCGTGAAGTAGAAGTCGCTGATGGAATGCAGACAGCACGGACAGGTGGTGTGTGGTTGATTGGACGATCGGATCGAACGATGAGGCGTTGTTGTCGGTTGTTGTCGGTCGGCGAAAAATGATAATACTGGCTGATTCGCTGCAGACTGGAAGAATCGGTTGAGAATCTTCCTCGCCGTAGGAATGGCATCGTTTTAAGAAGGTAGAAGGAAAGTTCGTTGAGTTGGGTTCGATTCTGTAGCACATATCTCACCTCGGTAACTGTCGTCTACGTTGATTGACTGCGCTGGGG
Organism: Allolobophora icterica; assembly: GCA_963556255.1. Taxonomy (NCBI): domain Eukaryota; kingdom Metazoa; phylum Annelida; class Clitellata; order Crassiclitellata; family Lumbricidae; genus Allolobophora; species Allolobophora icterica. Next base: position 22,995,967 of record OY744611.1, on the reverse strand, counting down.
AACCTCACTTGCAGCAGAGGTACTGACGGGATTCGAACTGGCTTGTCCACCATCGAGAACCATTGCCAGTTTCGGTTCTCCACCATCTGTCAGACTTATATAAGTTCTGTATGTAGAATTCTTTATTGTCATTCAATATGAATGTCTCTTTACGAATACACAGTTCAATAGTAGACGATTGTTCAGTTACACAGACGATGAGATAGCTACGAGCCTACGACATTGCACCAACTACAAGAACTTCTATTCTAAACTCTTAAGACGAACGTTTCCTCGCGAGCGTCCCATCGCGAGAACTGCCAGACTCTGCCAACTGTCAGGTCCGCACAGAATCCGAGAACTGCCGCTTCGTCTAGTCTTCCAATCTTATAACTCAAACCGTCCTAGCAAGTCCGCTAAGCCATCCCTAGGCTAGTGCCCTTCTCAGCCTCGGGCCTACCAGAATTCCTCAGAGGAACTTCTCTATCCTAAAATTATCTTCTGCCTTACTCAGAGGATCGCCTGCTATCCTCGTCCAGCCTATGGCCTCTTCCCAAGCCAGACTGTCTTCCAGTTGACCATTTAGGTCTTGTCTTTCCATCTCTAGAATTGCTGTCCATAAATCACAACTCATATATATGGTTTCCGACCAGTCAGACTATGGTCTGTTAACCTACAGTCATCTCCCTTCTTATAATATGCATTACAGTCACTTCTATATCGCCTTCTAGCTGTCTCATAATTGTATGGCCTACCAGAGACTTCATTTCCTGAGATTGCTTCCGAACATGATCACATAAGCCATGAGGATAAAGTAGAAAGACTGATAAGTCAAAACACAGATAACAGATAGGCAAATACAATAGGTTAAATTCGCTCACAGTGCATTAACTTTCAACCTCAAGCAGGGAATTCAAAACATACCTCTATAAAGTTTCTAGTATGACATGTAAGCAAGTGTTTGCCTTTACAGAGATAACAATGGTGCAACTTTGTGACAGGTTTCTGTAGAGGTGCGCAGGGACTCATGTTACCTTTTAACTTAACGCTTTTGAAGAGTTTCGACAGGGACCTGAAAATATTTCTGTCATCTCCACCTTTGAGCTTCTGAGGAAATGCATAGACAGAAAAGAGGCTTGTAAACAAGCGTGTAAACTCTATCTTTTTGACCCGACACCGAACTATAAGGGGCCCGATAGCGCATTGGATAACATCTGGCATAGAGTGCGAGAGGTACAAGGATCGAGTCCCATAGGCGGACATGCTTTGTAGGCTGCAATTTGCGCCGTGTATTGCAGGCTGTCTGTTCTGTTAGTAGTTAAGATTTATCGCATAACATGTACATGTACAGCGCAGTGCGTTTGCAGGCGCTTAATTAAAGAATAAATATTATTATTATTATTATTATCTCATAAATACATGTAGGCGAAGCACTCTGAATTTGGTACATAGTATTGTAGTACGGTGATTTAACTTTTTTTATAGAACATTCTAAGGTTAGAAAACATACGTGCAGACGGCATGCGTTGATCTGCTTAATAGTCATTGTCATATAGGAACCCATGACGTGTCATCTGGCTAACCAAATCCCAAGCTATTAGGCCTTATCCTAGACAAAAAAGACCTATAATGATCGAAGCTTTATTCAGTTGTAGAAAATCACAGACATGACCTTGACGATAACTGGCAGCGTTTGGTTTCAACTGGCTGGGTTTCTACTGCTGATGGCCACCTCGGAATCCGAATCCTATCGCATACTGATGGTACCTACACCACAGAAAAGTCATCTCTACTGCTTAAAAGCCGTCGCAGAGGAACTAGTGGCAAGAGGTCACCAAGTACATTTCCTGTACCGCGACGATTTTCCAAAGTCGGACATTCTGTCTTCAGATAACGAGAGATTCCAGATTGTCCTATATCACGGGAAAGTACCGGAGTTTATGGGACCTGGTGCAAGTTACGACGAATTGGTGGAGGCCGTAGTGAGATGGTCCATAGACAAGGGTTCCAGCTACGAGTTGCTGAAAATGGCTCAACAACTCATGGAGCCTGAGTGCAGACAGCTTCTTTTAAATAGCGAAGATACGATCAAGCCGCTTGAGAACGAGAAATTCGATATCGCCGTTGTTGATGGGAATTTTTTGACCCGCTGTTTCTACCTACTTCCTTTCCGTCTTCGCATTCCATGGGTCACCTATACTGACACGATTGAACCTCTGCATGTTCCTGTTCCCTGGCTGCCTTCCTTCGTTCCAAGTCCTCTTACCACATTGACGGAAAGAATGGATTTCAAGCAGCGAATTCAAAACACTCTGGCTGAACTTGTCATGTCGTCAGGGTTTCTAGCTCCAAAACTACCCGCGGATATCCACGATACCTATCGCAAGTACGGACATTTCGACTCGTTGGAGGACTTGGCACGACAATCTCAACTTTTCATGAATAGTCGTGACATTGTTCTCGAATACGCGAGACCCGCAATGCCCAACCTTATCAACATCGGAGGGCTGACGACACGACCCGCAAGAAACATTTCAAAAGATCTCCAAGACTTTCTGAACGGTTCTAGTCACGGTGCCATTCTTGCCACTTTTGGAACCATGACGAAGACCCTGCCTAGAAGTATGGCGGAAAAGTTTCTGATTGTCTTTGGTCGTTTGGAAGGGTACAGAGTCCTCTGGAAATTCCAGAATACGGACAACCTGACGATCCCTGCTAACGTTAGAATTGAGAGCTGGGTTCCACAGCAGGACATTCTGGGTCATAAAAAAACAAAGCTGTTCATCACACATTGCGGAAACAACGGACAATATGAATCCGTTTACCATGGGGTAATATGAATGTGTTTTTAAATTTCAGTTGTATCATAGGCATGAATAATCCAAATGGCAGTCATCTGTGTAAGAATTGTAGATATTTTAATTCTATAGCCTCAGCACTCTTAAGACTATTGCCCAGACCTTTGTGTCGGCAATGTACTTTCCTGAATACTGATTTTTATAGCTGTCGTTCGCCAGGTGGCATTAGTTGAACAGAAATTTCAATTACCTTTAAAAGTATTTTTTAGATGGAAATAGTTTACCATATCAAACGAAACATAATGATGCAGTGGAGGAAGATTACGATTACTCTTAAACGCGCCAGATTTTTAGAACCCAAATAATTTCTAGCACAGGTTGATCCAATGTTATCAATGTTGCCATTTTATGATGGATAGTATTTGACCAACTTTTCTCTAGTCATCGATGCTTTCGTGACCAGAGAGAAGTGGCCAATAGTTATGAGGACATTATTTGTCCTCAAAAGTTTTGGAGCCGTTTCAATACTTTCGAGTCGCGGAACAAGCTAACGACTATAACTGCATATAGAATCCGATGTACTTTCGTTCATCCACGAAATTTTTACTGTGGTTGACGCGCAATATGCTTTTATGGTTTCTCAGTTGATTCTACGCCTCTTGCTTAGGCTAATCTACTTTTATGTGGTAGCCCTCACAAGAAACCGGTTTGCGCCATGCAGGACAACTCAAAGGCCTTCCTTTTGTCCGCAAAATAAATCCACCATATCAATATAGGTATTCTCATGGACTCATCGATGCATCTATTTCTAAGTGGAACCAAAACGCTGGTTTTAAAGCTGCCATAGAACATGTTTTACAGGTACAAAATTACTTCTGCAATGACATTAGGCTCTAGAGATTTTTACATAGGCCGATTCTTCTGTAAACCACCAATTAGTATCCCTCCTCCGGTTTATTGCTTCTGAGAGGTTGTTACTCTTGCTGTTTCAAAACATCATGAATGTAAACGATTTACATTAATACATTACGTCATGTAACTTTTATCCCAGGTTCCGATGATTGGTTTTCCGTTACACTCGGATGAACCGTATAATGGCATGCGCATTCAATACAAGGGCTACGGAATCTCGATGGACATTCACGACTTCACCGCCGATGATTTGTACAACAACATCGTTAAAGTGCTAACCAATCCGAGCTACAAAGACCGCGTCTCTCTTGCTTCAGAAATCTTCCGCAGCGCCCCACAGCGACCAGCGGAGAAAGCAGCATTCTGGATCGAACACGTCATCAAATTCGGTTCTGATCATCTCAAATCTGCTGGAAGGGATCTCAATTTCTTCCAGTATTTCTTATTGGACGTCTTAGCTACGATTGCGCTTATCGTAGTCGGTTGTGTGTTTCTAACCTGGAAATTAGGCGTTTGGGTATATAGAAAAGTACTGAAACGTGGACGGAGTGATAAACTGAAAACGAATTAAGTTTGGAATATTGGCCTATAATAGCGTGTCGAAGAATTTCGATTTGTTTGTAATGATTTCTGAGCAATTTCAGAATGCTTAAGAATGCTTTGTTAATCGTGTTCAGAGGATGCGAATGTTTTCAGTAAAATAATGATTCAAACGAGTTGAAGCAAGAAATGTGTCTGAATAAGAGCGTGCAGGTGTTTATCGCAGATGATAATCTTAGTCGACATTTCATATTAAATTTTATTGTTCTATTTTGCACTGATAGTCTCATCGCCAACCGAGTATGGAAAGTGATGAATATCTAGTACTATTGGATGTTCCAGCCGATAGGAGCAATGCGTCTTATTTTAAAACAGTAGGCGGGTTGAAAATTGATCGCGCTGTATCGAATAGGCGAGCGATATGCGGTCGACATCGGGAGCGCTTGTGTACAGCGTATTTTGTGTATCGTATTCGTAATTTTTCGTATCGCTGCATATAGTATTCATTTAGTAGGTCTACCTCACTTCAGTTCCGTTATCTGAGTAGGTCTCTTGAAGAGGCGCTATATACATTCTCAGAATGAAAGAATGAATGAACATTCACTAGAAACTTTCCATTGACACAAAAATTAATGACGTGTTACGGCTGATTTCACAACGTTGGTTGAGCTTTCGGCATACGTTGAACACTCGTTTTTAGCTTCACCTTTCAGCCGGCAATCCATTTTGAATTTTATCGGCGTGCTTTCTGCAGGACTTGCGGTAAATTTTGTTCACAGTCCGACGGTTTTCTATTTCGACTAAATCGACATCGAACGAGTCGCCTAATTTCCATGACAGATACGTACGCAACTGTACATTATTATTCGACTTGCTCATCTTCGGCGCCATTGTTTAAAATAATTTCCGAAAATGGTGAAGTTACGGATGATGTGACGCGGCGTGAGGTGTCGGCCGTGTTGTTAGGGCCAATCATATTGCAGGAAATTGGAGTGATCAGTCAGCAGTAATTAGGACAGGTCACGGCACGCATTCACCGCTGCCGCAAGTAAATAAGTAAAAGTAATCTCAATTAGGTAAATAAAACAATGATCTGGCTCCAGGTTCGTCTATCGTCTTGGAGTCTAACTCAAACTCAGTGAGCAACGACCGACTGTCACCGACGGTAAGAAGCCTTCGGCTAGGCGAGTGGTTAATCGATCGCCGGTATCTTTGCTAGGCGAGCGACCAAGGAGAGCGATCGATCGCTCGCCTTAAATCAGACGCTCTGGATAGCAGCCTGCAAGGACTATCCTGCATTATAATAATCTCTTCCACTTGAAGTGTTGACATATATCTGGTAGTAAATGCTCTTCACCACTTAAAAATTAGTCTTCAACCATGGTGTGAGTTTTAACGTAAAGAAAATAAGTGCACTCTACTGTATCGGACTTACTTAGAGTAGCTTACCCGAAAAGTTTTGCTCTAACCTACATGATTTTCCTCCACTTCTGCAAAAACTAGAAATCGTACTTCTAATGTATGTGTCAGAATATTCAGCAAGCAATAATAGGTGAAACATACCAGCGTAGGATCCAAGTATGAAAGGGTCATGGTTAGCTAAAACCTTGCATGCAACTTCTTTTAAAAACTAGATGATCTTATTGCAAGTTCTGTAAATGCATTAAGACTAAAAGTATTTCTAGCAGGATAGAACGGGCAAAAATTAAGGTTCGACTATTTATCTAAATAAATAAAAATAGTTACCCATGCACCACCATCTCTCGGAAGTGAAATTCTGGTGTGAGTTCCCTTTAAGCCTAATACCCTGCCAGCATTTTCATTCGCGTTAACCGGGACCACAATGGTCTGTATTTGGATCCTTTATGGAAATATGGGTCCCATAACGGGCTCCGTGTAGGCGTTCTGGTAGGCTAAGGTGAGATAAACGTCCCCACTTTACCACGAAAATGCACACAATATTGAAAAAGTAATACAGTGTCTGTAGATGGAAAACCATCTGGAGAAAAGATCATTTCTTTCCAATTTTTGACACCCTGTGAGTGGAGAACAAAACGCTTGCTACCTGGACAAATTATCTCAGTGCACTAAAGACATCCCAAGGAAAACAACAGATCACCAATTGAAAAAGTTTCAGTTTAAATACATGATACAAGCGTCAAGTTTAGCATAATTATTACAAAGCAGAGTTATATAATGATTGAAGAAAGTCAAATTAGCATTGAAGACAGAGCACCTACTTTTCCTTAAGTGCTCCCTGCTCCGTTGAATGCAGAAAGTTATAAACTGTGGAAAGGTTTATTTGTAATTTGATTCTGAATTGTATCTCTTTTTACGTTTAAACCGATTCATACCAGTGCATATTTTAACAGATTTAGACGACTGGGACAAAGTCAGCCACGGGTCTCATTGATGACCTTCTTTTGGGAATTCATCTCTTGAAAATTTTATGACCTTTTAGCAATTCGTCTCAGAAAAATTTCATGACCTTTTTGGAAAATCATCTCACAAAATTTCTCCAGGGTTTTGCCCATGAGAAGCGACAATGCCTTTACTACTGGGACAAATCTTAAAACTCCTGCAACATTTGTCCCACTAGTTATACAGTTTCAATATACATTTCCTTGGACAAATCACCCTAACTACTGGGACAAATCCTAAGACTACTGGGACATTTGTCCCACTAGTTATACAGTTAAAATATGCCCTGAGTCATACATATACTTTAGATTGAAAAACTACTCTGGACTTTGCGTAAAACTGACAGTAAATAATATTGTTCCATATTCATGAGTGTTTTCACTGATTGAACAGTAAGGAACCAATGACAATACAGAAGTTACACCTCAATTCTGTGCTATCGCATCGGTTACGTAGAATCGTAGATAACCTCGAACTAACTTAAGAAAATGTCCTAGTCACATTAGATACTTTTAGTCTTCGTTATGAGACATAGATCAAATCAAATGTCAAATCAAATCAAATGTCTTTTATTAGAACACACATCAAATTCATAAAACAAATACAGGAAACAAATGTACAAGTGCATTTCTAATGGGATGACCCGAAGGGCTGAAAGCCCGCTAACTGGGGCACCCCAGTTTCACTGGCTGAGCAAGTGTTCATATGTTTTACTCAAAGACCAACACAAATCATGTGTTCAAACATATCAAAGCATTTACAAAGCTTAACTAGTACAATGATTTTAACCAGTACAAATCATGTGCTCAAACCAACACAAATCATGTGTTCAAACATATCAAAGCATTTACAAAGCTTAACTAGTACAATGATTTTAACCAGCACAGATCATCAATGAGATAGTAATAATTATAGCGAATAATTATGACAATTTTACATAATGCTTATACTGCCATTTTTAAGCGACAAGAGAGTAAGACTACATTTGGTGAATGAGATATTTCCTTAGCAACAATTTAAAACTATGTAATGGTAAGGTCGAGACTAGTTCAGTAGGCAGGGCATTCCAGAGTCTTGGGCCAAGACATTTAATTGAGAACCGTTTAGGGTTCACGCGTGCGAACTCAGGACGGTAAAGATCATAGTTGCATTTGTTCAAAACAGACAGTTGAAGGCATGGAACGCACGGGGATTTGAATTTACACAACGTAAATTTTTACATTCGCGAGACGTGTCCATTTTTAAAACTGTCTTGTTTGACCGGGGTTGGACTGGGAGCGCTCCTGAGTAGATAACCTTGAAGGGGCGCTATATAAGACCTCTGTAATAATAATAATAATAATAATAATTTCCGTTCACGTTCAGCCCAGCGGTATGTAGGCCTACTAGCTCGTACTCTACTGCAACGAAAGTTAGCTGTGTGAATATGTAAGCCAATATATGTTTAAGTAGCTATCAAAACACTTAAGTGGCGCGCGTTATAACCTCACAAAAAGCATCTTAGGCTATCTTACTATTCTAAACAATTATTTCTTGCCGTTTTGGCTGCAAACGAAAGGTAAGGCTTCAAAATATTTGCCAGACTGACATGGTGCTTTTCTCTTTCTAAAGAGGAAAAAGTCGAGAATTCTGGCAAGTTAGAGACAGTTCGGAAAGCACATTCAAGCACGATTTGAAGCTGTTTTATTCACAACCTCGGCAGGTCCTCAAAGGAGAAGTTGTAACAGCCCAGGAGCGTTGGAAAAAAGAGTGGACGGAATTAGCAGGGCGACAAATAATAAATTCGCCGTATAACTCTGAAATGGTGATCTGGAAAAAACAGGACCTGCAGAAAGAACTACCGCCTTTCTTCATTGAGAGGACTTCATCCAGAATCATTCCATGTACTTCTGGTCAACAGGTCAACTCGTTGTGTTTTCCAGTCTGGAAAAGCCAATCCCACCACTTCACTGTCAATCCTTGCTCACATTTACTTTCTACCCATCCATATGTATTCCGTCCTCTCCGGTTTCAGCCGATTTGAAGACATCCAAGTCTGAACTTTCAGCGCGGTTGTCTTCACACATAGGTCACTGTATCAAACAGGTAACGCTTCAAATGTAGCAGGGCGTCATCAGCATGCTGGCGAATCCGGGCTCCAAGAGTAGAGATGATCTTCGTCAGAACGGTCGCCTGAATATTTAATGGGGAGTGGGGTGCAGAGGACTGAGCCCTACGGAACGCCTAATGTAGCTAGTGCTCAAATCGAGTTCATGCTGATAAACGGAAGAATGCAGTCACCCTAACGGCTGGCCTACAACTCCATGTGATGAGCTTAGTCTGCTCAGTAGGATCGTATCAATCACGTCTAGAAGTGCCAGTAGAGTGAAATGTCCGATGTCGTCAACGTCACACGCATCAGAGTTAAGTACTTAAGTCTCCCTTAAATTCACACATAGTTCTGGTCCTGATGATATTAACCCTTGTGTGGCTGGCTCTTTTGTAAGTCTTATTGCAACCCCACTGGCTAATATTATTAATTCCTCCTTCACAACTGGCATAGTACCGTCTGCAATAAAAAGAGCTAGAGTCACACGCATTATAATTAGATATTGTCGGAACTTTGATTCTTAAAAAAGATGCAATTGTTTAAATGACAACATTGGAGTTGCACTAAACAAGGCCAACCAGACTCTGTTAAGCTTTTCTCTTCATGCAAAGTCTAAATAAGACTTTGTACGACATAGATTTTTAACGGCTCGACCCTGTCAAGCATTCTATTCTTTAAAAACAGAGTTAACGACCTTGAAGACGACCTTTGCCACAATGCACAGACTACAGATAAACATAAATCATGGTGCAAAGTGTACAGGTTGAGGACTTTAAGGCTGCTGCATCCAACTAGCACGTTTTTCAGTCAGTGGATGTTCTCTGCGTGGCAACAGATGAACGATACATTCGCCTCCCTTGCCTTTGCGATCTGAAGTCGCGGCAGATCTGTTCGTGAAGGTCGTTTTCACAGACTCCAATTCTCTGACAATCGTCGACAGTAAGTATGTATAACTCGTACACCAGGGCATATTTTAACTGTATAACTAGTGGGACAAATGTCCCAGTAGTGTTAGGATTTGTCCCAGTAGTTAGGGTGATTTGTCCCAGGCAATGTATGGTTAAAGTAATTCCCAAAAGGTCATCAACTGTTTTCGGGAGATGACTTTTTCGGGAGATGACTTACTTAAAAAAGGCCATCAACTTTTTTTGGGAGAAGAATTCCCAAGAAAAGGTCATCAACGGTTTTCGGGAGGTGACTTTTTTTGGAGATGACTTCCTAAAAAAAAGGTGATCAACTTTTTCGGGGAGATGAGTTCCCAGGAAAAGGTCATCAAAGTTTTTCAGAGACGAGTTCCAAAATTTTGTCCCAGTAGTAAAAATTCCTTAAAATATGCACTGTCGTACACATCTGAAGTAGCAAGAGAATGCGAGTAAGATAGGAAAAGGCATGTCGCACACAAAACGAGCACCGGGTGTAAAATATTCATAATATCACAACATATTTGAATAAAAATGCTAATTAGCACGATTTAGTCAGGTTCAAAGATAATTTGTTCTCAGTGTAGGATTTTCACAATTTATCTACTGCAAAGTTTCTACTCTGTAACAACACACAGAATCTAGAACCATATAGAACACAGCTTGTATCATCAGCAAAAGGCAATACCTTAAAAATTGTAGAAGATTTAAGAATAGAACTGATAAACAAGGAAGCAATATTAGTTGTCATATTAAACCATGTAGCACTCCATATGTTATGATTAGCGTTTCCGATTCAATACCATTAGTGACTACTGCTTGCATTCTTCACTCGGAGAACTACTAAGCCAATTCAATCCAAGACCTCAAATAACATAGCACTGTAATATTTTGGTAAAATACAACAATTAATGGCATCAGAGATCATGGAAAGATCTCAAAGATATCTATAGCAAAAAATTTCTTTCCAATTCGTTTTTTACTCGTGTCATGTGCAACAGTCAAATCCGGATTCCTGTTACAGATGGCGGCATGAACGTTCGCTAACTTTCACAGGTTTGCAGTAAGCAATTAAATTTGCCACATAGTATTATTCTGAGCACAGCCCAAACATACACAGTTAATTGCTAATGACATTTAAGTAACTACGCCTCAATTCTGAGCGATTGCTCCTGTTCTCCAGATTACGAGGAGTATTCGAGCGACGATCCTATAGCCACATCGCAGACATGACCTCGCGGATAACTGGCAGCGTTTGGTTTCAACTGGCTGGGTTTCTACTGCTGATGGCCACCTCGGAATCCGAAACCTATCGCATATTGATGGTACCGACACAACAGAAAAGTCATCTCTACTGCTTAAAAGCGATTGCCGAGGAACTAGTGGCAAGAGGTCACCAAGTACATTTCTTGCTCAACGACAATTTACCAAGGACGGACATTCTGTCTCCAGATAATGACAATTTTCAAGCTGTCCTGTTTCACGGGAAGACGCCGGAGTTCTTTGGATTCGAAGCGAGTTTCGACGAGTTGGTAGATACATTGGTGAGAAGGTCCATAGACACGGAATCGAGCGACGAGTTGCTGAGAATAGCAACTGAACTCATGCAGAGTGAGTGCCGGCAGCTTCTCATGAATAGCGGAGACGTAATCAAGCCGCTTGAGAACGAGAAATTTGATATCGCAGTTGTTGATGGCAATGTTTTGACCTACTGCTTCTACCTACTTCCATTCCGTCTTCATATTCCCTGGGTAACCTACAGTGACATGATTCAACCTCGCTTTGTTCCTGTTCCCTGGCTGCCCTCATTCGTTCCAAGTTGTCTTACCTCCTTCACAGAAAGGATGAATTTCAAGCAGCGAATTCAAAACACTCTGGCAGAAGTTTTCATGTGGTCAGGGTACCTTGTTACAGATGTACCGGCAGACATCTACGAAGCCTATCGCAAGTACGGACATTTCGACTCGTTGGAAGACTTGGCAGGACAGTCTCAACTTTTCATGAATAGTCGTGACATTGTTCTCGAATACTCGAGACCAACAATGCCCAATATCATCAACGTCGGGGGGCTGACAACGAGACCCGCAAGAAACATTTCCAAGGATCTCCAAGACTTTCTGAACGGTTCCAGTCACGGTGCCATTCTTGCGACTTTTGGATCCATGACGAAGACTCTGCCTAGAAGTATGGCGGAAAAGTTTCTGATTGCCTTTGGTCGTTTGGAAGGGTACAGAGTCCTCTGGAAATTCCTGAATACGGACAACCTGACAATCCCTGCTAACGTTAGGCTTGCGAGCTGGGTTCCACAGCAGGACATTCTGGGTCACCCGAAAACAAAACTTTTTATCACACATTGCGGTAACAATGGACAATATGAATCCGTTTATCATGGGGTAATATGAATACGTTTTTAATTACAGCTGTATCATAGAGCATGCATAATCCAAATGACATTCATCTGCATATGAATTGGTAGAGCTTTTTATTTCTGCTAGCCTCAGGACAATAGAACGATTTACAAGACCTCTGTTTCCGCAAGAGGCTTTCCTGAATACTCATTTTAGAGCTCTCGTTCACTAGGTGGCACTAGTTGAGCAGAAATGTCAATTAACCTTAAGGTTTCTTTTGCTAAATGGCAATGGTTAAATGCTGCTCTGGGGCAGTTGGCGCTAGTGATTTATTTACGGTGGCAGTGTCTTGTTTAAGTCGCGTGTTCTTGTTTTACTGCTTGTTTTACTGCTTGTAAGAGCTCGCTACTCTTGTTGTTTCAAATCATCATGACTGTAAACAAAGTCCGTTTAAACATTACGCTATGTAACTTCTTTCTCAGGTTCCAATGATTGGTTTCCCGATACACTCGGATGAACCGTATAATGGCATGCGCATTCAATACAAGGGCTACGGAATCTCGATGAACATTCACGACTTCACCGCCGATGAATTGTACAATAACATCGTTGAAGTGCTAACCAATCCGAGCTACAAAGACCGCGTCTCTCTTGCTTCGGAAATCTTCCGCAGCGCCCCACAGGGACCAGCGGAGACAGCAGCATTCTGGATAGAACACGTCATCAAATTCGGTTCCGATCATCTCAAATCTGCTGGAAAGGATCTTAACTTCTTCCAGTATTTCTTGTTGGACGTCTTAGCAACGATTGCGCTTATGGTATTCGGTTGTGTGTTTCTGACCTGGAAATTAGGCCTTTGGGTATTTGGAAAAGTGCTGAAACGTGGACTGAACGATAAACTGAAAAAGAATTAGGGATATAGTATTTCGAAGAATGTTGCTTTGTCGGTTATGATTTCTGAGCAATTCCACTCCTTAAAAATATTTCTTGAAGCAGCTTCAGAGTATGTTCAGGTTTTTGAATCAAATATTGAATTAAACGAATTGAACCAAATAAAATAGTTGAAGAAGAGCCTGCCGTTTTTTTGTCGCAAATATAGCAATTGTTGTGGACCTTTCATATTCATTGTGTTCTTTTGTACCGGTAGCCTAATTGCCGCGAGAGTATTCCAAGTGAAGAATATCTGGTACTAATAGAATGATACTCCTGTTCAATGGAGCGTTTAAGTATTTGTCCAGAAATAAAATTTTCTCATTCACTTTAAATTAAAAACATTTTGTAATGGAAAGCTTTTCCTCTGTGATAAATCATTATCCTACTCCATGGAATTATTTTAATGTTCGACAATTGCTCTAAATAAATGAAAATTGTCATTTTATTCATGTTATACCATTCTTCGAAACACCAATCCTAGACTAGGAAAGTTATATATATTAGTGCGAGACATAAGCCCGCACTTTTCGGTAACAACAATACATGCAATAGTGAAAATGTAACACAACGTTGGTAGATAGAAAAAACTCTTTCCATCAAAGTGTTCACAAACTTTGCGGGGCAATTAAACCGCTTAGTACCTGGTCAGATGATCTCAATGTGCTAAAGACATCGATGAAAACGACAGATCACCATTTGGATAAAGTTTCAATTTCAATAGGTGGCGCTTCTTTAAAAACACAATATTATTATAGAGAAGAGTTAAATACACGATCTGAAGAAGTTAAGTTAGCGAGCATTAATTAGCTCTTTATGTTATAGCCTATGTATATGAAAAGAAACTTCTTAATGAAAGAATAGAACAAGCGAGCGCAAATGGTGTAGGTCAACAAGAATTGACCTACTTTACAGAGAAAGAGATAAGTAAGTAAAGTGGAGATGTAGAGATGACAACCTATAAACAGCTGTGGACAGAAGACCGAGCCATGAACAGGTAGGAATTAGACCTGGGCGATACTACTGCCGGCAAATCTTCACTTTCAGAGAGACAACTGAAAAGAAGTTAATGTGAGAAATACTTGTATTGATCAACTTCATGGACTTCAAAATGGTTTTGACAGTGTGCACAGAAATTCACTGTGGAGGTCAATCACCAGAAACTTCTACACGGCAACGGACTCGCGGTTAAATATGAGGAGGTGGGTGAATGGTTTCGGATCGTGACTAGAGTACGAAAGGGTTGTTTCACGTGGTTTGCATGGACAACGTTAGAAGAGCCGACCAAGTGATGATCTGGACCCTTGAAGGAAAAGATAAGAGGAAGACGAATTTGCTAGAGAACATTGGACACGACTAGAGATGCTTGGGAAATGTCGTGGGACGGGGTTGGGAAACTGGGATGGACAGAGATGAATGGAGAATCTGCGTTGCCCGAAGTACAAACCTACACGGGAAGGACTAAGTAGCAAGTATTAAGTGATCACATCACATCTACTCTTATTTGCCTCTAGATCCACTGAATGAGGACAGTTACAAACGTTGGAAAGGTTGAGATGCAATATATTGTGCATTGTAAATTTAGACCAATTAAGTCATATTTCAAATTAGAAAACTGTTCTGATCACAGCGTAAAACTGGCTTAGAGTAACCTGCGTAACAAGAACGGAAGAATAGCACAGAATTTCGATGCAACTTTTATTATTTCATTGGTTTTTAACTTGTAGGTTTTGAAAAGACATATGGATGTGCATATACCAGTTTTACGCCATGTTCTGACAGTTTTCTAATCTGAAAAATGACTTGTTTAAATTTTCCGAAATGAAGACTATGTAAAATCATAGTTCAAAAGAAACAGGTACAGGAAGGGATTTCAATCTTAAACATTTTCATAAGAAGTAGGCATTGCTCATACACAAGCAGTACGTCAGTCTGAAACGTTATCACAAGGAGTAGACATAATATGTAACAGTACCATAAATTGCAAACCAGTATCACCAGTTTTATTTTTACACCACAGGATAAATATTGCACTATATGGTAGGTATCATTCGAACGTAGTATGTTTCTCGTTTGTCTGTGTCTTTATATCAGGGTAGACCTTTAGGGCATCGCTGACCAGAATTTGAACGTCAGACCCTAAGTTTCCTGTTTCTTGACATTATTTTCCATTGTGCAGAAAATGTGACTCCATCAGTTGCCTGGCAGTGAAAGGCTCTCAATGGACAAAGTCACACTCAGAGATGCCACGATAACGGAAATCAACGTCAACCATCTTAAAATGGTAAAATCATTATTAGCCAACAACAACTTCTGAGTTACCTTTTCATCACATACATTGGCAGTAGGTTATGCCATGCGATTAAGTCCCCTTGCACATGGGCGGAGATCCCGGGAGGGTCGAGGGGACAAGACCCCACTTTTAACAATGGGGAACAGTGACACAATATACATCTGCCCCAAATGTTGAAGAAACACAAAAAGTCACAAAAAATTTTTCAACATCTGTTTACTTCTTTTTTGAGCAGATCAGTTCACAATTCTTTTATTACCAGATCAATTCAAAAGTCTCCCTACCTGTCAAACAAGATCGCCGCCAGTGCCCTTGCACAGTGGTGATTAAAGTTTTCAACACGTGTTCGTTATAATTGGGGCATTGAACGTTCATGGTGTCGTCTCTGCTTTGTATCGCAGCTGTAATTGTTTTAGTATAAAAGGCTTTCTGACTTCATATTATCGAAACTGTTATTCTCTTAGTAACAGATCTAACCGTTTAAACGACAACCTTTGAAATGCATTGGCCAATGCTGTTGAACTTTAGTGTTGATGCAAAGTCTATAAGATGTTTTACGACATCGATTAATGGTTTGACCTTGTCAAACATTCTATTCTTTGCAAGACAGATGTAAGGACCTTAAAGGCAAACTTTTTACAGTGCATAGAAGCTAAGAAAGTTAAACCTTGTTATAAAGTTAAAGGTCGAGGCCTGAACGCTGCTCCACTATATTAGCGCATTTCTCAGTCTGCGGATTTCTCTGCGTGGAAGCCTTTTTAGCTTGAAGTCCTTGACGCTCAGAACGTGAGGCTCGTTTCCACTAAGTTCAAGTTCTCAGGCAATCGACGTCAGGTAGTGTGTATTACTTATGTATATAAACAGGACCAGAAGAATGAGATTGAGATAGGAAACGGAATGGTATGCACAGAGCGAGCACTAGGCTAAAACTCACACGGAACAATATTTTAGGCTTTAAGTAACGTCTTAAAATTTCATCATACAAATTAGAATTAAGTGGGCTGTTGATGAGGTAGTTTTTAAAGACCAATATTTAACTCAGAATGGTTCGTTGGGCTATTATGTTGAGAAAGGAATAGAGATCATTCCCTGTTGATTCAGACTATATCTTTCGCTGAAGATACTTGTTTCTATGTATTTTGCACATGAACATAAGTTTAAATCCCTCGTTAACTTAGGGCTACATCCTACTGACGTTCATTTCGCCACAATTTGGCACCGGCCAAATCGAACTTTTGCACCTCAGCATCCTCTATTCTACTTGGAATAAATGATTCATTTCAATAAGCCTTTTCTAGTATATAAGAATTCTAATTCCAGAGATTCACATTTCACAGTTTCATCTAAAATGACGACAAGAAAACTTTTGGTGCACTCTGGTCCATTTGAAATTATATATCTTTGCAGTAAGAGCACCGATACATATTTTTTCTCTGTGATACTAAGTTTTGGAGATAATTTTCTTACATTGTGTCATCGTGACAATTCATCCACTTCGACGTTTATACTAACAAATAAAATTTAGGATCAGAAAAAACACAGCTTGCTTCATCAGCAAAGGTAAAATCTTCGAACTTGTAAAATATTTTACAATAGGGGCTAGAAGTGATATGTAAGAGAAACAATATTGGTCCTTATATTGAACCTTATCGCACCCCGTATGTTATCGTTAGTGCTGATTCCGTTTGCATTCTTTCAGTCAGCTAAGCTTACTGCTAGACCTTTTCAATGCAAGACCTCTAATGCCATAATATTCCAACATTATTTGGTAAAGTGCTACGATAAATGGCGTCAGAGGACTCTGAGAGCTCCACAAAACGCCTTCTGCAATCTATTTCTTGTCACGCTAATCGGTCAAGTAAAAAATACAGTTGAGGACGATGTTAAATTTCAAACTTGTACAGGTGCAGAAATAAATGAAAGTTTCTGACAAGGTGGTCGTTATTTTAAACTTACCATTGATGAGCTGTAAAAAGCATTGTCAGGACTTATTCGCGTTGATTAGGTGCTGACAAATTATATTCCGAGAACAGAAGGTAAAGCTGACACAAAAGCCGATTATGACGAAATTGTTGAGACGATACTCGATGACAAAGTAATCAGACTCAAATCGATACTGATTTCAATCGTCGAGGAACTGCTGCCAACGCATATTGCATATTGCTTCCCACTTGGATAGGCTTCCCCATAAACTGCGAGGAACGTTGTAGAGTGAAGAGTAGGAAGTATAATAAAATCTAAACTCCAACCGTAAGGGGAGCAAGATAAGACGATTTACGCCGGAAAACCGAGACTCGGGGATGCGATTGGAAAGGATGTAAACATACTTTCTAGTTTACATCTTCATCATAAACGAGCTGCATTATTTCGGAAGTTGCTTCCATCAGAAATTAAACAGAAAAACTGCTAAGTTCAATAGTAGGCCTATTCTTAAAATTAACAGTACAAATAACACATTATTATATAGGTAAAGATCTTTTCCTCATTCACAGTGCATTAATTTTCAATCACGGGACCATGCCGCCGAAAAGCTACGATTGATACACGTAGGCCTAAGCAAGTGTTTATCTTTACTTTTAAGTTCGTTACAGTTTTTTAGAGGCGTGTAAACAGTCGTGTTGCCATTACTTGTACGCTTCTAAGAAGCGTCTACAGAGACGTTAAAACAGTTGTGTTGTCTTCACCTTGAAACATCCGAGGAAATGCATAGAGGCTTGTAAGCAAGTGTGGATGGGTGGAGCTTCGGCGTGTTGTTTCCAGTCTCACCTCGGCTTGTTATTCTCTTTCGTCGAGGTTGGGCTGGGAGCGCCTCTGAATAGTTGCTTTGAAGAGCGCGCTATATAAATGTCTATTTGATTGAAGTGTATTGCCTCTACCTTTCTGAAGTGACTAAAAAGGCTTTAACAGAACCATACTGAGCCTGTTCTAAACAATTGAAGCACTCCAAGCTGGTGCATGAGTCAAACAAACTTAGAATATTTGTAAAGTTTTAGATAACGCACAATGCATGCAGATGGCCTGCGTTGACTTACTCTGTAGTCCATAGTTGCATTGTCTGAAAAGTACTTCTTGAGCTGTCATCTAGTGGATTGCTCCGCAAGCTAAAAGACTTTATTCTAGACAAATGAGACGGATAACGAAGCACTGTTCACTTGCAGATAATCGCAGATATGACATCGAGGATAACTGGCAGCGCGTGGCTTCCTCTAGCTGGACTTCTGCTGCTGATGGCCGCCTCGCAAACCAAGTCCTATAGAATATTGATTTTACCGCTACCACAAAAGAGCCATCTCATCAGCCTAAAGTTGATGGCAGACGAACTAGTGACAAGAGGTCACCGAGTTGACTTCTTGCTACGCGACGATTTTCAAACCACTGATGTACTCTCTGCAGATAACGAGAATTTTCAAATTCTTCATTATCACGGGAAGATGCCGGAGTTCATGGCACCCAATGCAAGTTTCGACGAATTGTTGGAAGCCATGGCGAGACGGTCCATAGACAAGGAGTCGAGCTACGCGTTGTTCACTATGGCTCAACAACTCATGCAGATTGAGTGCAGGCAGCTTCTCATGAATAGTGAGGACACGATCAAGCCGCTTGAGAACGAGAAATTTGATGCCGTCGTTGTTGATGGGAATTTTTTTACCAACTGCTTCTACCTACTTCCATTCCGTCTACATAATCCCTGGGTGACCTACACTGAAGTGGTGGAACCTCGGCTTGTTCCTGTTCCCTGGCTGCCTTCATTCGTTCCAAGTCCTCTTGGCTCCTTCACGGAAAGGATGAATTTCAAGCAGCGATTTCAAAACACTCTGGTGGAACTTTTCATGCGGTCGGGGTATCTTGCTACAGAAGTACCGGCAGACATCTACGAAGCCTATCGCAAGTACGGACATTTCGATTCGTTGGAGGACTTGGCAGGACAGTCTCAACTTTTCATGAGCACTCGTGACACTGTGCTTGAATACGCAAGACCCACAATGCCCAACATCATCAACATCGGAGGGCTGACAACGAGACCCGCAAGAAACATTTCCAAAGACCTCCAAGACTTTCTGAACGGTTCCAGTCACGGTGCCATTCTTGCGACTTTTGGATCCATGACGAAGACTCTGCCTAGAAGTATGGCGGAAAAGTTTCTGATTGCCTTTGGTCGTCTGGAAGGGTACAGAGTCCTCTGGAAATTCCAGAATACGGACAACCTGACGATCCCTGCTAACGTTAGGATTGAGAGCTGGGTTCCACAGCAGGACATTCTGGCTCTTCCGAGAACAAAACTTTTTATCACACATTGCGGGAACAACGGACAATATGAATCCATTTACCATGGGGTAATATGAATACGTTTTAAACTTAAGTTACAAAACTTTTTATCACACATTGCGGGAACAACGGACAATATGAATCCATTTACCATGGGGTAATATGAATACGTTTTAAACTTAAGTTACATATTCCGAATGGCATCTATCTGTTTGGATAGTTAGAAACTTCATTTCTTCTCAACATAAAAGGTAGATTTGCCAGGTCTCTGTTTCAGTAACCTTTGTAAATACTCACTCAACAGCTTTCTTCGCTAAATGGTATTAGTTGAAAATTTTAATTATCTTCATAGTTTGTGTTGTTAGGTGACAATGGAAGCGTTAATAATTGTTTGCCTGTCCTTCCACGATATGCCACGGCATTTAATTGATAGTTAAGCACGCCAGCAGATAGATGACGAAGCAGGAGTCACTGATTAAACTTCCAGTTACTCTTTACAAGTGAATGAGTTAATTTCTTTCCTTCATTGACGGATCCAATTTTACCAACTTTCCGTTTCAGTATGATGAAAACATTTACCCACCTGCCCTGCCAGCATTTTATTGGATGGGGCCCATATAAACTCTGTACGGGTCTAATGTGGGGACATGGGTCCTATAAGGGCTGCATGTGAGCATGCTGGCAGGATGTGTTTTTAGTCATTAAGACTTTCAGAAGAAAAGGGCATAATTTTTTATTTTGATTTGTCTAGTAGTTGTGGTGATGAATTTTTCCGTTTGCACATGTTTTTGGACTGGTTCAGTACTTTTAAGCCGCAGAAATAACTTCTAACTTTAACTGTCTACAGTGCGACGTTCGCTGACTTTCCTATGAAATTTCTACGTAACCTTTTGGTTTCCCAATTAATTCCACGTGTTCTGCTTTAACAGCATAAACTTAGTCTACTGTGGTAGGCTAACCAATTACCCCCCACCGGTTTCGATGAGGGTACCCGAAACCAATTCGCGATCTGGGTGTTTTAAAGAATTAGGCCTACTGTCCCTTCTGTCCTGAAATGAAATTCACGAGATTGATGTTAAATTTCTCAAAGACTAATCGATAAAGACTATTCTAAATGGAATAAAATGCCATGGGTTTCTAACTTTTTCGGACTGTCATAAAATCTATTTTATTTTTTAATAATTTACAGCTGCTCGGTGAAGAGTAGACCTACTTGATTCATTACAGAGTCTTGCTTAAGCCGCTCTCCAGGTTTTCTGCTACAGCGGTTCCATTTCTGGAGGCCTCTCTCTCTCTCTCTCTCTGTCTCTCTCTCTCTATCTCTCTCTCTCTCTCTCTCTCTCTCTCTCTCTCTCTCTCTCTCTCTTTCTCTCTCTCTCTCTCTCTGTCTCTCTGTCTCTCTCTCTCTCTCTCTCTGTCTCTCTCTCTGTCTCTCTCTCTCTCTCTGTCTGTCTGTCTCTCTCTCTCTCTCTCTCTCTCTCTCTCTCTCTGTCTCTCTCTCTCTGTCTCTCTGTCTCTCTCTCTCTGTCTCTCTGTCTCTCTGTGTCTGTCTGTCTGTCTGTCTGTCTCTCTGTCTCTCTGTGTCTGTCTGTCTGTCTGTCTGTCTCTCTGTCTCTCTCTCTGTCTCTCTCTCTTTCTGTCTCTGTCTGTCTGTCTGTCTCTCTCCCCGTCTCTCCGTCTCTCCGTCTCTCTCTCTCTCTCTCTCTCTCTCTCTCTCTCTCTCTCTCTCTCTCTCTCTCTCTCTCTCTCTCTCTCTCTCTCTCTCTCTCTCTCTCTCTCTCTCTCTTGCTGTTTCGAATCATCACGAGTTTAAAACGCATTATATTGAATACATTACGTTGTGTAACTTCTTTCTCAGGTTCCGATGCTTGGTTTCCCGTTACACTCGGATGAACCGTACAATGCCAAGCGCATTCAATACAAGGGCTACGGAATCTCGATGGATATTCACGACTTTACTCCCGATGATTTATACAATAACATCATCAAAGTGCTAACCAATCCGAGCTACAAAGAACGCGTCTCTCTCGCTTCAGAAATCTTCCGCAGCGCCCCACAGCGACCGGCGGAGAGAGCAGCATTCTGGATCGAACACGTCATCAAATTCGGTTCCGATCATCTGAAATCTGCTGGAAAAGATCTCAATTTCTTCCAGTATTTCTTGTTGGACGTCTTAGCTACGATTGCGCTTTTGGTAGTCGGTTGTGTGTTTCTAACCTGGAAATTAGGCTTTTGGATATATGGAAGAGTGTTAAAACGTGGACTAAATGATAAACTGAAAACGAATTAAGTCACAGTATCTCGAAGAATGTTGCTCTGCTTGTAATAATTTCTGAGCAATTCCAATAGTTAAACATGCCTCGTGAATTTAATTTCAGCGGATTTCAAGGTTTCAATAAAATATTAAGGCGTGTGAGTTGAACCAAGAAATATAGTTTAACAAGGATTTGCAACTGTTCATCGCATATAGTAATCATCGTTATCGACCTTTCATTTTTATTGTACTCGTTTTTTTGTACTGGTAGCCTCATCGCCATCAGATTATGCAAACTGAAAAATATCGGGTTACTAACAGATGTTTCAACTGCTTGGATCATGCAAGAATGTCTCTCTCTCTCTCTCTCTCTCTGTCTCTCTGCGGTATAATATTCCCATCTACTACCTGGTAATTGAAATGCACTCGACTGTTTCAGACTCATTTAAGATAGCTTTCTTTGGCTGCTATTCGTGCGTTGTTCTATTCTTCAGTCAAACAGCAATCGTACCTTGTACACGTGGGTTGGGATATTTGATACGAGAGTTTCGGAGAGATATAACAGATGCTGATCCAAACAATAGTGTGCAAGGGTCAATATAGGTAGCTTAAACCTACGCGTAGCTTCTGTTTCGAGATTAGATGTTCTTGATGCAAGTTTCTTTCAGTACATAAAAGCGACTATACCCTTCCAAGCGTAGGAGCCTTATGCGGGGCAAATATACATGGGAAAAGGATCATGAAATGCCATTGGGTGTCAGAAAATACGACAGATCGATATTTAGTTAAGGTTTACTTTCAATGCAGGATAAAAGCGCGCATTTTAATTTATTCTGAAATATGCAAGAACGTGGGTTCATTTGACCATTTGCTGATCGCACAGTTCACGACGAATTGAACTAAAGAATTCAAAATTTCGATAGCCGGCCTTTATGGAATTGCAGTACTCTAGGCGCGTTAGAACAGGGGGTTGTAGTAGGGTCGCTGCAACGTTCACGAGAGGTTTGTCATATTGACTGAGTCTGACGCAGTCAGTGGCGTCTAAGCCCCCATCTAGAATAGAAGAACAAACCCCCACCCTGGCCGATTTATATATTGAGACTCAGATATCACTCAGAACTGTAGGCTATATTAATTTTCTGTATGCATCAGCATTATGCATGGTCCATCACAAAAGTTACGACATGCTAAAAACAATAATAAGAAGTTATTATACTATAAATGTTCAATAAAATTGTGTTCTGACCAGTAACATTAAGCCACCCACCCACTTCTGGCAACCGTGGGAGATCGTTCTCTCAACCCCCATTGGTAGACGCCATTGGACGCAGCTGGTACAAGCATGACCTGCTCAACGCGTTTAACCACAATGTGTACGCCATGGACAATCCTCGGTCGATCATCCCAATCTACGGGACAAGGCGTTGGAAAGATCAATTCGAAAATGACTTACCTTGAATTACCTTATCACATGACTACGAATTTCTGCTCGATTGCTGCTACCTTCTACTTAAATTAAATAGCTCATTGTCACTTTTCACAGATTGCAACAACCATACTTAAATTGCCACCTTACTAAATTCTATTAGGCCTAAATACCCATTCGTGGCCAAATTTTATTTTGCTAAACTTTTTTGATATTTAGCAACGTCATATTAAGTAATAAAAGGAATTAACTCACATTTGTGATAATTTCATTAAATTTTATTTATATAGCGCATAGAAATTTTGTTCCATTATTGGAACATGGCATTGTTCCAATATTGGAACATCCATATGTTTGATACTTCACTAGAGAAATGCCACAGTGACTGCTTGTTCTTGTCCATGCCTATACTTTATTAGGCTATACTGCAAAATTTGCAGGTAGGCAGTCACTCTGAGACCTGTTTATGGTAGTATTTTGTAGCAGTTCACTGGCTGCAAGTAAACGCGACAGACACCACAGCCAGATGTTGTGTTTTTACAGACACGATATCGATATCTACCCTGTTTCACATTGTCTGGGTAGTGCTTGGCATTGCTGTTGAGTCTGACACTGTCTGGAATGTTTCTCACAAGAACGGCTTTGCTATTTGCAGTTGAGGATGGTCTGCCCCGATTCTGTGGCTCACTGAACAACAGCAAATAGGTAGCCACAATCTTGCGAATGAAGCCAAAGAAATCCAGTTTAGGCAGTTCTTCGTCATCAAAATTGTTGTCAGTTTGCTCAGTCGCTCTAGCCCTTTAATTTCTTATCTGTCTTTGGTGCAGTATCCAGGCGTTGGACTTGGATGCAGACATCAAGTGTGTGAACATTTGCCACCACCATTTGTTGTTGCGTAGCTTCACACGATACCCCGCCACATTTCTGTCCATCTGGTCTTTGCCACCCATGAATGAATTGTACATGCTGTTTACCTTGAATAGTTTGTTTGCACCCATGATGACTGTAGTAAGGAATCATACTCTCGTCTACATCGACATGCTGTACATAAGCTGGAAGCAGTTTCGTGCACTTTTCATTCAAATGGGCGACGAGTGGTCTAATCTTGGCAAACTTGTCGTCGGATGCTAAGTAGTGTTGTCAGCGAAATGAAGATTCTCGAGTATAGCTCTGAATCTGTTTCTTGGCATGGCCTGGGCAACAGCTTCAATTCCGATGTCTGCATCTAAACTCCAGTACAAGTCTCTTCGAGGTAGTGAACTATAACCTGATGTCATCAACACTGTGAAGAACAGCTTCAGTTCCTCCACTGTTACTTCACACATACTGGTAGCATTATACTGTCTGGCATACAGTTCAGACTGGTTCTTGATGTACTGAAATAATTCAATGGGCCAGAATATTTAAAACAGTTCTGTAGGGGGATTTTTGGTGGGATCACATTGTTCAGAAACCACTAATATACTGGGACTTCAAGTCACCTTTCTTCCACTTTTCAACAGTCTTGGAAAATGTTCTCTTCTTCGCTGCAGCATGCCTTTATTACTGCCTTCTAGAACAGCTACACTGTATTCCTCTCCACCACCACCACTGTCCCCACTATCTTCTGCATCTATTGTAGCTTCGGCTGGTCCATTCAAAATCTTGCTCGTTAAATGATCTGCTATGTAGTCGCTGCCTTTTTCTGTGTCGGATTTGTCAGTCACTATCAGATTCATCATCAGGTGGCTTATGAAAACATCTGAAGAACTGAAACTGCGGGTTGTAATGTTGTCAAGTAATTCATTTAGTGTTGGGGCAGTTAAAGTTTTTTGCCAGAAAAGCTCCAAACATTCATTGTAGCCTAAACAAAGGCATAACCATGAGTGTTGAATAAATTGACTTTTCCTGCTTAGGGTACTATAAAAATTTGTACATAATTATTTTAATGCAACAAATAATACAAGCATTGAGAAAGTACTACATTGCGCTTGACTTGGTTAAGGATAATACTGTAACAGGCGCACTGAACCACAGAGGCGTATGAAGTGTTAAATTACTGAGAATTGGACTGCCATGTGGCCATGTTCCAATATTGGAACATTGCGATTTGTGCATAATAGGCCTATTTTTGGCGCCAACGGAATAAAACTGCTATTTCATACAACAAAAGCAACATTTCAGCTAATTATAACACATACATAAAATACTCTTACCTGTGCGGGATCAAACAAAAAGAATTTCTGAAGTTTCGTTTTTTCCGAACGGCTAAATTTTACAATTAAATAATTTTTTTCCCTAATAAAATCATTCAAATATTTATGAAAAGAGCAAATTTCACCTTCCTATTGACCAATGACATAATGTGTTTACGAATACAACATTCAACAGGTACCCTGCCAAAAATATATGTATTTTTCTGACATGTTCCAATATTGGAACATGGCCACGAATGGGTTAAGGTTTACACTAAAATCATCAAGTACACTATTCATGTCTGTAAGCACAAGCTAAGAGCCTTTAGAAATATCCAAAAAATTACGACTTGCTTCCAACAACTGAGGCCAATCTTAAGAATTGTCGCAGGTATTACTGGGCTGGCAAAAATTGCAATAACATCGTTGATCGCTAACTATTAATACTAGTTTTAATTTTTAGTTTGTTTATTAGGTTTATTTTATGTTTAGTCAACGCCGCAGTATGGAAGTATCCTATCGATTGGTCGTGCTAAACAGTTGGTGTCATATTCTATTCAATGACCATCGTACTAAAGACTCGATTCTGCACAGGAACTCCGCCAGAACGTTCAAAACACCATTACGCAACTTAACCATGTAATATATTAATTTGTGGATATAGGCCTATTTCGCTTTAGACCAAATCGTAATCGTAATCTCTCAACTTCTAAGGCGCCACTCGAAGGCCAAGCGCAGGACACCAGCCTATTCACGAGTACTGCGTCAAATCGTAATCTCCAGACTTCTAAAACACCAGTCGAAGGCCAAGCGCAGGGCACTATAGCCAAAGATTACGAGCGTTACGTCAAATCAGAGGAGTTCCAGAGAGTAGTTCAAAAGAGATCAGAGTCCAGTTTTCAGGGGACCAGATCAAGAGACCAAAAGCCTGCATGTACTCATCTCGACACAATGAGCTATGTAAGCAGTATTTTTGATTGGTGTTAATTAATGCCATTACGCTAATTGTTAGTCAAAAAGCGACCAAGACCAATTTAATTAAATAGAAGAGTCATCACTGGCGAGCCCCCGCAGACATGTAAAACCTGACCCAAGGATTTCCATCCACGGCTGATTGTAGACACCTTGTTCGTAATTTTTCGACTACGCAGCGACGAAAAAGAGGGGGCGTAAGATTCGGTCATCTCTCTTCAACTGGGTCTGTGGAGGACGACTTTCTTCGCAAGTGGTCATGAAGCCTAAAAGCCTAACATCAGTGGTACGGTCAGCACCAATCCCAGGACTCGACCCTTCCAAGTAAGAGGATGTGTCACGTTGGTAACATAAGATTTTAATGTCAAACTTGAATCAAGAGTGCAACTACATGTATGTAACGATCTTGTAACACTGATAGATTCTGTATATCTGGTAGGAAAGTAGGAATGCTGAGCATATTTGATCTGGAAGAACCATAGTTGTTAAAAACGATAGAAACTAACTAAAAAACCGGAAAAAACGTCGTTTTTTCCAAAAAGTAAAAAACGAGAACGAAACGGAAAAAAACGACAACAGAAAATAATTTGACTTTCTCGCATCTTGTAGGCCTAGGTCCTAGGCCCTACTGCAATTTAAAATTAAAAACCTTGTTTACAGAATTTAATCAGCAAATAGCACAACTTTATTAGTAAACACTAAATAACATCATTCTACAACAATTATTTTTATTTCTTATAGGTTTGGTTAAATAAGAAATTGAGAAATTAAAAATATTGAAATCTTTTCAAATTTCAAATATTGAAATCTTTTCAAATTTAAATTGTAAGCATATTAGTCCACATAAGTCCATGCTGCCTATACTAACACAATTAAAAACTAAACTTTGTAGGTATAGATTACATAGTGTAAACTTTCTCACAGTAAATGCATTTCAAGTTAGCAAATGCTGAGATTTTGTCTTTCTCGTTTATCAAAGTAACGTGAATTCATTCCGCACCCTTTTCTTTTGGCATTTTAGATAACTTAGAAATTACTTTTAAAAATTTCATTTCTTGTACCGTGCTATTTCACAAAGAAGGCCTATTTATTTCTCAAATGCTGACATAATTAGTGACGTAAATTAGCTGAATCTTGAAAGTACGGGGACAACGTAAGGGACATCAGACAAAAAAATTAAACAGAAAATGAAAAATTAACAGACAGTAAATAAATAAGTAAAGTTACATACAAGAAATAAAAGACGGAAAAAAACGATAAGAAAAATAAAAAATGAAAAACGACGTTTTTTTGAAAAAAATAAAAAAACGAGAAAAACGGTTTTAACAACTATGGGAAGAACCAATCAGTCAATCAATCAATCATGGTTTATAGATCCAAATAAAGTATAACAAAACAGAATACACACAAGTATCACCGATACTAAATCACTAATTTAACATGTAGCCTGCTTGATGTAGGCCTAATAAGATAAACTCAGTTCTTGGGACACAATGGATGACCCAAAAGGGTAGAAGTCCCGCTAACTAGGGCCCCAATTGAGTATTATAATACGATGGTGGTTAAAAACAATAGATTAACATTACACAGCGCACAGCAGCCGCAATTAACTTTGTGCGCTTATGCAATTGATAAATAAACACAGATCTACTGTCACTAACATAAATGAAAGAAAAAGGTTATAGTTGAGGATGATGATTAGATTTAATCACTTTCAATGGTTAACCATTTGCGTAAGTTCAGCTTTAACAAGTTCAAGTTAAGAATAGTTCTGAGACTATAGGGTAATCCATTCCATATGGCTGGACCCTTACATTTAATAGAAAATTTACAGGAGTTGGTCTGGCGAATGCACTTCTTACGGATAATGAGTTTCTAGTATTATGAGAATGGAAATTTAGGCGAAAGAAGTTAGTAGACCCTACATTCATCAGGTAATTGTTTAAAAATCGATGCATGAAGTTACATGAAACAACACCACGTTCAAAAAAGCGGGAGTCACCGCCAACCACATGCTCACGATGAAAATCATAAAGCAGCAATCGCAGGTCTACATTAGCCAACAATTTATGCATTACCCTGTAAAATCTCTAGGTAATTGTTCGATTCTGCCATACAACCAAGTCTCTTTAAAAACAGTGTTCTTTGCTCAGACGATTGATGTCTTCAGCACATATAGGTAATCGGGGCATTGTCTGCTCCTATAGTCTGCCTGTCTCTTGCCAATGTAATCGTTTTAGGATAACATAATCTCTGAATTCCTATTGTCAGAACTTTGATTCTTCTAGAAATAGAGCCAAACGTTCAAACGACAACCTTTGAAACGCACTTGCCAATGCCGTCTAGACACTGTTCAGATTTAGTCTTCATGAAAGTGTGTACGACCTTTAACGACACTGATTTATGGCTTGACCTTTTTGAGCCTTTTGTTCTTTCAAAGTAGAGACAATAGTGTATAATTTGTCAAAGCTTTAACGCAGCTTTAAGCTACTAGTGGATTTCATTTTAAACCTTGTGTACTCTTACTCTCATAAAACTTAATAGTTACGACCAATAGCTTTAAATTACACTTAATCATAGAGACGACGTAAAGGTATATTGAATAGATCCAAGTTTTCCCACAAGTTTCTCCTTAATCGCCTGAATTAAACAAAATTGTACTGGGTTTACTTTGTTTATTATTTTACTATTATCAACATAAACATAACTTAACATTTTTTTGGTCCAAGTAAACAATTCCAGGGAAAGAAAAAAACAGTGACTACCATCTTAGAATGAGTAGAAGTTCAACAGACATGAATGGAAATTGGTGGGTTAGGTAGGTTAGGGTCACTTCGTTTGGGGAAAATACAACTTACCAACCAATTGTAACAGCCTAGAATTTATTGAAGAGTGTTAATGGACGCTACTTCACGCACAGAATTGCAAAACTAATTCCGTAGGTGAAGTTTAGCCACGCTGCTTGTAAGCGTAACCGAAGAGAAGTTAAATGTAAATGTACAGAGACAAAAGTGTGACCTTCAAGCAAGCACTGAGATAACAAAGTTCAAAGTGTTCCAGCAGAAACAGGTCCAGAATGATCTTCACCTTGTCTAAGTCTAGCAGAAAGCTAATTACAAGCACTCCATAACCAAACCACGAAGGCCATGGAAGATAATAAAACCTCAGTAATACAATAATATTACGGTTAGTAACTAATGAATCATTATTAATATAAAAATAATGATCCACAAAATAGTTCCAGTCATTTGGTCTTAACCTGAAGAGACCCATCGGGTCTATATAAAAAGATTACATGCTCTCTAAGCAGACAAATAAAATGAGGAACTCGTTTGTCTCTCAAGTTTTATGCCTCTTTCAGTTTAGACATACCTATTTTTGAAAATGTTTCTATTATCCAAAAACTTAATTTCACAGCTATAATTGCAAATAAAACTGCAACAGTCAGAAAAACAGCAATGATGTCCAACATGAAATACTGGAAGAAGTTTAGATCCTTTCCTGCAGATTGGAGATGATCGGAACCAAATTTGATGACGTGTTCGATCCAGTACGCTGCTCTCTCTGTCGGTCGCTGTGGGGCGCTGCGGAAGATTTCCGATGCGACAGAGATGCGGCGTTTATAATTCGGGTCGGTTAAAATCTTCAAGATGTTAGAATATAATTCGTCGGAGGTGAAGTCGTGAATATCCATGGCGATTCCGTAGCCTCTGTATTTCAGGCGTAGAGCATTGTGGTGCTGATCACCAAGGAAGGGAAATCCTATCATCGGCACCTAGAACAACAATCGGGGAGACCTTACTTCAGGCGAATGGGTCCTCGCTTGAGGTTTAAACTGAATCATAATTGTTCTGAGATTTGTCGTTGCGCATTTGGTGACAGAACATCGAAATCCATTCATGGAAATTCACTCACTGAGTTGTGCGATCTGCTATTTCTCCGTGATCCCTTAATCATTGACTCACATCTAGTCTCTTTGGTTACTCATTCACCCCAATCTGGCATCCCGTCTCTGTAGCTACTTTGACCTTGTCTCATTCTGTTCAGATATGGGATGCAGTTTCCTTAGAGGGCACCATCGGTTGATGCCTTGCGCATTAGAAAATTGCTTAACAGAGCATAATAATAATATTATATTCGTGTTTATTTACAAGTTCACTGACAAACCGCAGTAAGTTACATTGAAATATTAAAACATGGCGATGCAATCATAAAGATCTCATTGAACACAGTCTTGGCAGCCTGTTAGGCGCCCGCTCATTTTACTGCTGCTCCCTAAAGAGTGGAAGGCTGAGTCGACCTATAGTTGGCTTGTGGGTATCGAACCGCGTCTTTCAAGATCTTATGTTCTTCAAGCAAGAGTATTACCATTCATCTATCCTCCTCCCCTGTTACATTGCACTACGTCTTAGTAGAGTACATTCCATTACAAGGCTTGGAGAACATCGCTGAATGGCGAGCGCTGTAATATAATACATGCAACATAACCAATGGTGCCAGCTAGTCTGCTCACTGGAAAGATTTTCTTTTAAACTTCTGAACAAACTCAACCAGATGAATTTGTTTTGGTTTCGGGTGGGAAATAAACTGTAATTCCAGCGATGCACTCACTGGCCTCGTTCCAGGACCTCGGGGTTCTCAACTCAAGGATCAAAGAGAAGAAAACTCATCGCTTCTCATGATTACTTCTAAGTTTGGGCGCGTATTACAAGTTATCGCTTTCCTTAATTTGTTTTATGTCTGAATGGACGTCAATTGCATCCAATGTAACCTACCTGAGTACATCTAAAGCAAGTGGAAACCCAAAGTCAAAGTTGATTAGCGCTCTACTGATGGCTAGATGTGAATCACTTAACAGCGATCAGTTTTTAAATTACAAGCTGGTATTTAAACAATAAAAAGATTTGAAGTAATAACTTACCCCGTGATAGAGTGCCTCGAACTGTCCGTTGTTTCCACAGTGGGTGATAAACAGCTTTACTTTCGGATGAGCCAGGATGTCATTCTGCGGCAGCCAACGATCTGTTCTTATGAAGTACGGAATTTGGAACTCGGTGCTTACGTTGGCCAGTCTCCAGATGATCCTATGTCTCTCGATTCGACTGAAGGCCTCAAGGAACGCTCTAAGCAACTTATCTGGAAACGAGGACAACATGGAACCGAAACTCACCAGGATCACTCCGTCCTGGGCTCCGTCTAGAAAGCTCTGGATGTCTTCTGGAAGTTTCTTTCCAGGTTCTGTGGTTAGTCCTCCCACTTCCGCAATGTTAGGCATCGTTGGCTTTACGTAATCGAGCAGAGCGTCACTTGTTATTAGCCAGAACTTTGATTTCTCAGCCAGTTCCTCCATGGAGCTAAATGCTCCGTACTTCGTGTACTCGTTCGTTACAGCTTCGGGTATTCCCACTGCATTTTCTGTCGACACTGCTGCTAAAGAAACCAAGGCGTTCCAGATGCGACCTAGGAAATTCATATTCTCCGTCTGGGACGAAAACTGACCCGGAACAAAGGACGGAAGCCAGGGAACCCTCATGAGCCACGAGTTGGGGTAATCCGCGTAGGAAATCCACGGTATCCCCAATCGGTGCGCCAGAAGATACAGATGCTTTGATCCGAATGACCGATCGATGACAGCCATGTCAAATCCAACAGAGCTGAGTTTCTCCACTAGCGGTTCGTTCTCCAGAAGTAGTTCAATCGCCTGACGCGGGGTCCAAAACGAACTGATGTTTAGCATAGCGGAAAACGATTCCTTGCTGGCGAGTATCATGGCGGCCATCTGTTCAAGCAGTTCGTCCGTGGTTTCGGTCATGTTCGTTCTCGTACGAACGTACGAGGCAAGCGATATATTCGCCTCCTTCGCCTGGGCGACCATTTTGGGGTCGGACGAGTAAACGTCGTTGAGGAGAAAGTGGACCTCGTGACCCCGTTGTCCCAATGCTCTTCCAATTGCAAAGGTGCAGAACACGTGACTCCTCTGGTTGACAGGCATGATTAGAATCTTAAAAGGTGCAGTCAATGTCGTGAACGTTGACAGTACCATGTAGATTAATGGCCATCCAATCTTCAACGAATTCATTCTGGCTGAGGCGATACGTTTACGAGTCTCTTGAATTGGTGCTGTCTCTTCAACTAATCTTAGTGCTTATTGTTCTATATCTTTTATTTTATTAGGCCTATATTATGACTGCGTATTTGGCAGTGAAACGGAACTTATCCGATGGCAAGCAAGATTGCTTTAACCATTGTGCACTGGCAAATGTCCTCAGACGATTGTTGGATATTGCGAGATAATATATGGGTAAAGGTTAAGAAATCCATTGTGCCCCGATTAAACAAAGATTTATCAACGCGGATGTTTTACGGACTCCCCAGAACTTAGTTTAGAACTGAACCAAAGATAACGGAGAAACAGTCCAGGGTTTGAGTTTGCTAAAAGCTTCATCCTACACATCTATTCTCTTTATAGCATTACACTGACCTGAGGTCAGCAGACACGCCCGTGAAGCGATCGCTCACTGAAGAACAATGGGAATAAATTGGGCCACACGTGCTTGTAAACTTCCAAAGTCTGGTAGACATGTATGCATCTTAAAGCCTCTACAGCGCCTTTATAAACATCTCAAAGCGTTGTGAACACGACTGTATAAGAGGTCTAAATGTTTATTTATTCATTTATTAAGCGCTACTGTTTAACGACTGAGCATCAAACGATGGCGCTGAGCAATTGCGAGTGAAGGACTTGCTCAAGGTCCCTACACAGTAACCGTCTCAGAGGAAGCTCGAACCCGTGTTCTTCGTCGATTAGGTCAAGCGCTCTTACCAATGGACTACCGCATCCAAAAATCGGTGCTTTCATTGGGTTTTAGAAGCTTAGCAATGCTTACATTTAAAATGATACGATGGGAGAAGGACTTCTGCATATATATCCGACCATGAACTTTTCATTGGCTCGTGAAGGTACTTGTATGATGATGGTTAACAGCTAAACTACTGAAAGAGTGCACTAACAGCGACTGGAAAACAATGAAGCTGGTCGTTAAAGTGCTAAAGGTGATGACTACCGATGATCGGGCAGTTCGACTACATGCCTTGTCACTGCTCCACTGTTTTTATGGGGCCTCTGTGCGTGCGGATGCCGTCTCGCATGCCGATGGTGGTCTATTTAAGAGATTTGAATCTTGGACTAGTACGGTCCGTACTCGGGGACTTTAAAAGGCATGGCATGGCATTTCTTGTTGCTGACCATGTTTCTAGAATAGGTCCAACACTTTCACAATCAATCTGTTTCGCACTTCTGAGTCGTTGGTAATTATCATTTAGTTCTCGAATCAGGGCGTTTATATGTCACTGTGCTAATATACTTCTTAAATCGTTTCTCTGTCTTATCGAACTGACTGCATTGCAGACCTGTTTTGGAGGGCCACTGCATTACTACATTGGTGCCTTGGAAGCTTCAATATTAGAATAGACAACAGATTGATTTCACATAAAACCATTCTGTTAGCATTTTAAAACCATTCCGTCTCATCATGGTTTAGCGTTGTCAGATATTAGGCGTTTCTACTGAAAGAACGCTAGAGTATTGTGCATTTACGATTGCGATTTGGCCTGTCTATTTAGTGTTGTTGCGAGTATTAGCCCTAAAGTGAAGTTGTTAGATAAAAATTTCAGTATCCGTTTTGTCCACTCCTCTACTAAATGACACGCATGGGTAAATCTATTTCATTGATAAATTGTCATAATTATAATTTATAAGGTGAGAAAATGGTACATCTACTGCGGATACACTAATAGCATTCCACAGAGGCAACGCCATGGAGTTGTTTGCTTCCTTGATTTACACAACGTTAAAACCCAGCTATTTCTTTACCATACAAAGATCTATATTAAACCAAAATAATTTCTGTCGACGTCAACGGCCTTTGTTGCTACAAGATGCCGTTAAACTCTGGATCCATCCAATTCACGTAACTGTAACGCTATCTTCTTGCAGCACAAACTGCTCCGATCGCAAAAAGAACAACGCCTCCGCAGACCGCTACGTCCAACATGTAATATTCGTACAGTTCGAGATTATTGCCAGCAGACTGGAGATGATCGGAACCGAATTTGATGACATGTTCAATCCAATAGGCTGCTCTCTCCGCCGGTCGCTGTGGGGCGCTGCGGAAGATTTCTGACGCCAGAGAAATGCGACGCTTGTAACTCGGGTCGTTGAGAATCTTCATTATGTTAGTGTATAATTCGTCGGAGGTAAAGTTGTGAATATTCATAACGATTCCAAAACCTTTGTCGTCGATTCGCTTAGCGTTGTGCTGGGAATAAATATTTAATGGAAACCCAAGCATTGGAACCTGAAGGAAACAACTTTTCACTTTGTGTATAGGAAAACAATGCAGTGTTGCTATGATCTGGTAAAAGGTAAAAGGCAGAGGTAATAATGCTTGCACATCCTCACAGGACATCTCCTAGAAGATTCTCTAGTGCAAAAGTTGTAGATTTATCAGATCGATTGATTAATATTAGCGTTCCAAATCAACACTATCACCTTGTAATTTGTTAAAGCGATCGCTACATTATAAGGACATTGAATCATTAAGCAAATATTTCACCTTACAATAATATTGTTTACAATAGCACCATCGATTGATACGTCCTCAATTGGTAACTTTGCTATACAAATGGGCCTGAAAAAGTAAATAAAATAAGCAAAATCTAACATTAAGCTTACAGGCCTACAGATAAATGCAGGAGCGAGATCTCTGCATGCGGTGGCCATCTGGTGACTGGATCTGACATCAGGTACTATGTAGGCTATGCTACAACCATATTATGTCTCCAAAGTTCGTTAAACCGCGTATAAGATACAATCTACATCACATGTCGCTTACATTGTATGCTGTTTACATATATGCCGTTTACATCATAACACCAGTATTAGGAAATTACATGTACCTCGTTGTAGACAGCTTCGAATTGACTGTTGTCACCACAGTGGGTTATGAAAAGCTTCGTCTTGGAATGTGAGAGGATTTCTTGTTGTGGTAGAAACTTATTTGTTATTCTGACATTTTGAGGAATCGCAATATTGTCGACATTTTTCAACTTCCATAAGACTTGGTAACCTTTTAGGTGACCAAAGGCTATCGCAAATTTCTTCGCTATTTCTTCTGGCATCGTGAAACTTAGGTATCCAAAAGAGACGAATATTGCTCCTTTCATGCTGGAAGAGGTTTAAATCGGTCGAAAGCCACGAGGAAGGTGGCCCTGCAGTCATCCCCCCGGCATCAATTAATTTAGGCATTGTAGGCTTTGGACAATCAATGACAACGTCCTGATTGCTAATGAAAAGTTTGGATTTTTTTACTAAGTCAGCTAAGTTATCAAAATGCCCGTATTGGCGATATTTGCTCAGAATGTCGTTCGATGGTTTTATTTCATGTTTCCGATGAGCGTCAGTGATGTAAAACCACAAGTTCTGGATTCGTTGCGTGAAGTTCATTTGGTTCGTGTGTTGTAGGAGACGGTGCGGAATAAACGACGGTAACCAGGGCAGACGGACTTCCCAGTACCAGTCTTCGATGGTGTCTGTGTAGGTTACCCATGAAATGCCGAGTCTGTGAGGTACCAAGTAGTAGCAAGCGGTCCAATGACTACCGTCAACTATAGCAATATTGTACAGTTCGTTTTTGAGCTGGCTAAAAAGCAATTCGTTATGCATGAGTAACTGTCGGCACTCGGCACCAATGCTTTTCAAGTCTCCATCAAATGTATGACTATGTAGTGTGTCTGTAGTAATATCGTCATATTCGCTATCTGGTATCTTAACGCCACGAAAGCGAACTAGTCTAACGTTGTCGACGTGTGAAGAAGAGATTACACCAATGTCCGGGTCAAAAATCTTTATGACGTCATTCAGAAGAGAGTGAACGACGTGGCCGCGTTTCACCATCTCACTTCCCAACGTGAACATACTCGAAAACGTTCTCGTCGGTATTAATAAGATTCGATAACTCGGAGGTGCGTTGAATTTTTCCTTAATAATAAACAGCGGTATCAGAGCGACGATAAGAAACAGAAGACGCTTCATGGTGTATATATAGGCCCTAAAATCAAGCGAAGTCGTTCGATCGAAATAACTGCAGTGAAAAATCTTTCTCTAAGTCACGTGCGGACTATCCAGACGGTTCTAGGACGTTTGGTCAACGGACGATTGGTCAACGGACGATTGGTCACGGACGATTGGTCAACGGACGATTGGTCAAGCGGACTGTTGGTCAAGGGGGCTGTTGATCAAGGGTCCTTTGGTCAAGAGGACGGTTGATCAAAAATTTAAATTTTCGATATTAGAGACGCTTTTAAAATATGCCAGTTCTCTTATCAGTACAAACAACTGCACTGGCACAGATATACGTTAACCCTTTGAAATGGACGACCACTAATTATCCATAGCCAGACCGATATTTTGATCAACCGTCCTCTTGACGAAAGGACCCTTGATCAACAGTCCTCTTGACGAACAGTCCGCTTGACCAATCGTCCTTTGACCAATCGTCCGTGATCAACTGTCCGTTGACCAACCGTCCTTTGACCAAACGTCCGCATACCATCCAGACGCCGATCGCGTGTAATCTAGAATTACATGGTTTGGCAAAGACAGCAATCGTTTTAGCCTAACTGGGTTGGCGCTATCGAGGATCTTGCTGGCTGTGCTCTATTGAAATGCAATTTACTAATCTTTAGATTACACACTTCAATAGGAATTGAGGTCGAAATAAATTATTGCTGTATGAAGATGTTCATTTCAATATGTTTGCATGTGTGTGTGTGTGTGTGTGTATATGTGTGTGTGTGTTTGTGTGTGTGTGTGTGTGTATGTCTGTGTTTGTGTGCGTATGTGTGTGTGTGTAAGTGTGTTGGTGTGTTTGTGTGTGTGTTTCTGTGTGTGTCTGGGTTTGTGTGTTGTGTGTGTGTGTAGGTGTGTGTGTAGGTGTGTGTGTGTGTGTGTGAATATGTGTGTATGTTTGTGTGTGTATATGTGTGTCTGTGTTTGTGTGCCTATATGTGTGTGAAGGTGTGTTTGTGTGTGTGTGTGTGTGTGTGTGTGTGTGTGTGTGTGTGTGTGTGTGTGTGTAGGTGTGTGTGTGTAGGTGTGTGTGTATGCGTAAGTGTGTAGGTGTGTTTGTGTGTGTGTCTATGTTTGTGTTGTGTGTGTGTAGGTGTGTGTGCCATGCATGTGTGTGTGTGCCATGCATGTGTGTGTGTGTGTGTGTGTGAATATGTGTGTGTGTGAATATGTGTGTGTGTGAATATGTGTGTGTGAATATGTGTGTGTGTGTGAATATGTGTGTGATGTAAGTCTGTATTGCCTGTTGCGAGATTTTTCTGGAGATTATTTGGCTGAAGTTCTAAGCCAACATACTTGACGCCACTCAACGTGAAAGCGTTCGAGACATGGGCCATGAACCAATCGTGACCAGATAAGAAACTGCAAATTATTAATTTGATCGCGCAGCAACCAATGGGCTAAACTGATCTCAATTATTCCTAGTGCAAGCAGGTGGACTCGAAAGTCCTGGCTTGCCTGCCATCTAGATGTAGACCTAAGCAAACATGCTTGAAACACGATGGCCATTCAGTATGTCAAACGCCCGCCTCTTGATAATAATAATAATAATAATAATAATAATAATAATAATAATAATAATAATAATAATAATAATAATAATAATAATAATAATAATAATAATAATATTTTCTTTAATTAAGCGCCTGCTAACCGCACTGCGCTGTACAGTCAACATACATATAGTAGAAACGGCAGCCACGCAGGGCGCCTAACATACATGTAAACAGTAGAAGCACATGATAACAGTTTT
The DNA here is from genome assembly GCA_963556255.1 of Allolobophora icterica. Classification (NCBI taxonomy): domain Eukaryota; kingdom Metazoa; phylum Annelida; class Clitellata; order Crassiclitellata; family Lumbricidae; genus Allolobophora; species Allolobophora icterica. The sequence continues at coordinate 22,957,763 of OY744611.1, read as the reverse complement.
ACAGGAGTTGAATACAACTGTTTTTAACGGCAGCCACGCAGGGCGCCATCACGGCCTAACACTCACCTAACTACCGCCGCCATCTAGCGAGTAGAAGACTGAGTAAACCTTATGGAGGGCTACGGGATTCGATCTTGGTATCTTCCTGCACTTCACGCCAGTGTGTTTTCCATTACTCTAAGGGCCTCCTTAACTGATTAAGTTATTGTGGTTATTCAAACAATGCTATGCTTATTTAGGTAATTGAATAGAAGTTGGGGCCATGATCGCCTGTTACAGTACGTGCTTTTGGTAGCAACGTCTTAATACACCTGCAGTTGGATTATTTACCTTAAAAATGGAGTTCCTGCTTAAAGTGTATTGAAGTGGGCTCGGACCTCCAATAGACGTCGATCTCAGGACAATCTCTCTTATACCACGCTGCTCTCGTGAGAAGCTGTTGCTTTGCGATTGGCTTTAGAGTAGCACTTTAGAAATTTGAAGTTTACGATTACGATTTTATATATATATATATATATATATATATATATATATATATATATATATATATATATATATATATATATATATATATATAATCTTCATTGCATTTAAGGGGAGTACGGTATCCATTTTTAAAGGTGTATATAGACTTATATGAGTATAAATACTAAGCTATTGGAAAGGAATACCAAAACTGTGACATTATAGTTTGTGATCGAACATAATTGGAATTGTAATTGTAACCGAACACTTATATATAGCGCCACTCAGATCAGCGGCGCTCTCAACTCGCATCAATTCCAGCACAGGCAAAAAGGAAGGTCTTCAGGCGTCTACGGAACTGGAGACGAGAGAAGCTGTTGCCGGAGAGACAAGGGAAGACAGTTCCAAGCAGAGGGCCCATATATAGCGGAAGCTCCTGAATTGTGCTGTGGAAGAGCGCATACGAGGGACAGCCACAAGGTCGCGGGCCGAAGATCGCAAGGAAGCCCTCGTACGCAAGGAAGAAGAATAGTCTGGAGTTTGTGCATATTGGAGGAGGAAAGGTGTACACAGCATTGCCAAAGTCTACCCGAGTGCAGATCAGGACGTGAACCAGTGTAGTGACAGCATGAAATGAAAGAGACTTGCGTATGGATCGGAGCTGACGTTGATGATAAAAGCAAGATCGGGACATAAGGTTAACTTGATCAGTGAAGGAGAGTGTATACGATAAAGGACAACCCCCAAGTCACGAACAGAGGAGGAGAATTGAATGAGGGGAAACCTAAGATGTAGAGTTTCAAAATCAATCATGCTGAGTTGGAGGCGACCACCGAGTCAGATAAGCTGAGTCTTGTCGGGGTTCAGTCGCAAGCGATTACAGGAATGCCAAGTATCCAGAGCAGAAGCTGCTGCTAAGATACGCTCAACCAGTGGGACAGTAAAGAAGGCTTGACCATGTGGAAGAGACTGGATGTCGTCAGCATACTGATGGGACGAAACTGCTGGAAACCCCCACCCCCAAGATCCGAAGTATATAGGATGAAGAGCAGAGGAGCGAGAACATAGCCTTGTGGGATACCATGAGTGCATTGTGTTCTAAAGACCACAGAGATAGACCTGTCAGAGACATATATCAGAGACGAAAGAGTGGAACCATTAGAGGGCACTATCAGAGATGCCAAAGGATAAAGATAATCGATTTAGGAGAATAGAGTGGCCTACAGTGTCAAAGGCTGAGCTGACGTCTTTGAGGGCTAGCAGGGTGACATGCATGGCCACTCTCAAGGCCTTATAAGACATCAGCTAGGAGCCGGACTAGTAGGATTCCAGTTGAGTTATAATGTTGATGGCAGTTCTAGGCCACTGTTATAAGAGCCTAAGGTCACCAGATGATATATACTGCAGCCCATTGGTCTGTAGTTTCACGTTTGTAGTTTCACGTTTATGACTATTAAATGTTTTGTAAATTAACTTTATTTTATTTACTTAATTTTAATTTTATTCTTATATATATTTTTCTTTCTATTTTTGCAAAGCATTTCTCTTACTTATTTGAGTGAGAATTGTTAAAGCTTATTCATTTTACTAATAGATTTAGCAAAACTATTTGATTCAGATTTATATATTTTGTACTCGTAGAACCAGTTCTGGCAACTCTTTGACCTGGCCCACTTTACTTTGGAATAAAACCATTCAGCGTGACTAATGCTAAAGTCCAAACTGAAGTATTGTAGTCTACTAACTGCAAGGCTGCTGCTCAATTGTTCAAGTTCTGTCGATGCAGTCCTACAACGGTTCAAGGTCCTTATAAAGTCTGAAAATACAAGGCTTTAAATAAACAAAGCTCAGTTGAACCATACAAAATTATCTTTGAAGTACTTGACAAAAGCTGTCGTAGACGTTAATTGTCTGCCGACGTTTGTCCCATATATCTGGACACCGGTTGCAACTTGCAACAATGTGGATACTCGATGTGATCCTAGTTTCTTCACTGAACCAAAACTTACACCACAGCAACATCAGCACTGTAGCCGATTGGTCAAAGTGATGCGCTCGCCTTCTAACGCGTAGCGTAAGGGTTCTAGACTCCTTTCCTGAGATGGTTACTGTTTAGCATAGACGTAATTTGTGGAGGGGGTACGAGGGGTACCAGTACCCCTCACTTTTTGGACTGGGGGTACCGTACCCCCACTTTTTGAACAATGCCAATCAAAATTTTATTATTGTGACTTACCAGAGATCGCAGTCTCCGCCTTCCTTCGCGTATGTAAGAAATTGGTACCCCCACTTTTTAGACCAAAGTTACGCCCCTGCTGTTTAGGGACCTTGAGCAAGTCCATTACTCACAATTGCTCAGCGCCATCGAGCGTTGCTGGTGCTAAAGTTTAAACTGCAAGTATTGCAGTCTATTAAACGCATGACTGCTGCTCAACTGTTATTAGATAGGGTCGTTTAACAAATGTGTAATAATTGTATGGACAATTTGTTTATCACCTGAGGGATCATATCTACCTCGGGTAAAAAATAATGATAAACAGTTACCAGATTATTTGCTCTATTACCTGGCGATATACTGTTTTCGTCATTCCCAGACTATGATAAAAAAATGATAAAAAAATGTACATGACACTGACAACCTACTGACACCAAGAGACATGTTTCGAACTAAATGTTTCCGACCAATAATTATTGATCAAGTACAATATAGGCTATCAATCAATAAATCATAGAATTTATATATAGCGCCTCTTCAAGGGCTAAGACTAGTTTGAACAAACGAACGGCATTATACGCAGACATTGCTGGTACTTTTTCTTGTTTAATTAATTTAGGACATCAGCTGTATGAGGGTGTTACTTTGATGACGAAATCCTATCTTAAAGATGCCGATCCAAGTCTTATTGAAGAATCGAAGCTTTTCCATACCTATGTGAAGAGATCTGATTCAGAAAGAAACAGTTTCAGCTTCAAGACTTGCACCAAATTATCTTCAAGGATAAAATTCAGTAGGATTTCCCAAACGTTGATTCTATTTTGGGGCATTTTTTTAGCCTAGTTGTAACACACAGTTCGGCAGAAAGGTCATTTTTTCCAGAGGGATCAAGAATGACCTCCGAACGACGCTTGGTCAAGAAAGCTTCCTGCACTGAGCATCTTATGTATTGAAAGTGACAAGCTGCCAGCTGTCATCCACTTGATTATCTGCATGTAGCTATAACGTCGTTGCACTCTGCAAATAACGACGGAAAACGTGTTTTTACAGTTTTGAGTTAACACTATGCTAAATAGGCAGATAATGGCATTTTAATGTCGTGACCTGTAGGCCTATTATACGCATTGTTTCTGCATGCATGTAAAACTATAGTCAAAAGAAACTAAACACAATTATAAGATTATTATCAATATTGCTCCGATATAGGCCTACTTTCATTGTGATGAATTAGTGTTTAAATTTTTAAGGCAATTTTGAGTGTATCAGTTATTTTTCTACTGCTATCCAAAGAATTATAGGCTAATCACATCCAATATTAATTTCTCAACATTTTTTCCCAAAAAAGGGGACATGCGGCCAGTTTTTGTGCCCACTAATTTTTTTTAAAGTGAGGCGAGGGCTTCTCGAACGTTAATGGATCATAGTGCCTCGCATGCAGTTTGAACCCAGCACTGATATTTTATCCCAGTGCGTCAGTTAAAATAGATGATTCGTTTTCAAGCAATATAACCCGTAAAGGCGTACTGTCCCGTTTAATGAAAATATGTACTATCGTATTCTTCAACCAATTGGAATGTAATGTAGATTTTCTGTTGAAGAAGAAAGAAGAAGAGAATCTTATAAGCTAGAGAATCTTATAAGCTAGACTGAGAGTTAGCTATGGATATGAGGCTTTCGTGATTTAATTTTCTTAACCTCGGCATACGAAGGCTGGCGTCTAGTCCTTCCTCTTGCCAACTGATCTTCTCACTGACAGTTTACGGTCAATGTACTCGTTATAGCTAAGTTGGCTAGGGGGCGTAGGTGAAGCCGACATCTCGAAACAATATATAATTATAAGGTCATCGCACTGTAAATATCTGAAATTGCTCGACGCCGCACAAAAGCATGTAAAGTCATATCCACAAGGGCCAGAGGCGGGGAGATGGTTGAATGGTTCGAGAATTCGTGACTTTCGGTTTTTAAATTTATAAAAATTCGTGAATTTTTGGCCTATTTTAAAATTCGTAGAAATTCGTTGGTCCATTGTTGGGCCTTTTTTACATTGACAGTGGCATTTTGCAAAAAGCAGTGTAAGCAACAACAAATGCGATGTGTTAAGCTTCTGCTTAGAATTTAATGTAAATTTCAATATAAAAGTTTATTACGTAACGAGTTAATTTAGTTAAAACCTAATTTCTCAAAGATGAAAGAACATGGACCGGAGTGGAAATATACTGTGATTTTGGAGGAGAAGGATAAGGGTAGTTTTGAATTTAATAAACAAATATTTAAAAAGTTGTTTGTTCATTTTCGATGCCGATCGAATCCAGAGCCTCAAAATTCCCTTCAGCCACACGACCTCTAAGGAACGCTTTTCAAAGAGGCGTGCAACAAATCAACGATTGCCTTACTTTTAAGAATGTAGCGACACAAATGTCTACCACAGCCAGACATGCCACACTGAGAACGACTCCCGTGTCAAGGGCAGCCGAGATGCATTGTTACACAATGCAACGACCATAGTTTAAAAAGTTCAAGACGAACAAAAAAGCTCCAAATCGTTATTAACTAAGTCTTAGTACAATAGAATTGCGCGAAGCACAGAGGGGTAGATATCGGATCGTCAGCTGTTAAAATTTATACTGACACTTAACACTAAACGTAACGAAGGCACACTGAATCCGAAACTGAACTGCCGATGTAACATTGCAACTTCGTGTATACGTACCACCGCCGCATCTCCAGTGAGTGATAGTATCCAAGACCTATCGCGCATCAGCTACGATGGTCTTGTTAGATCGCAGATGGATGGCCGTTTTCATCGTGCTTTCTTCGATGATGGGTTCGTCTAATTCCTACAAGATTCTGTTGAGTCCACTGGTCCAAAAGAGCCACATATTCTGCATGTTAGCAATAGGAAAAGAATTGGGACATCGCGGTCACGAGCCCTATCTTTTCATCAGCGACGGGCTCGAAAATGACCCCAACCTGGCCGCGGAAGCAAAGAAGGCGAACGTCTCGGTTCTCAAATTTGTTCGCACAAGAACAAACTCGACCGATGACATGGACGAGATATACGAAGATATGGCACAGCAGTTTGTGACTAGCAATACGACGTTTCAAGTCTTCATGAACCTTACCTCACAGTTGTTTCCGCTAATGGCCAGGGAGATGCTGATGGAGAACGAGGCCACAATAGAGCAACTCAAATCTATAGGATTTGACATCGCTGTTCTCGATGGAGTATTCGTGACCAGGTATCTCTATCTCCTTCCCCACCGACTTGGAATACCCTGGATAACCTACACGGATTATCCCGAACCATGGACTATGCGAGTTCCTTGGCTTCCATCATTCGTTCCAGGTCAGTTCTCATTCCAGAGTGAGAGAATGGGTTTCGTAGGTCGAATCTGGAATGTAATCTCGACTGCGATCCTACTTCTAAAGAAAGAGAGCATGATCTTACCCGAGGACATAGTAAATGCGTACCGTAAGTACGGACACTTTAATTCATATGATGACCTAATGCAGAACTCGAAGTTCTGGATAATAACAAGTGACGCTCTGCTCGATTATGCACGACCTTCGATGCCTCACATGACGGAAGTGGGAGGATTGACAACGCAACCCGCAAAGAAACTTCCAGAAGACATTCAAAGCTTCTTAGACGGAGCTGAGGATGGAGTGATCCTGGTGACTTTCGGATCGATGATGTCCACTTTTCCAGATAAGTTGCTTAGGAAGTTCCTTGAGGCCTTCAATCGGATCGAACGATATAGGATCATCTGGAGACTGGTAAACGTAAGCGCCGAGTTCAGGATTCCAGACTTTATCAGAACAGATCGTTGGCTGCCGCAGAATGATATCCTGGCTCATTCCAAAGTAAAGCTCTTCATCACCCACTGCGGTAACAACGGACAGTTCGAGGCTCTCTACCACGGGGTAAGTTATTTGCAGTCTATCAGATCAAATATGGTTACTGGTTAGTTATCGTTACTCATCGTTTAATTGTGTTGTAATGTATCTAGAAATTTATAAAGCGCCTCTCGTAGAATAACTATTCAGAGGCGCTCTCAGCACAGAAGACCCGGGGAAACAGAAATGTCTTTAGGAAACGCAATACCGATTAGGAAAAGCCAGTCATTAGTTTGAGCCTGAGCAGAGGGGGGAAGATCATTCCAGATCGTGGGACACACTACAGCAAACGGCCGTGCTGTTCCAAGGGAATTACTTGCATCTTTCTTAATCTCAGTGACACATTTTTGGAACGTGAAAGAGTAAGCTAGCAGATCTGAGATTTTACAAAGCAGTCAGTAATTCATAGCGCACCTTCTTTAATACTGAATGTGATAAAGTTCATTTGTACACATATACTATTATCGCCAGATCTTTATCCCATATATAAGTTTCTGCTTGCTGTTCTTAGGTGCCGATGATAGGATTTCCCTTCGCTGGTGATCAGCAATACAATGCAATACGCCTGGAATACAAAAGATACGGAATCGCCATGAATATTCGCGAATTTACTTCCGACCAATTATACACTAACATCATGAAGATTTTCAACGACCCGAGCTACAAACGTCGCATTTCTCTGGCGTCAGAAATCTTCCGCAGCGCCCCACAGCGACCAGCGGAGAAAGCAGCATTCTGGATTGAGCACGTCATCAAATTCGGTTCCGATCATCTCCAATCAGCAGGAAAGGACCTCAACTTCGCCCAGTATTTCTTGTTGGACGTCTTAGCCGTGTTCCTCCTCATTGGAATTCTATTTATGATTTTACTAATACGAATTGTCCTCTGGGTCAAAAGTAAATTTTGTAAAGCTGAAATCAAACTTAAGACGTCGTAACGATTTAGTTTCAAGTTGTATTCGTTTCAAATCTTTGTTAGGTGTTTATCTAGCATACTTCATCAATTCGGAAAACATTTCAATTAGATAAGTTTAGTTATCCACCTGTTGGATTGCTGTTTTTTTAACTGTATGCATACTATGATGATATGTACTTATCCGGTTTATTTTTACGAATATAACTATATGTTTACTCCAGTGATATTCTAACTCCGTATCTTCGGATTATAAAGAATTCAGTTTTTATTTCGATTTGACTTTTCTGGTTCCAATTCCTCACGGGTCAAATTTGGATTTGGACCGACTCGCCAAGATGATGCCGATGTTGGCCACGGCCCAAGTTAATACAACGAATCCTCATGACCAGTAGATTTGAGTCCAGCTCTTTATGGATCGTACCTATATCCAGCATTATAAGACTCGGTTAAGGAATTATCCTGGTTATAGGTGGAGGCATCAAGACTAACTAAATAAAATCAATAAATATGCACAAACATTGTATAAGCTTATGCAGTTAAATGAACTGAATTCCGCTATCCGTTGGAGACAAGAAGCAACCAGCTAACTTCATACGTGGTTGCCATATAAACTATACTATACTACTGAGTTCAGAACTGGTCTCAACACTTTAAGCAGGATCTAAATGTGCCTCATCCATGTCCTAAGATGTCGTTGACCAAGTAATCAGGTATCTCGTCACTCATACGTTCACTCGAGATCATACTAAAAGGCTAAACATTCACTTGACACTGATCTCGCTTGCTATTCTCATAGAGTCTCTTGTAGGCTACTTAATAATAGAGGTTTCTACCTAGCCATTACACTGCATAGGTTGGCGCACCCTTGTTTTCGTCGTCTGGGGTCGGTCTACTCTCACGTCCTTCGGAAATTCGTTTGGTTTGTATTTGCGGAATCTGGTAGTGATTTTCACAGACGGATTTGAATCCGAACAAAATGGTGCGTAGGCCATGTGCATGTTCATTCATTCATTCATTCATTCATTAAAAAACTTATATAGCGCCTCTTACAGGGAATTACTCGGAGGCGTTCCCGACTCCAGCACGGCGAAAAAGAGCAGTTTTCAGGCGGTCATAGTAGGTACCAGAGGGTGTGTATGAGGGTGTGCATGTGTGTATGAGTGTATTTGTGTTTATGTGTGTATGTGTGTATGGGTGTATGTGTGTGTTGCTATGTGCAAAGGCGTATGTGTCTTTATGTGTGTAGGTGTGCATGTTAACTCCACAGTCGTATTTTGAAGTTTCTTACAAAAACACGTGCTTCCGTGAAACTAGAAAAATGGGTCGAAACGAACGATGGCTGACAAGGAATAGCGAGTAGTCCGACTTTACATTTTTTAGTAAGGAATAGTATGATTTTGTGATCTTTTGGGTATTTTTCTCGGTTTTTGTCTAGAGTTTCAAAGTCTTGGTCTTGGTCTTAGTCTTGAGGTTCAAGGTCTTGGTCTTGGTCTTGGTCTTGAGGTCCAAGGTCTTGGTCTTGGTCTTGGTCTTGAGGTCCAAGGTCTTGGTCTTGGTCTTGGTCTTGGTCTTGAGGTTCAAAGTCTTGGTCTTGGTCTTGAGGTTTAAGGTCTTGACAACAAGACTGAATATCAGTACTGTTGTGTTGCTAGTCAACCATCTTTTACGGCTGATTGATTGATTGCCGATGACATTGACATTAAATTTTACCTGCTTAAAAGTTGACAAGTAAACAAATAATAAAGTTCGTTGCCAGTTTTGAAATTCGTTAAAATTCGCTAAATACTAAAATTCGTAAAATTCGTAAAATGCGAATTCTCGAACTACGGGTAACACGCTGGCATGAAGACCAGAAGGACGCGGGTTCGATACCCGTTAGGCCCGTAAAAGTTGGTTCAGTCTTTGCACTCTCTTCACACCCTAGGATGCAACTGTAAAATTAGCAGTAGGACAGATGGCTACCTTGCAGGCTGACATACAGTTAAATTCGACTCCTATTAAACTTGTTATCATGTTACTGCCATATCATGTAAGCTTACTGTGTACTTGTCAGTTTGAATTAAATTTTTAATAAACGAAAATTAAATAAGTTGTTTGGCCACTTTCGTTGCCGATCGGAATCCAGAGCATCAAAATTCCCTTCAGCCACACGACCTCTAAGGAACGCTTTTCAAAGATTCATTCATTCAATAACCATGGGCTCAGCGCCCGTAGGTGTCTGATGCCTTCGTTACAATGTATTTCCACTCTGTTCTGTCCAGTGCCGAATTGCTTTTCAAGGAGGCGCGCAATAAATGAACGAATGCCTTACTTTTAAGAGTGTAGCGACACAAATGTCTACCACAGCCAGACATGGCACACTGAGAAAGACTCCCGTGTCAAGGGCAGCCGAGATGCATTGTTACACAATGCAAAGATCATAGTTTAAAAAGTTCAAGACGAACAAAAAAGCTCCAAATCGTTGTTAACAAAGTCTTAGTACAATAGAATTGCGCGAAGCACAGAGGGGTAGAAATCGGATCGTCAGCTGTTAAAATTAACACTGACACTTAACACTAAACGTAACGAAGGCACACTGAATCCGAAACTGAACTGCCGATGTAACATTGCAACTTCGTGTATACGTACCACAGCCGCATCTCCAGTGAGTGATAGTATCCAAGAGCTATCGCGCATCAGCTACGATGGTCTTGTTAGATCGAAGATGGATGGCCGTTTTCATCGTCCTTTCTTCGTTGATGGGTTCGTGTAATTCCTACAAGATTCTGTTGAGTCCACTGGTCCAAAAGAGTCACATATTCTGCATGTTATCAATAGGAAAAGAGTTGGGACGTCGCGGTCACGAGCCCTATCTTTTCATCAGCGACGGGCTCGAAAATGACCCCAACGTGGCCGCCGAAGCAAAGCAGGCGAACGTCTCGATTCTCAAATACGTTCGTACAAGATCAAACTCGAGCGAGGACATGGACGAGATATACGAAGATATGGCCCAGCAGTTTGTGACCAGCAATACCTCGTTTCAAGTGTTCATGAACCTTACCTCTTACTTGTTTCCGCTAATGGCCAGGGAGATGCTGATGGAGAACGAGGCCACAATAGAGCAACTCAAATCAATAGGATTTGACATCGCTGTTCTTGATGGAGTTTTCGTGAGCAGATATCTCTATCTCCTTCCCCACCGACTCGGAATACCCTGGATAACCTACACGGATTATCCCGAACCATGGACTATGAGAGTTCCTTGGCTTCCGTCATTTGTTCCAGGTCAGTTCTCATTCCAAAATGAGAAAATGGGTTTCGTAGGTCGTATCTGGAATGTAATATCGACTGCGATCCTACTTCTAAAGAAGGGGAGCATGATCTTACCCGAGGACATAGTAAATGCGTACCGTCAATACGGACACTTTAATTCATACGATGACCTAATACAGAACTCGAAGTTCTGGATTATAACAAGTGACGCTCTGCTTGATTATGCACGACCTTCGATGCCTCACATGACGGAAGTGGGAGGATTGACGACGAAACCCGCAAAGAAACTTCCAGAAGACATTCAAAGATTCTTAGACGGAGCTGAGGATGGAGTGATCCTGGTGACTTTCGGAACGATGCTGTCCTCTTTTCCAGATAAGTTGCTTAGGAAGTTCCTTGAGGCCTTCAGTCGGATCGAACGATATAGGATCATCTGGAGACTGGTCAACGTAAGCGCCGAGTTCAGGATTCCAGACTTTATTAGAACAGATCGTTGGCTGCCGCAGAATGATATCTTGGCTCATCCGAAAGTGAAGCTATTCATCACCCACTGCGGTAACAACGGACAGTTCGAGGCTCTCTACCACGGGGTATGTTATTTGCAGTCTATCGGATCAAAATGAGGTTATTATTCATTATTCATAATTTAAACTAATTATTACTTACATCTTTCTTAATTTCGATGACACATTTTCGGAACGTGAAGGAATTTGCTAGCACATCTGAGATTTAACACAGCACCCGATGACTCTATAATATTATCGCCAGATCCTTATCTTCTATAAGTTTCTGTCTGCTGTTCTTAGGTGCCGATGATAGGATTTCCCTTCCTTGGTGATCAGCAATACAATGCAATTCGCCTGGAATACAAGGGATACGGAATCGGCATGGATATTCGCGAATTTACTTCCGACCAATTATACACTAACATCTTGAAGATTCTCGTCGAACCCGGCTACAAACGTCGCATTTCTCTAGCGTCAGAAATCTTTCGCAGCGCCCCACAGCGACCGGCTGAGAGAGCAGCGTACTGGATCGAACACGTCGTCAAATTCGGTTCCGATCATCTCCAATCTGCAGGAAAGGACCTCAACTTCGTCCAGTATTTCTTGTTGGACGTCTTAGCTGTGTTCCTCATCATTGGAATTCTATTTATGATTTTACTAATACGATTTGTCCTCTGGGTCAAAAGTAAATTTTGTAAAGCTGACCATAAAATCAAACTTAAGACGTCGTAATGATTTAGTTTCAAGTTTTATTCGTTTCACATCTTCGTTATGTGTTTCTCTAACATGCTTCATCAATTCGGAGAATATTTAAATTAGATTAGATTGTCTAGTTATCCACCTGTTTGATTGCTGTTTTTTTAAACTCTATGTATACTCTGATGATACATGTACTTATCCGGTTTATTCTTACGAATATGACTATAAATATTATGTTTACTCTAGTGATAAATAGACTGTATTTTCTGACTGTAACGAATTCAGTTTTATTTTCATTTGACTTTCTGAGTTCCAATTCCTCACCGGTCGATGCAGAATTGGAATGACGCAACAAGACGATGTCGATGTTGGCCACGGCCCATATTCATATAGCGATTCACGACCAGTGGATCCGAGTCCGGCCCTTTGTAGATCGTGCCTATATTCAGCATTATTAGACTCGGTTAACAAATTATCTTGGCTATAGATGGAGGCATCAAGACTAACTTAATAAAATCAATAAGGGGCCATCCATATATTACGTACACAAAAGCCGGGAAAATTGGACCCCCTCCCCCTGTTCGCAAGCGTACTTTCTTCCACCACCCCCCGCGTACGTACGTTTGACGCACCCCCCCCCCTCCGAAGACCAGCTGCAGAAAGTGTCTCGGCAGCGACTGTCTGCACTTTAGGCCAGATTATTGAAGGATGAGTAAGGGCCAATATAGACAAATTATAGGTGTCTCGTTCACAGCACAGAATAACTGCACATGGCTTTTATATAATGTAATAAAATGCCATCGGACGACTATAGGACAATACAGAGTTATAAATAGGCTAATGTGGACGTCATAATTAGACATTTATTTTGTGTGCGTACACATTTTGTCCCCCTTCCCCCTTCCCCCTCCCCCCCCCGTTCGCACCCGTACGCAAATTCGCCAAAATCCGACCCCCTCCCCTCCAATTGCGTACGTAATATGTGGATGACCCTTAAAATATGCGCAGACATTATATATACAGTTAAATGAACTGAGATCTGCTATCAATTGGAGACAAGAATCAACCAGGTAACTCCACACGTGGTTGCTATAGAAATATACTACACTACTTGGTTTAGAACTGGTCTCAGCACTTTAAGCACGATCTAAATGTGCCTTATCCATGGCCTAAGATCAGGGCTGTAGTGGTCAAATTTGAGGTGAGTATACGATACTGGTTAGTTTTCCGAAACAAATTAGAGGTGAGTATACGTTACAGTATTTTTGGGAGTATACGCTACAGTATATTAATATAAATAAATATAAATTTTTGTGAGGTGAGTATACGGTCTCTAGAGGTGAGTATACGCTGTATACCTGCGTATACCCTCGACTACAGCCCTGCCTAAGATGTCGTTGACCGAGCAATCAAGTATCTCGTCACTCATACGTTCACTCGAGATCATACTGAAAGGCTAAACATTCACTTGACACTGGTCTCACCTCCTACTCTCATAGAGTCTCTTGTACCTATTAATAGAGATTTCTACCTAGCTGTTACACTGCCTATGTTGCATCATCCTTGTTTCCGTCGTCTGGGGTCGATCTCCTCTCGCGTCGTTCGGAAATTCGTTTGGTCTGTATCAGTTATATTTTCTTTAACGTGAGGGTGAAGCTAGAACGGAAAATATTGAATTCCGTTAAGTATTACTGCAACGATAACTGATATTATTTTAAGAACAAAAACTTAACTAAAACGGATATCAAACACCTGTAACGAAAATTAAAATTAAAATGATAATAATTTTCGAACGGAAATTAATGTAAAAATTCGAAATTTACTTGCTACTTTTTGCGACCCAATTGTTTTTATGTTGAACGGCGCACCTGTACTTTTCTTGAGATCATTTTCACTTAGAATTTCTTTGTAATTTTATAATAGTCAACGTCGCGACAAAACTTGCAGTTACTAAAAATCATTTTCAAAAGCAGACCTATTTCGATCATGAGTAGGCCTACTTTTCCAGTTTGCTAGCTGGGCGGAAGAAAATATGCCCAGTATGGCTTTTAAATAGCCTACTGCAAAGAAACAGATAGGGCCCATATCTGTGTGCAACGTTTTGGACCCTAAAACGGAGAAGATGTGCAGAACTGCACTTCCGGGTAAAAATTCAAGCAATAATTATGATTTCGCATTTACAGCCACATCAGAAAGAAGCTTACACATAATACCGAGATTGTTTCAGACAGTGGCTCAAATATGGCGAAGGCAGTAAAATTACTGCAAAGTAAGACTCAGTTTAAAACTGTATATAACAGTGAAATTGATCAAGATGTCATGGATGGGGTTTCGTTGAGGACGAAACAGCTTGGAACTTGCGGTGATATTTTCATTAACGTTAAGTAAAATTAGAACGGAAAATTCTTATTTCCGTTTATTATAACTGTTACGATGACTGAAATTGTTTTAAGAACGAAAAATGAACTAGAACTGAAATTGAGGATTTCTGAACTGAAATAGAAGTAAAACGAAAATTATTTCCTGAAGTAAAATATCACTGGTCGGTATTTGAGGTATATGGTAGTGATTTCCTCAGACTGTTTGGAAACCCAACAAAATGCTTAGGCCATCTGCATGTGTGCATGGGTGTATGTAGCGAATACTAGGCCCTATTTCTTATCAAATGATTTGTTAATTAATTCAATAATTAAATTAAGGTTTAGTATAAGATAGCTAATGTAAGCGGCGTTTATCTAAAGAAGAGCGGTGCTATATAAATAAAACTCAGTTTAAATAAGCAGCCGTTGAGCCGATGTTGATATGATGACGTGGAAGGAGATACTAGGTATGCGTTACCATAGCGACCGGAGAAGCGAACCAATGAAATGTCGTGGGGCAGTATTCGATGAAGGATGAAACAGTGATGGCGACTGTCGTGATTCGTTCACGGTTGATGTTCTGAATTGAACGTAGATTCGTTAGTTAAATAACGAATAATTCATCGAATCTGTGTGCTCACCAGTAAGCCACAGAAGTAACACTTGCAGCGCTCGTTTTGCTGTAAGTTATTCGATTGAAGTTGAGTTCTAAGAAACGATCGAACTGTTACGTTTTCTGTTTGACTGCCAAAGGTCAAGTAGAATAAACTGACTTTTGTACAGTATTCTGAATCGTCTTCGCCTACGATAGTTGAAGGGATTTATGCGATTCACATAATTCGATACTACAAAGAAAATCTACCTATCTACATCCTAGAAATGGACATGGTTGGGACAATGCAAGATACGATCTCACAGCGATCTATGGAGATGGTCTGACAATTTACTCTACGACGGCTCAGATAAGGAATATAATAAAACTAATCCTTAAGTTAAATACGCCGCTTTTTAAGTAGATAAGGTTAATTTGCTTGTAAAATGGAAATAATTGTCTTATTTTAATATACATATATTGCATCAAATCTAAAGAAACGATTGTTGTTCATTGAATGGATTTGTACATTGGATGTGAAGTGAATGTTTATCTTCAATTCCTGGCACGAACGCTAAAGTACAATTATATATAATATAATCGCTACAGTGTATACATGTGTGTTGATGTGTGTGTATGTGTGTATGATGTATATGTGTTCATATGTGCGTATGTGCGTATGGTGAATGGGTGCATGTGTGTTTATGTGTGTATCTGTGTGTATGGGTGTATGGGCGTGTGTGTTTATGTTTGTATATGTGTGTATGTGTGTATATGTGCATGTTAACTCCATCGTCGTATTCTGAAGTCTCTTACATAAACACGTGCTCTTCGTGAAACTAGAAAAATGGGTCGGAACGAACAATGACTGACAAGGAACCATGAGTAGCCTAAGAGTATGTGAACGAGACCCAGAGTATTCGGTATGGAAGCAAGATGGAGCACTTTGTGATGCAGCTATGTTCTAGTACCGCCATGTTTAGTACCTCCTTTTGCAGCTTCACAATCAACTCCTCGCTGTTTATAAAGCCATGTGGATCAGTGCCGTCTTAACAGCATTGTAGGCTTTGGCAAAGCAATGCACTGAGGCGCGTGGGGGTGACGCACACATTAAGTTTTTGGTCTTTTTAATTTTGGGACCCCTAGAATCGTGGAGCCTTTGGCGGCTGCCCAGAGTGCCCATGCCTTAAGACGGCACTGATACAAATGTCAGTTTATTTAATTGAAGCTGATTTTACTCTAATGTGTGAACGTCAAGCCTCAGTTCCATATTACGAGAGGATATTTCTTTCATGAAGCTTTCACACCGGAGAATCTCAACAACAGTCTTCGCCATATCCGCAATTTCCTTAAACGAAACTTCGTCGTGGAGTGAAGACGAATCCTGGTTTCTGGACGTGAAAGCTCCCTGGCCATCGCCCATCATGCAGCACAATTGACTCTTGAGCGGAACTGGTATTAGTAGCAAGCTATAGGCATCGGATGCTGCTGCCAACATCGGTAATACTACCATCGATCTTAGATGCATAGGTTTACAGGTTTTCGCGAGTATTGTTCACCTGTCAACGCTGATCTGTCGTAAAAGCAATTGCTTAACGTTCAGCAAAAGCAAGTCATGGAAACCAGTTCATTTGCAGACTGTTTTCCATCAATCAAAGCGAGATTAGCGCAACATCTCGCTTTGAAGTGAATAGCATACGCGGCTATTATGCGACAAACGTTGCGTCAGCACGGTTAAGCAGACTTCTCAATTCTGCGTCTGCATTTGCTATATATATATATATATATATATATATATATATATATATATATATACCCCCACCCCAACGACCAATGACAAACCGCAAAGTCCCATCAATCAACGCGCTGATGAATGAAGGTTAAGTGCTGAGGCAAATTAAAGAAACTGTATGACGGTGAGCGCTTACGTGTGACAAGTAAAACGCATCGGTTCCCAGTGTCAGTTAGCTGGTAAAACTGTCACTATTGCCCTGCAACGTGCTTCATATCCGCTCCGATTATACTCTGGGTATTTACGTTGGAGCATCTAACGAACATCAACGAGTCTTTTAAATCCTTTCCAGCGTACTTGGAACAGGCTGCATACACTCGACAGATATGCACGAGCACGATCTATCGTTAAACATCTATAGGCTTACGCTACATGTATACCTATGCTGGCAACCACTGGCGGCACACACTCGTGAAAGTGCAAACACAAGTGCACGTGATATTCCAACCATGCTAATGGCACATAATGGGCTATACTTTTCATAGTCTCCTGCTTCATACAGATCCATTTTCTTTGAACATTGGATAGCAACATTAATGTATGTTAGTAAGAATACATGTACGTACTGTATCAGAGCACTTGTATAGCGCCCTCACAACATCGAACATCCAGGAATCACCGAACAAATGTATCTTAGGTCGAGCAGAAAACGTCGAGCAGAACTGCACAGTTGCTGAACAACCGAGCAGTTGCTGAACTGCTAAATATGCCTGGTAAAATGCCTCAGCTGGCCGGTGTCAAAGCAATTTTCGCCTTTCGCCAACTTTTTTGCATCAGCACCATCATCATCTTCGTCGTCGTCCTCATCATCATTCTCGTCAGTTCCTGACGCAGTCGTGAGGCGGCGACAGGTGCGAATGAGAGTTATCTGCCTTTTTGGTGATTTGTCAGAATAAAATGCAAGGTTTTTCTTAATGTTTAATCCAGGTCTATTCAGAGGCGCGCTTACAGAAAACTGGGCCCTTGGCGCAAACATTTTTACAGCAGACAACCGTTGCGGCTTTTAGCTAAGAAGTTTGATGTTATTTGCACAAGTGCACAGTAATGAATAAATAGCCCAAAAGATCAAAACAATTATAAAAATAGGACCTACATTAATATACTTTTATGAGAATGCTAAACTGTAAAATAATAGAAAATAGTAATATTTAAAATAATTCAAATTCAAAAGTGTTATTGTTTTATAATTGAAAAAATATTTTCATTCGTTTGGGCCCCTCCGAGATTTGGGGGCCCTAGACGCGCGCCTAATACGCCTATGCGTAAACGCGCCTCTGGGTAGCCTATATTTATACCTTCGTTTGTTTTGTCTATGGTTTGAATAAATATTTGAATTGTCACACCAGATGACAGATAGCAGTAACTGTGCTTCGATGCCAGACATCGAATGATGCAGCTGTTTTGGATCCTTAAGTGTAAGCAGATTCTAGACACTGCCTCAGCGCAAGAAAGACAGACGTGTCCAATAAGTCCAATTTCTAAACTTGGCACACGACGTTTTTACTGATATGGATCACGCTTTCTTTGTGCTCACGCTGCCCCACGGAATTTACCAGGAATTCTTTGTAAACACGAAACTAGTCTACCGAGCACAATTTGTAATTGTAATCAAATATTTATAAAAGCGCCACTTAACGATTCACAGGCGCTGACGACCCAAGTCAGTGCTATCACTAACCAAAAAATGGACTTACAGGCGTTTCCGGAACAGAGGAAGAGAAAGGCTGAGGAACTCAAGACGCAATTCCTGCGGAAGACGGTTCCAACCTGAGGGGTCAACAGGATGCGGTGCATCACCTGGTTTTCTTCATTAAACGAATATACATAATTATAGGCAAAACTTCTAGCTGCGTTCTCTCCGATCTTCTGATTGCCTTGACCTCTTAGTTCCTTGTTTCAGGACTACTATGGCTCAATCCAGGCTGCATAAGTCCATCGCTTTGGAAATGACTTCCTCTTCCTGTCCGCAACACCATTCTCCCTGTTAGCGTTGCTTCTGCCTTCCCTCGCCTGAAATTCTGCTTTTTCTCTCGGGGTCTCACGCACAGGTAAGCCTAGCGCCTCTGAATGGTCTATACCGCAAGAGGCGCTTTACAAATGTCCATATACAATACAATACAAATATACAATTAAATTATGGCGGTATACGCATTTGTTTAGTCAGGTATACGATTGGAATTAATTTGACCGCGACTTTGGCTTGTATTGTAATGTAGTAACTTACATTGCAGTGGGTTTCCATAAATAGCCAGTGGCACGCAAATAAGCGTTATATAAAAATCAAGATGTATGAAACTATTTCGTATCGGTGGATGGCATTTTAGCATCATCCGTTGCGACCTTACCCGGTTGTCATGACAACACGCACTCCAGTCTCTGCATCTCGCATTAGCGCAGTCGAGCTAATCATTTTACGTTTGACCGACAGAGGACAGCACGTTCCGGTGCAAGGCGCCAACGCTCAGTCGCGGGGTAATGGCTAATCGCATCGGGTGCGATAAGGGTTCGTGCTTCGGTATTGCAAGATATCACGCAGCGCTGTAGAGGAAAGGTTCAGGATGAAAGGCAGAGGCAAAGTAAAGATAGACAAGGACAGCAGCAGAAAGCTGCCGATAAGCCACCCAAGTTTCAGAACATAGACATTGGTCCTGACCTTTGGATTTTGACCTGGAATCGAACCTGACCCTCCTGTCTCTTCAACTGACGTTAAATTAATGCTGTGAATGAATGAATGAATGAATGAATGAATAAATGAATGAATGAATGAATGAATAGAAAATATTGTTTTTTATTAAGCACCTGTGATCAGGTGAGATAACTGAATAATATGTGATATGTTAAGTGAATTAATTTATATGTGATATGTTAACTGAAGCGACTTGAGAGTTCCCGATTACAGAACTTTGAGGCGAAAATGTTACCACTGCCTCCTGTGTGACCTCAACCCAGTTCTCGCCCACAGTGGATGATTCACGGGCCAAACGTAGCCAGAGGTCGAACGCTTAGAGGGAGTTGGGGGCCAAGTCCACGGTTAATTTAAAAACCGTCATGTTGATCGACCATTTTTACCTTCTTCAGATACCTCTACCTGATAGTACTCTAACTTACCTTATTGTACTCTGAATATGCTGTTACTTTCTTACTTTACCTTAACTTTCCCTAACATTAACTTACCTTACCTTACCTTAGGTAACCTAACATTACCTTACCTTGCTTTACCCTATTTAGCCTTTTCTTACCTTACCATTCCGTGCCTTCTTTAACTTTACCTTCAGCTTACCACCCCTTAAATTACCTTACCTTATATTGTTTGACCTGACTTTCTTGCATTACCATTGTTTACCTCACCTGATCCTAAAGTATCATATTTTACTTCGCCTTACATTACATACTATGATGGAACTATTTCTAGTCACACCAAAATAAATCTAAACTAAGGGGAAGGAACCAGGTCACTTACAAGAGAAATAAATGAAATGAACATGACGACTGAATTGAAAAAATAACTTTAAACTGCTTTAATGATATAAAAACTGTAACAATGAATTTATGTTAATTCCATGACACAAGAACTGAAATGATGAACTTACATATAAAACATAATGACGCTCTTCACCAGTCACGACATGATCCAGAGGTTCCATTGGGACCGACACAGAAAACTCCGAATGCTTCAGTCCTCCTTGCGGACTGTATTAAAAACCTCCCTTGAAAGCCTAACCCATGCTCTTCTCCGTGGCAACTCTCGATTGGACGGAGCAGTGACAGTTATTTGTCAGCCCTTAGAATTGCCAATGGAGAGGCAACTACCTATCCACGACATCATGGACTATGACAACCTATCTCATAAATTATAAATTAATCCGTCATCACACCGTATTGGACCGCCCAACCTGGAACGCATTATGAATTATGGAGTGCGCAAGTGGAAGTTACTTAAAAGCCTCATTATAATACTATGCTTAACTTAACTTGCCTTAACGCTACATTTACCATACTTCACAATTCCTCATCTTACCTTACATTACAATACTTCACCCTTGCATCACTATAGTTGACCTAACCCTACCCAATTACATTGCCTTCTTTACCAAACGGTACATTAAGTAATTTAACATTATCTTACCACACCCAATCCACTGCTTCCCTTGTCGCCACTGCACGCTTCGGCCTCGTCATATTCGTCAACGTCCTCCCTTGCCACGGCATCGGCGTCGACATCATCTTCCTCGTCTTAATTGCATGGGCGTCGAGGGAGTGTGAACGGGCAGAGGGGGAGGGTAGGAAGAGAATGGAGTAGTTGCAGAGGCTGGACATCAGCTGGTGGTTCACCGACATAATTGATGTCAGACCCACAATTTGTTCGCACTTCCGTCGCACGATGGAGCCACGCGTTTAAGAATCGTGATGTTGATTATTACGGCTGCTATTAATATTAGTATCATTATTTATACTGTCGCAATGATAATGATGACGACAATAATAATAATTATAATAATAAGCATAATTATCACTAGTATTTCGCTAATTGCTGAATCCTTACCTCAAGTAAAAAATAGAATAAAAATAATAATAATAATAATAATAATAATAATAATAATAATAATTATTATTATTATTATTATTATTATTATTAATTTAATTAAATTGATTAAATACGTAGGTACCTTGCAAAATTGTTATACGTAAGACAACTATCCACCAAATCCTGACCTGTCACTGAAATGGAACCTTTAAGCTTCATAAAAATAACAAAATACTAGAAAAAAACGTGCGATCAGCTGAGAGGAATAGATTCTGGAACTCCCTTCCGGAAAAAGTTCGCTCAGCGAAGTCTGTTTGACCTTCAGTTCTCAACTAAAATCTCTCCTTTTCCTTGACCGATTTCCTCCGTATACTGTTTCGTGTTTTCTCGGAATCCCTTCTTCGGGACTCATCCTGGAATTTGACTAGCATATAAACGAGTTTGATTAATGGCGACAATCGACTGATGCCTTGAGCATTAATATATTGGCACTATAGAAGTTCTTAGAGTATATCTTAGCAGAGTTTTCCAGAAGTTTTTACGACGTCAGTTAAAACTTAATATTTCTCTGTCTGTCTCTGTCTGTCTGTCTCTGTATCTCTGTCTCTGTCCATTTGGCTCCGTCTATTTCTGTCTAAATGGTTGTATGTGTTTCTCTGTCTCTGTCTCTGTCTCTGTCTCTGTCTGTCTGTCTGTCTGTCTGTCTGTCTGTCTGTCTGTCTGTCTGTCTGTCTGTCTGTCTGTCTGTCTGTCTGTCTGTCTGTCTGTCTGTCTGTCTGTCTGTCTGTCTGTCTCTCTCTCTCTCTCTCTCTCTCTCTCTCTCTCTCTCTCTCTCTCTCTCTCTCTCTCTCTCTGTAATCTCTCTCTCTGTAATCTCTCTCTGCCCCTCTCTCTCTCTATATATGTATATATATGTATATAAATGATATGTATATGTATATATATACATATATCTGTAATTCTGTATGTATTTCTTTCTGTCCCTGTCAGTCTCTCTGTCTGTCTCTCAAGGTACCCATCAATTATTCGAATCCTGCCATCATCCTTTTGTTCTCCATCATTGAAACGGGACCCTGTCTCCGGGTCTCTTCCCCCAATCCCCTTTCTTCCGTCGTCGCCCTCATTCTTCCTGCCTTGCCTTCACCGATGGTCATCCGTCCATCCGTTGATCATCCGTGTCATCCAATTATCCGTCCAAATAACTCCGTCGCCATCTGGTGCCTATAGTTGTCACGGCACTTCCGCCTCGGTACAAACAGGTTACGAAATGGCGCTATATAACGTTCCATTATGTTCACAAATACAGTTAGGTCAACAATTACGATAACAACTAGCTGTAACCCGTGAAAAATCACGGTATATAAAACAATTATTGCAGTGACAACAATTAAGCTTACTTCCCCGTTATATTATGACGTCATATTATAGGCCTATAGCCGTCGTTGGTTAAAATGCCCTAAACGCCGTCGTCATGCCCGTCGTCGTCAAGACAGCCGTCGCCAAGGCGGCAGTATAGTGACGTCACAATAGTGTTTGTTACGGGACAGACAGACGTACAACCGATATTATGTTGTTTGATTATAATGCATAGCTCGATAGTGTAGTGGTTAGCGTGCTGGACTGTCAATAGAGAGGTCGGGGGTTCAAATCCCCTCCAGGGCAGTAATTTGGTTCGAAATTTTTGCTTCATCTCTACCCATAGCCAACTCAGCTATGCTGTATACTGTCGGTGGGAAGATGAGACGGTGAGGGAGACGAGTGGCCACCCGCACTCATTTTACAAGGCTAAGAAAACGAAGTCGCTGACATTTCATAACCATGGCTAGGCTGCCTCAGGGCTAGTTTAAGAGACTGCTCTTCTTCTGTAATGCATTGCAATATAGCATATTAAAGCGTCTTACAGCATATTTAGCTGCACTACTACATCGGATGACTGACTAATGTTGCGTTGCACTGGTTTTCAGTAACAGAAAATGTGCTTTATTCAGATAACTACTCTGAAACTTCAGAAAAGTAATCGTAATCGTAATTTCCAAACTCTCAAAGCGCCACTCGAAGGCCAAGCGCAGGGTAGCAGCCTATTCGAAGTATTAAGGAACCAAACTCCGGTTTTAATTCAAGCTGTATACTAACAAATAATGCAAAACAAAACAAATGAGAAGCCTAACGATTAACAGTTCCAAAGTTCAGTCGTCCTGAACTGGGGTCATCGAACTGAAACGAATTTCGTTTCAGAGTTTCTGCAGTCAGAAAACAAAACAGTTAATGTGAACCTAGGAGAACAAGTTCTATTAAAATAGAAGAAAAAGTATCCGAACTGAGAGGAACAAATTATCCGAACTAAGTATGGTATAGGCACGTGTAGATTTATCCAATGTTTAACGTTTTCGCGGATGTTCGTTGCAGGGTCAAATGTTGAGTGGTTCACATTCGCACGGGTTTAAATGTCCACTGATCAGATGTGCACGGGTTCACTTGTGTACTGGTTCACATGTTCACTGGTTCATATGTCTCCTGGTTCACACATTTCCACTTGTTCACATGCTTTCTCACTGAAAATATATCTTTATGTATCTATTTACCTGTCAGATCAACAGCCATAAGTTCCGTTAATTAATTCTTCAATTGTTTAAATGTTTGACCTTTCTCTCTTTTCCCTTTTTTTATCGTTTTTTCTTTCTCTTATCAATTTATCTCAATTTGTCTCTTTCTCATCGCTTTTCACTTATTCATTTTCTTCTCTCTATAGTAATTTCATAATATTTCAAAGCATTGCCTTTCTTTCTTTTCTTCCAGTTTCCTCTTTCTTTTCTTCTGTCTTTCTTTTCGTTGTTCCACTGTTTGTTTTCTTTCCTTCTTATCTGCTTTCATTTCTTCTTCAACTCTTCATCGTAACCGTAATCGTAATATTGCATAGCGTCACTTTGAGAGAAACTTCTCAGAGGCGCTCGTTCATACGATCTTGTGTATAGCCTACTTTCCTTCTTTCTTCTTTTTTCTTCGATCGCATCTCCTTTTTTCCTTTTATTTCTTGTTATGTCATTTGTTCTTTTCTTCTTTTTCTTTCTTCCTTGCCTTGTCTGGTGTCGCAGTTGAAGTCTCTGTCGGTCGAAGCAAGATGAAAGCGAAGACCAAACTATGCATCATAATTCACAGGTATTCGAACTCCAGAGTAAGTGGTAAATTTTCGCCTAGTTACTCTTTTACCACGTGTGGTAAAGAGCGATATTCCAAAATTCAAAATCGCCAACATTAAAACTTGGTAGAAACTCTCGATTGAACAACCATGTTTTTCTTAAGGACATATATTACCCGTTGAAGGTATCAACACTGACGACAAAAACCAATATTCAACAACCATAATGGTAGCAACACTTGATCAAGATCTTGCAACCGTTGTACTATTAGCTGACAACCGTTGTCTGTAGGAAATTTGGGTAGCGCACTTTACGGAAACTCCACATTCTGGATTGCACCCTGAGGTCTTCTTTGTTGTGTCTCAAAAATAATCCTTATAAGATGCATCATTACTGGCATTTGTGGTATTACCATTTATTCTGGAAGAGCTTCCAGTTCTTTCGCTGATCCACCTTCCGAGCTCATAAGGGATGTTATCAATAGGTAGTATGCCTAGTTTTTGCTGTAATACCACTGCGTCCAGGAGATCTCAAGTTCTTTGCCGTTACGAAGAGGCATTACCACCTGTGTTTATGGTAGTACCACTTCTAACAGAAGATATCCTGGTCATTGGGGTGGGCCATATCTCATAAGGAGCCTTTACCGAAGAAGCACTACCCCCGGAACTCTCGGCAATACCACTTCTACCAGATGACCTCAAGTTCACTGCCGCTATAAAGAGGCATTACCGACGGTATTCATGGTAGTATCACTTCTAGAAGATCTTGCGTTGTACAACTTCTACCAGAATATCTCTGGTTCTCTGCGGTAGGCCATCTTTCGCAGCTCATAGGAGGTCTCGATCTCGCCCTCCTTCTTCAAGACAAGGCAGAAGGACCGGAAGGCGGACTGGCCCCTCGTGCACAGGATCTCGATAAGCTTCCGCATGCGTTCGGCATGTGGCTGCTTCATGACCTCGAAGCTCAACGTCTTCGTGAAGATACCTTCCTTGACGAGACCGCGAAGGACACTGTTCAGGTGTAGACATTCGCTCAGCTTCTCGTGGTAGGTCCACAGAGCCTCCCGTTCCAACGGCGTCACCTCTGAAACAGTGCAAATGTAATGAAAATGTAGTTTCATGAGATGTAATGTAAAGCAACTGCTAGTGCAATTATAACGTAACGTAAAGCAACAGCGTATTGTAACTCTGAACTATACTGCGACAAAAGACGCACGGACACCCAGACAGACAGAACGATACACACAGTCAAGTAGACAGACAAGACAAACGGGACATACGGACAAACAGAAGGATAGAAGGAAGGAGTCAGAGACAAAGACACATAAACACAGAAAAAGGGAGGCACACAGAGCAATAGCCAAACACACAGGCAGACCTACATGTGCATTGCATTTAATTAATATAAAATAAGATAGAAGGCTGAGGAGACAGACTGAGAGATGCACGTGGACTGAAGCATACATACAGAGAGACAGACAGGCGGATACACAGACATACCAATTATATTATGCCTTAATACCGATCAGCTTGCGCCTCATAAGATAACGCAGCCACTGTAGCAATCCTGGCTGAGAATTTCCAACGTTTACCTGGCTATACAGGTGGTTTTTGCTTAATACAGGTGCAATCGGCACAGGTGCAACAACAATTATGACAAGAGCCGAGTCTTTGATTGGCACCGACTGCGTACATACAGGTGTTCAGTCCTCCGGCATCGGATCAATAAGTTCCGATCCGACTGGGGCCAGGCTGAGCCATGCAATAGGTCAAACTGGACGACATAGAGTTTAAAGTACTGTAACATATTGCATTGTAGGGTAGTGTAACTCAGGGTATCGTTACAATGTAGTTTGGTGTAAAATGTAATTATGTTATGCCTCATGTAATAGTATGCTATTTTGTTAGTGATGTCATGTTATATGTTATGCTGTGTTATATGTTATGTTATGTTGTTATGTTATGCTTTTATGTTATATGTTATGCTATGGTATATGTTATGCTATGTCATGCTAGGCTATATGTTATGCTATGCTCTATGTCGTGTTATGATATGTTATATGTTATGCTATGTTATGTTATGCTATGTCATGCCATGTAATGCTACGCTATGTTATGTTATGTTATGCTTGTCATATGTTATGTTATGTTATGTTATGTTATGCTATGTTATGTTATGTTATGTTATGTTGGAGTTGCGGATTCGGTACGGAGTATGATTTCGATTATGGTTTGGTCAAGGTTAGGATCATAGTTTACAATATGGTTTTGATTATGCTTAAAGCTTTGGTTTGGGTTGCAGTTGGGTCTATGCAACTAACTATTCATACCCGTCAAAGTCAGCAACCACAGCACCATTTCCAATAGCCTCCCCTATAAGGAGCCGCTTCGTTCCACCTGGTCCTACCCCTATCCTCCCTATGTCTCCCCTCCGTCGCCCCTGCCGCTGAGAACGTGACTCCCGATGGTGATCGGTCGCTGTAATTAAATTCCGGAGCGCGGCTCTTCCACTAATTAACTTTGATCTACGGTAGCCTTTGATCTTGCCCATCAGTCGGACAGACCGTCCGCGACGGGTGGTAAAGGTCAGTGGCTCAACGGTCTGCTGGCATAACCAGTAATTTGGGACCCCCCCATGCTATCGGTGAAATGAAACAATGGAGGTGATGTCACTATGGGGTCGGTAGGACTACCTAATCTAATCATATTGGACTAATCTAATCTAATCTAATCTAATGACGTCTATAGCGATGTCACCATAATGTCATAATCACCACAAATATCAACTGATGGCAGTAAATCCACTCAAGAAACCAGGTCGAAATCCGACAACTGGGAGAAAAGTTGAAGAAAGCAAAAGTCAAGCTACTCTTGGTTAGCAAACCGAAACAGATGAGTTGTAAGATCTAAGTCAATATTCTGTATTTTAAGGTCTATGTCGTAAGGTAAGTCAATTGAAAAAAGGTAAAAAAAATTTTTTTTAATACAACTGTATTTTGATATTGCCCTCCTTACAGAGTTCAGAAGTGCACACGACCATACGACAGAACATCGACGGCGGTGGGTCGCTACGCAGGGGCCTGAGGTTGATTCGAACCTGCAACCCTCCGGTTACAATTAAGGCACCGAACATACCACTACACCACCGCGTCCCCCAAAGGCGCTTAGCAAAAGGTAAGGTCCGGCAAAGGTAGGCAAGATAATGAGAGGCAATCACATCAAGGTAAGGTAAAGGAAGGTAGGTATAAATGTAAGGTAAGACAAAATAGAACAAAGTGAAGTGAAATGAGTAAAGCAAGGTAAGATAATGTATGGTAATTCAAGTCGAGGCAACATAGAGCGAAGTAAGGTGCACAGGTAAGGAAAGGAAAGATAAGGCACAACAAGGTGCAATAGGTAAGGAAAAACAATGCAAGGTTAGACAATAGCAGGGCAGTGCAAGGTAAAACAGGGTAAGGCAAGGTTAGGCAAATCAAGGTAAGGTAAAGTCAAGTGTAAGGTAAGATCAGGGAAGATAGGGCAAGGTAAGTTATAATAGGTAGGGCAGATCAAGGTAAGTTAAGGTAAGATAGGTCACATCACAGAGGTAAAAGGGTTGCAGGAGGTTTTTCGGCTGAGATGCAAAAGCGGCAACAGCAACACAGCATATGAGCAACATCTCATTTCGAGTTGTATGGCTCGACAACAGAACACAAATTTCTCAAGACATTTAAGAGGCCGTAGTTTGATAACTACAAGTAACATTTTCTTACCTTATAAGCGTATCTTACTTTACCTGACCTTATTTTCATTATCTGACCTTGCTTTCCTTAGATGTTAACTTGCTTAGGCTGTCCTGCAGATACTGAACTACGCAGATAAATCAGTTTTCGGCTGCTTAAGCACACGCTTTCGCTTGATAGTTTGTAACTCTGAAGTTAAACTCCACAGCATAGGGAACGCCTTCACTGATCAGACTAACGGGCAGAACTCTTTCGATATATCGCCATTAGCCTTACTTGTTCTTGTTTTCGTCAGTTCGAAACTCATTATTTGACCTTATCTATGATCGAGTGAAATTAATTCCGACGCTTAACTCACAGGATTTATTCCAAACTATTCACGTTTCGAGCGCCTCAAAATTTCTCACCGCTTCGATCGTTTCTTGCCGACTCTTCAACTGATTTTCCAAGATCCCGTTCATTGGCTGGCGTCGCCATTACCATGGTAACCAGTTTACATATTTCCGATTGCATAATTAATCAGTTACCTGCTGCTTCGTCTCACATTTCAATAACTAACTCTCACATTATATCCGCCTCTATATCCTTAAACCTAATGCCGCTAATTGCCTCGATTATACTAAATTTTTATATTAAAGATTAATTAAAACAAACAAGACACCTGCATGATAACCCTAGTATCGTTACACACCTTACCCATAGCATTACCTTACCTATATCTTACCTATACCTTGCCTAGCATTAACTTATCTATACCTTACCTTGCATTATCTTACCTTTCCTTACGCGCGTCAAGAGTATAATACACTGCATCCGTATGGATTCTCAAGATGTTTCTACATGATTCTGAAGATAGTCTAATCAGCCATTGAGCTGAAAACACCAGAAACCTATAATTATAGTCCATCGCAATTTAATTTCTTTGTACCGGCTTAATTAGAGACCCATCTTTCTACATCGTGGAATCCATCACAACGACCAGTCCAACCGGAAATAATCCTGCTGACTGCCGGGGGTCAAATACTAGCCACACGGAATTATTCTTGTCAGCTGAAACCAATTTGCCAATGCTGATTTGCCTGCAGCCGTCTTAATGCTGGTCGCCCCCGTTGACAGGTATACAGGTGAACTGAGAATTAATTTGATTGCTTGCAAATACCTGGCTAAACTACCTGTACATTATATATAGAAATGGCCGACATGTAACGGAGACTCAAGACATAATAATCAAATTACACGCAATCCCATCAATATTACCTGCACATCCTTTTGTTATGGGTTAAGGTATACAGTGTATATATATATCTACACGTATGTGGGTATATATATATATATATATATATATATATATATATATATATATATATATATATATATATATATATATATATATATATATATAAAAGGTATTGTATATATATTGTGAGTGCACGCTTGATAGTATAGTGCAGCGCCTTTCAAACGGTGGTACGCGTACCACTAGTGGTACGCCCGGTGGCGCCAAGTGGTACGCGAAGAAAATAAAAAATTACATTCTTAAAATTATATATTAATTTTAATTTGTCTATCTACGGTCCTACGTTAATTGCAAGGGGACTCCGCGTTCGCCTTTTGTTTCTGATATGACCTTTGCTGGTGGTACGCCAACATTCGATTTTTTACCTGGTGGTATACAATAAAAATAAAGTTTGAAAACCGCTGCTCTAATGTACGCGCTAACTGGCGGTATAGCACCGTAGCATGCACTCTTAGAGTACGAAATGCCTAGCACTGCGGTAGGTAAGGTGTACTCCTAGGCACAACGTACTGTACAGTACATCATACTCAGGCACAATGTACTCTAAAATATACTCGCTAACTGGTGGTAGCATGCACTCTAGACTACGAAATGCCTAGCACTGCGGCAGCTAACGTGTACTCTAGGCACAACCATGTAGTGCCTTTAGTGGTAAAATTAAAGGTGCGTACACGCTACAGGTTAGTTTTCCGAAACACTGAGGGGGAAATGTTTTAAATATGGAAACGATTTGGCGAGCTATTGAATAAGCTATTGAAATGACGGAATTCCTCAATTTCTGATGCATCAACTAAGCTAAAAATTTATTTTAAAATTAATGTGTTTTTTTATCCAGTGGCAGTCACATTCAGGTAGCCTATGAAAAAAGGCAATCGCAAACCGTTTAGAGCTATGTAAACAAATTTAAAGTTGTTTTGCAACTCGCTAGGTCAATGTAGCGCCACCCTATATTAAGAGTGCTTAGTGTTATGTTCTACACCCACGACTACTTTAGTTCTGTTTCATCTTGTCTTTACTGGACAAGGAAATGCATAGGCCTATCTATTTGACTAGGGAAATGAACAGAGAACACCTGTGTATGCATTTAAATGAATATGAATATAATGTATATCAGTTAAAGCATGTAACAGTTCAATGTCTAGTTATCCTATGTCTACTTTGCCTTATTCCCTACCTAGCCAGCATCTTTGCTATCTAGATTTTATTGCCTATTGCTACCTCCCAGTAAGACCCTTTAGCACGGAATGTTCTCACAGTTTGTTCCTCGTGGAAAAGCTGTCTTTCATCCGTTTGTTCATCTGATGAGTTCGCGGCTCCGTTCGCAAATCGCCTTGTTTCTCCCTCGTCGAAGCTCGACTGTCTACCGTTCTCGTGACTTCTCGTAGCTTGATGTCTCTCCCAAAGAGACCGTCGTTACAACCCGAGTGTGCGTTTTACTACTCCAGAGTAACGTACACTTCACTCGCGGAATAACTCCTTAAGTCCGTTGACAAGATCGCTTCGCAAATGTCGACTTCCTATGATGGAAAGTCACGCTTCGCAACGGTTTGTTACGAGAGCGTTTCACTCGAATTATTCGATCCTCGCTGTCCAACGTCTCGACTTATAAACTCAACTGCATCGATCGTTTCGCAAAACCGATCATATTGACTAACGATGCCCCCTCATCGACTTAGTCAAACATCCACCGAGTCGATCCACTCAAGATTTCTAGAACGTCTTGTTCAGTTGAAATCAAAAATCGAACTGCCGTATCTCCACGCCACGTCACCACGGTTGCTTGGTTACCGAGTCGTCAGCCGCTTCGCCATAACGGTTTTGATCAGCTGTTCGTCCTGACCAATGGGGTGAGTCCACATCGTCTGCTGTCCTTTGCGTAGATATGATGAACCCCTCTATCTAATATTAATTAATCCCTACAATGCTGGCTTAGCTGCTGGCATTTTAATTAAGTTACATTTATGTAGCTCTACTATCCTACATTATATAATCTAAATAGATTCTTCTCTACACTATAACATCTTATAGCATGTTGTGTAGCTGGGAATCATTGTGTGGTTTGGGAGATCATTACATCACCCCCCACAATCAAAGAAATAATACATTTTTTCCTTAAAATAACTATGACTCCTTACTTAACTACACAATATTCTTATCTACACAACTTATATTAACATATATCAGTTATCTAGTAAGACCATTTACTGTTCCAATTGGTCCAACTTTAACTAGTGAAATATATATTAATTTGACTTAATAATTCCTTAACTTATACTTAAAGTAACACACATTTTAATCATTTAACTAATCATACATGAAACGATAAATTGTCCTATCATCTCATAACTTACGTTTACTATCTTACTTATAACTATTCTAATTGGCTTATTCTAATCCTCTACTTAAGTAATCTGCCACTACATTATCACTACCTTTAATGTATCTTATCCTAAACTTGTAGTTTTGCAATAACAGATTCCATCTCATCACACGATCATTCTTCACATTACCTGTCTTCAAGTATTGTAAACTACAGTGATCTGTTTGAATTTGCAATGGAAACATTTTCATAAAGATACCTGTTAAATTTCTTCAACCCGAATATCATTCCTAAACATTCTCGTTCCTCTACAGAATATCGTTTTTCTGCGTCGCTCAACTTTCTGCTTACATATGACACCGGATGCATCACTCCATCGTATTCTTGCATCAGTACACCTCCCAAAGCTGCATTCGATGCATCTGTTCTAACTACAAATTCTCTGTCTAGGTCTGGTAGTTTTAATATTGGTGCTTCTGATAACACCTTCTTGAGTTCTGTGAATGCACTCTCCAATTCACTAGTCCATTCAACAATTACTTTGGCATTTTTCTTGGTTAATTCTGTGAGTGGTTTCATTATCATCGCACAGTTTGGTATGAATTTCCTGTAATAGTTGACTGCTCCCAGAAAACTTCTTACTTGTTTAACTTCCTTAAATTTTTCTCACTACCAAAGTTAGGTTTCACTTGACCACTTACCACAAGGATTCTCTCCTTGCATCTTAACCTTAACTACATCTTACCTCTACAACTACTTATTTTTTAAATAACTCCTGAACTTCATGTCTGTTTATCTCAACACCAAGTTCCACTAACTTCTCATCTACTTATTTTCTCTAAATTTCCTACAGTTGCCCTTCTGTAGCTCTTGACTAACTTAATTCATAGATCACTCCTAGTGATCATATCCTTAACGATTAATGTGAAATCATTGCACATCTATAACCCTTAATTACATTATCTCCCTGATTAAATCATCGTCTCAAGAAATTACCCATATGTACATCTCACTGAGCTCACTTCTCAGCTATTCCTTGATCATCTCGACATTCTCATGTCATATGGTATCTTGGACTTCCCTTCTTCCTGTCAAACTTTCCTCCCTTCCTCCAACTCAACCATTCATTACTATTCGACTCATCGTCACTACCTTCTGAGTAGCTAACTTCACTCCTGCATTCTACATATTTCTCTTCTCCGCTTCTTCTCCAGGGTCTTTCTAGATTTCTCCTAGAATCTCTCCATCTGTTGGCCTTCCATGGTCTGTATTGCTTTCTATTATCATTACTGTACTCTTTCTTTTCATAGTCCTCACGTGACTTCCAGCTTGACTTACATCTTGGCCTTCGCCAATTCCACTTATTATCTCCGTATCTATAATTTGTCTGCATCGCCTGTTGATCAGACCTATGAAATCTCCCGTCATTTCCGTAATTCTTCTTTTCCGTTACATCCGCTCTCTCGGATGTCTTCATGTAATATAACTTGGACTCCTGCCAATTTCTTCCTTTCCTATATCCCATTTTCTTATTCTCTTCATTATTTCTGTTCTCCACTAAATGGTTTCTTCTGCTAGACCTGGGTTCTATAGGTTCCATTATCTCCTCTGGTTTGAGATCTAAACCTGTTACTTCTGGTATTTTCAGTGGTCGTTCGACACGTCTCCCTTTTATCTCATCCTGTGCTCGTGTCATACATCCTGCTAATACCACTTCTGCTTTGCCATTTCGTTCCACTCCGTCCTTTATTCTTGTTTCTGTGATAATCTCACAATCATGTCCAGTTGTGTTCTGGATTTCTATGGATGGGTTATCCTTATTGCATCTCATTCCTTCAGCGTCACAACCCTTTACATTCCATTCTTTCTTTTTCTCCTCTTTGGCTCTACTAATTTTAGGTTCACATGATTTATCCGTCTTCTCGTCATCATGTTTCCCTTTCGGTTGGATTCTGTTTATACTCTTCTCGTACAAACATGGACCCGTGATTAATCCTATCACCAAGGATTCTATTACTACAGCATCCGTCACACCTTTGAAGTCATTTCCTTCAATTTTAATTCTTGCCATGGGATATTTTTCTTTCTTCCCATTAGCAAATCTGCACATCATAAATTTGTCTGTGTATTGTTCTGGTCTCACTAATCTCTTTTGCACAGCGACACAATTTGCTCCTGTATCATAAAGGCATTTAGTATCTATTTCATTTACTCTGACCTTGCTAGTGAACTCTTCAGTATCTCTCTCTGCCTCTTTCTTCCACTTTACTACTTCAGCCTCACAATAACACAAATTCAATTTAGACTCTTTAATAGTTTCTACTCTTGATCCAATGATAGCTTCTTCTTCTAGGTATTTGATCACAGCGGCTTCTACCACGCCTGTGAGGTATTCGCTCTGTATTGCGACTTTTGCCATCGGATACTCATGTTTGGTACCATTCATAAAAGTACATATCATGTTTCGACCTATGTATTCATCTTTCTTGATCAGACTCTCTCTTACAGCAACACAATTTGAACCAGTGTCAAAGACTCCTTTCTTTACACATCCATTAATTACAACTGGTCCCTGATATTTGTGTTCTTCTATTATATACTTTCCTTCTTGTTCAACGTATGCGGAACAGTATGAAATTACTGCCTCTTGTTTATCTCCATTTTCACTTGATTCCTCTTCGCATTGCATTGTTGCTACTCTATGTTCTCTCCCTGTCTTATCTTTCTCACTACACTGTGCTATTCTGTGAAATTTTGATCCACAGCGGAAACATCCCGTCTTCTGGGTTTCTGTTTCTACTCCATATTTCTTGTTGTCGGAGAACTTCCAATTACTCTTAAATTGATTTTTATCTCTGAACTCCCTCTGTTCTCTAAATTTGTTGTGAGAGTTGCTTGTATTCTCAAAACTCTTCTGCTTATTATCTCTCGGTTGTATTTTGGAATCTTTGTCCCTATTCTTCTGAGTATGAACCCATTTCCTTTCATCCGATTCTCTCGCTTCTATAAGGTTTTGGGCCTGTTCCAACATGTCCTCAAGATTTAGTTTCCCTTTCTCCTTTAGACAGCGTCTCATATCATTGTCACACATAATGAAGAACTGGTCTCTCAGTATGAGTTGTTCCAAACCCTCTTTGTCTTCGCTAAAGCCTGACATTTGATGCCACTGTCTTAAGTAACGTCTAAGTCTTCCTACATATTGTTCCGGAGTTTCGTCTTTTTCTCTAGGGCTTTGTTTAAACAAATTTCGGTACCCTGATTCTGACAATTTGAACCTTATGAGTAGTCTCTCCTTTAACTTTTCATAGTCTTGAGATTCTTCTATACTCATTCGTTCATACACTTCGAGCGCTTTGCCTTGAAGCGACTTTACTAGTGTCAGAACCCATAACTCATTCGGAACTCTGTATGCCGTACATGTCCTCTCGAATCTGAGGAGATAGGCATCTAAACAATCTTTTTCTTCTCTGAAGATGGGCATCTTAACATGTTTGGCATTATTTGCCTGTCCAGAATACTCTCCATCTCCATCAAGTCTTATCCTATCTCCATCTACTCGTCTTGTCTCACGTGTCATCTGAAGCTCTAGTTCTTTCAGTTTTATCTCCTTTTCTATTTCAGCTAGACGTAGCTTTTCCTCAGCCTCACGTCTTTTATCTTCCTTTTCTATTTCAGCTAGACGTAGCTTTTCCTCAGCCTCACGTCTTTTATCTTCCTTTTCTATTTCAGCTAGACGTAGCTTTTCCTCAGCCTCACGTCTTTTATCTTCCTTTTCTATTTCCGCTAGACGTATCTTTTCCTCAGCCTCACGTCTTTTATCTTCCTTCTGATTTTCCAGTTCAGCTAGGCGTAGCCTTTCTTCAGCCTCACGCCTTTTATCTTCCCTAATCTCATTCTGCCTGTCCTTGACATATTCTCTAACAGCATCTTCTGCGTATCCAAGGTCCTGCGCCACCTTAATCCACTTCTGAATCTCACCAGCCATTGCGCTATATCAATTTTCTTTGATATAAGGCTCAAGATAAATTTCAGATTTCAAAGCTAGTTCACCTTGTTTATAACTTAAACACTGAACAACCTTGACCTGACCTAACTCTTACCAATAGTTAGCTTTTGCGATTTGCAACCGTTGACCTGACCTCACCTTCGACAACGTATGATTGGTCACAATTCAAAATTCAATTACGTCATGCGTATTAATGAATACCGCAGACGACAAAATACGCTATAGGCCTACCTAGCGCGTAAGTAAATATCTCTGTTTACTTATTCAATCCTATCTAAATACACCACTTGTGTCTAAGATATGATCCCAGATCGATTTAATCAATGTCTTTAATTGATTATATAATTCAATCCCGAGAGCGAGCCCCCATTTATGTAGCGCCACCCTATATTAAGAGTGCTTAGTGTTATGTTCTACACCCACGACTACTTTAGTTCTGTTTCATCTTGTCTTTACTGGACAAGGAAATGCATAGGCCTATCTATTTGACTAGGGAAATGAACAGAGAACACCTGTGTATGCATTTAAATGAATATGAATATAATGTATATCAGTTAAAGCATGTAACAGTTCAATGTCTAGTTATCCTATGTCTACTTTGCCTTATTCCCTACCTAGCCAGCATCTTTGCTATCTAGATTTTATTGCCTATTGCTACCTCCCAGTAAGACCCTTTAGCACGGAATGTTCTCACAGTTTGTTCCTCGTGGAAAAGCTGTCTTTCATCCGTTTGTTCATCTGATGAGTTCGCGGCTCCGTTCGCAAATCGCCTTGTTTCTCCCTCGTCGAAGCTCGACTGTCTACCGTTCTCGTGACTTCTCGTAGCTTGATGTCTCTCCCAAAGAGACCGTCGTTACAACCCGAGTGTGCGTTTTACTACTCCAGAGTAACGTACACTTCACTCGCGGAATAACTCCTTAAGTCCGTTGACAAGATCGCTTCGCAAATGTCGACTTCCTATGATGGAAAGTCACGCTTCGCAACGGTTTGTTACGAGAGCGTTTCACTCGAATTATTCGATCCTCGCTGTCCAACGTCTCGACTTATAAACTCAACTGCATCGATCGTTTCGCAAAACCGATCATATTGACTAACGATGCCCCCTCATCGACTTAGTCCAACATCCACCGAGTCGATCCACTCAAGATTTCTAGAACGTCTTGTTCAGTTGAAATCAAAAATCGAACTGCCGTATCTCCACGCCACGTCACCACGGTTGCTTGGTTACCGAGTCGTCAGCCGCTTCGCCATAACGGTTTTGATCAGCTGTTCGTCCTGACCAATGGGGTGAGTCCACATCGTCTGCTGTCCTTTGCGTAGATATGATGAACCCCTCTATCTAATATTAATTAATCCCTACAATGCTGGCTTAGCTGCTGGCATTTTAATTAAGTTACATTTATGTAGCTCTACTATCCTACATTATATAATCTAAATAGATTCTTCTCTACACTATAACATCTTATAGCATGTTGTGTAGCTGGGAATCATTGTGTGGTTTGGGAGATCATTACAGTCAAGCAGAAGGAAATAACTAAATTTCAGACTAAAATTTTGGTGTAGTTATAGCCTAGTCTACACTCCACAGTATTGAAATAATGTCAAAGTACTTTCTCTCCAGAGGTGAATAATACTAAAAAAAATTCTGAAGTGAGTAAAGGGTCTCTATATACCCTCGTCTACTGAGCCGGGCACAACGTACTGTAGAGTACATCATAAATAGGCGCAATGTACTCTAAAGTATACGCGCTAACTATATCGGTAGCATGCACTCTATATAGAGTCCACCGTGCCTACAGGTACCTCGGACTCTAGAGTATGGGGTTCTGCTGGAGTCCATCCTGCTTCCTACTCTCGTGTTTGGGGACGTTGTACTCTAGAGTCCACGGTGCCTACAGCTATCTAGAGTACAAAATTTGCCAAGAGTCCATCCTGTCTCTTAGCGAGTGTTGCGATTACGTCATCTTTTGCTAAAATGATGTCATCTGGATTTCTATGACGTCATTCTTTAACCGATTGTTCAGAGCCATGGAGACAAGCCGATTTTCAGTTGGAAAGGCGACTAAGAAACGACAGCAAGAAAGGTCGTTTCAAAGAGAAACTCGTCGGTCAGAAAAATGCCAGAAATAGGGTGTTCGACCGGAGAATGGTGTTGCATTAAGACAGAGAACAAGCAATGATTGAAATGATTCGAATTAATATAATAGAAAAAATCATCGATCAGAAAGAAACTAGAAATTCGAAGCCAAACGTGAGAATTTTTCCTTTTGAAGACAGATGGATAAATAACTAAACGATCAATCGACAGATTAATTAGGCCTACTTTCAAGGGCTATTCATGTTTTGATAATTGTGCAGCTTAGTCTCGAATAATCAATTAGCCTACGTAATATGAATTTAAGACAATCTAATTCATATCCTAGTCGGCCATTAACTTACGGATGTGAGTATGTATGTATGCA
Organism: Allolobophora icterica; assembly: GCA_963556255.1. Lineage (NCBI taxonomy): Eukaryota > Metazoa > Annelida > Clitellata > Crassiclitellata > Lumbricidae > Allolobophora > Allolobophora icterica. Next base: position 22,919,602 of record OY744611.1, on the reverse strand, counting down.
TGTATAATGTATATATCAAGCCACTTAATATAGCGCGTTTAGGCCGGCTACCTCACAAAGGCGCTGCGTTTATGACTGTCTAACAGTCTAACTCATCTACAGATATTTAAGTGCACTTAAAGACACTTTGAAAATGTTTACTGAACAGGGCTAACTGCAACAGCACGTGTGTATGGCGGAAGACTGTTCCTAGAGGAAGATCCGTGTGTTATGATAAGATACAATGGGTTTGAGTTGATATACGGGATCGCGGTACTTGCGTAACTGCATGAGAAGCTGAGCACAATGATCGCTGACCTGGTTGACTTGAGACTGGAACATGAAGCTTCCTGATGTATGTTACTGCGGTACCGACAAACGAGGATCATTTTGTATTTTATTTTTTCCTATGATGATACTATATCTATCACAATGGGTAATAGCCTTAGTGGTTTTACTGTGTTTCTATAGGTATCTGTGGCGAGCGCCGATGATTCTGCCCTTTGGCGAGATGGAATCGATAGTGATGCACGTTACGGTTGCACTATGGTTCTGTGTCGTCGGGGTGGTATGTGTGTGCTAGTACTTGTTGACCTGCTGAGCCTCTGGCGTGGCTTAAAATCCCGTAAGCTCATACTTTGTCGGTAGTTTTGTGTTGTGTACTTTGTCATTGTCCTTAAGATGAGCCGAGGGATAAGAAGGAGGCTGAGAGAAGACTAGATTAGAAGGAAGAAGAGACGGAAGTGGAGTCGAGATGACCGAGAAATCAATGAATACAATACTCGAAAATGTCAACTGCACGCTCTTCCTCAACCTCTCAGCAATGGGCCTGAGGAAGCACCTTTGAACTACCCCAGTGGAGGTCTGGGGCGGAGCCCCGACATCTGTGGACATTTCCGCAAGACCGAAGACCAACTCATAACCACAAGACGCTTACCTATACTCTGTGGGCGCCATGCGTACCATCGGTTTTCGGTTATACGTGAACGAAGTTCGTAGAACAGTTTTGTAGACTTTGTTGGTATTAAAAGTCATGAAAAGGTGACAACATGTCAATATGGTGAACTGTATTTCAGACTGAACTGCTAGTAATTGCGCATTAAATATTTAATTTCTCATGATCATAACAGTTATGTTTTACGATGTTCCGGGTGTTTGTTCAAGTTTCCGTAGAAAAGTTAAATCGCAGTTATTTGGTAGACTTATACAATATCAGTATTACAGTGCAATATCGGTCACTTCAATCATTCACAGGTCTACACGGGGTTTAATACCTCAAGTTTATACAGTTCATGACAGCCCAAGACTCCAGTGGTTAGAGAGCTGGACGGTCAGTCGAGAGGTCGGGTGTTCAATTCACCGCCAGGACAAACATCTGTCTTCAGATTTCTGCTCACCTGCCAACTAACCAATTCAGCTATAATGAGTACATTGACCGTACACTGTCGATAGGAAGATGAGACGGCGAGGGAGAGGACTGGCCACCCGCCAAACTATGGCTGCTTCTCAGGTTTAGCTTAAGGGATTTCTCATCTTCTTTTCGTTGAAAATTTCCTTTGATTAATTTAGTAGATCTTTTATGTTCCTGTATGTATGTATGCATGTATGTGTGTATGTATGTATGTATGTACGTATGTATGCAAGATGAGATATGGCTTTAAAAAATATGTATGTATGTATGTATTTATATGGTGCTAACAAAGAAATTTACGTGTGCAAGACATGTACATTAACACGTCTGACATCTCATCATTTTGAACATTTGCAAGGTGAGATATGGCTTTAAAAATCACACATTGATCAGGCTCACCTGTACCATCGACCGTAATGTCCGTAACTTACCTGTTTAATGACGCTGCCTGCTTACCTGTTCTCTCTGACGCAGCTCTGTACAGGGCGTCAGTGCTTAGCCCCGATCAATTGGACGACAATTTAGGCGGTTTCTTAATGCAAAACTAATCGGGCATTGATTCTGCACACGTGTAATAATTATCTTCAGGCATACGCAACTGCATACCTGTACTGGCATCTCTTACCTGTTCGCTGTTCATAGTGTATTAGGATTCAAGAAGGCCGAACAATTGCAGCATATTTCTAAAGTGGAACAAGGCAACGGCAGTCATAGCCATATTATTATGCGCAAGTGCGTACCTGTATTTAATGACAATTCTTACCTGTTCCGTCACGTAGAACTGCTCTAGCGATACTATAGAAATCGCGGCAAGAACAAAAGAAGCGGATATTCCCCGCGCAAAGCAATACGTCTGTAATCACACACAGGTAAGTGCATACCTGTATTAAAAGAACAACGGCACCGCTTACCTGTCCGTTCTCGAAGAATCGCCTTAACGTACTCGGAATCGAAGGGACAATAGTCGAAGGCATCGCTTCCGTCATTGTCTTGGACGATTGGATCCGCGCCCTGCTCGATAAGGAATCGAATCAACGGTATGTGAGTCTTCGCACACGCCTGACAGGCGAGCATCAGCGGCGTAATTCCACCCTTATCGCGCAGGTTGATTTCCGCGCCCTTCTGCATCAACACCCTGGCGCAGTGGAGGCTGGGGTTTGTGCCCGTGAAGCAGTAGTGAAGGGCATTTCGTCCGTCGTTGTCGTACAGGTCGACCCTAGCCAGGGCGCGACGTACAAGGCACGCAACGGTAGGGCATCGCCCGTTCTCACAGGCGTACATCAGCGGCGTCTTCCCATGCGAGTCGCGCAGGTCCACGCTGCAACGAAGCGGAACGAGCGTGTCGAGGATAGCGACGCAGTCGTGCATGGCGCAGTAGTGGACCTCGTTGCGTCCGTTCCGGTCGACCATCGCCATCAGGTCGTGGACGAACTTTGACCTTGCGATTTCCGCTGCCGCCGCGTGGTTCCCGGTCACGGCGGCGACCATCAGCAGGGAGAGTCCGTTGGCGTCGCTGTCGATGCGGTCCGTGCGTTGAAGGAGGTAGGACGTCGCCGCCAGGCTGCCCGACTCGACCGCGTAGAAGAGAGCGCTTCGCCGCCGCAGGTCAACCTGGTTGACGTCGACGCAGAGGACCTCGACGAGATACCGCACGAGGTCCATCTGCCTCGTGTCCGCCGATAGCTTACAGGCGCTCATCAACAACGTACACCCGGTCAGGTCCTGGTCCGACTCCCGTCGATAGTAGCATCCGTACCGCGTCAACATGTCCAGGTCTCCCTGCTCGACGAAGTGGTGCAGGGCCGTTCGTCCCTTGGCGTCCCTGCTGCAGACGGCTTCGCCGAGGTCCCCCGCCCGGTCGAGGACGAGCCCTACGATCCCGTCGAGGCCCAGTCCTAGACTGACTGACACAACGTTCAGACCGTTCGAGTTGGTGCACAGCTTGAGTCCGTGGTCCAACAGAGCACAGACTACCTGAGGACGACGGGACCTGACGGCGTAGAAGAGAGCGTTCTCGCCCTTGCTGTCGACCGCCTGAATGTCAAGGCCAACGGACTGCGCATGCGCAAGCAGGTGCTCCGTCATAGGAACGTTTCCGGCGCGCGCCGCCTGCATTAAGTTCGTCTTAGACTTTTTGTCGGCGCGACATTTCATTCCGCTCGCCAGCAGGAACTTGAGAACCTCGGTACATCCGCTTTCGATTCTGAAATAGAAAGTTAACGCTAAAATCAACATCGAAAGTGTAACCCAGGGCGAAAGTGAACTAGTTTATAATTCTTATAAGTCTGTCAATAGCGGAAACTTATAAAAAAAAGCTGCAGTAACTGTGTGTCGTTCAGCCACAGTAACTGATGTCGAGTTTATTAGGATTGAAATCGAAAGTTGATACTGAAGCAAAAACTGAAAGTGAAAGAAAAAGTGAAATTGAATATGGGAATATGAATCCTAAAGTGTAATTGTAACCTCTGAAATTAATTATGTCAACAGCAGAAACTTAGAAACTCGTCGTAGACGACCTTAAACTTATTTTGCAATCCTAATGTTAGGTTCAGTCGGACTTCATTAGATTCAAGAAAACCATGTCATAGTACACTATGAGACAACATTGTATTAAAATGAATTCAACTACAGTGGATAAGAACGGTTTAGCTTTGAATGAAGTAGACTAGGGAGGATGAGGTTAGAATAAATAAAATGTTACAGACTAAAATAGACTATTAGATGGCTAGAATGGACCTGATCAAACGCCAGATCAGTTTTGATCAGATACATGTAAGATTAGATTATTTATTTTTTATTTATTATTCCGGATATTTCTATAGCGCCTCTCGAAGTCTACTACTACTCAGAGGCGCTCCCGACTGCAGCATTGGCACACTGTGTCGGAATTTTCACGCCGAAGCGCCACAAGCAATTGCGAGTGAAGGACTTGCCCAAGGTCCGTATACGCAGCGGCTAGAGTGGGATTCGAACCTGCAACCCTCCGGTCACAAGGCGCCGAACTTATCACTGAGCCACCACGCCCCACCCATCTAATCTTAGATAAGAATAGATGCATAGAATTATATGGGATTTAATCAAACAATATTAAGGTAAAAATAGTCTATGATAGATTAGTGAAGATTAGTTCAGATTGGATAAGAGAGATGAATTTATATTAGTAATCTTAGATTAGATTAGACTAGATGGCAATCAAACCATGAGATAAGATAAGATGAGATTAAATGACCTAGGACATGGTAGAACAGGATATAATAGGATGTGATAGATTAGCCACACAAAACGATACACAAAACGAGAGATGAGATTAGATGAGACGAGATGGGATAGGATATGATAAAATAGATTAGATGAAACTAGACTAGATGATATACAAAATGAGAAATGAAATGAGATGAAGTGAAATGAGATAGGATAGGTTACCAAAAGACACGATAGAATAGGGTACGATGAGGTGAGTTCAGATAAGATAAGATTTGATTATGTCAGGTCAGATCAGATCAGATTAGGTCGGGTCAAATCAGGTCAGGTCAGATCAGATTAGGTCAGATCAAATCAGATTAGGTCTGGTCAGATTAGAATAGATAAGGTCAGATTAGATTAGACTGGGTCGGGTCAGATTAGATTAGGTTGGGTCAGGCAGGATCAGATTAGATTAGGTTGGGTCAGGTCAGATCAGAATAGGTCGGGTCAGATTAGATCAGGTCAGGTCACATCAAATTAGATTAAGTCAGATCAGATCAGATTAGGTAAGATCAAATCATATTAGATTAGGTAAGATCAGATTCGATTAGGTCGTGTCACTTTAGATTAGATTAGGTCGAGTCTGATTAGGTCAGGTCAGTTCAGATCAGATTAGGTCAGGTCAGTTCAGATCATATCAGATTAGGTCAGATCAGATTAGATTAGGTCAGATCAAATTAGACTAGGTCGGGTCACATTAGATTAGATTAGGTCGAGTCAGATTAGGTCAGGTTAGTTCAGCGCAGATTAGGTCAGATCAGATTAGATTAGGTCAGGTAAGATCAGATTAGACTAGGTCGGGTCACATTAGATTAGATTAGGTCGAGTTAGATTAGGTCAGGTTAGTTCAGAGCAGATTAGGTCAGTTCAGATCAGATTAGGTCAGGTCAGTTCAGATCATATCAGATTAGGTCAGATCAGATTAGATTAGGTCAGATCAAATTAGACTAGGTCGGGTCACTTTAGATTAGATTAGGTCGAGTTAGATTAGGTCAGGTTAGTTCAGAGCAGATTAGGGCAGTTCAGATCAGATTAGGTCAGGTCAGGTCAGATCAGATCAGATCAGATCAGATTAGGTAAGATCAGATTAGATTAGGTCAGAGTACCCATAGAAGAGGACGTTTCTGCCTTCGTTGTCCGTCTGTTCCAACTTGAGCCCAAGTGACTCTGCATTCGTGGTCAAGTACTTGACCATTTCGAGATGCCCATTGAGCGCTGCCTGCATGTAGACCGTCCGGTTGCCATGGTCACTCTCGACGCTGCATCCGGCCTCAACTAGGCGACGGAAGATGTCCGGATTTCCGACGGAGGCAGCGTAGAATAACACGTTGCTCCCTCGCTTGTCTCGCACCTGTAATATGAGGCAAGATAAGGTAATGGAAGGCAAATAAGGTGAGGCAAGGTAACATAGGGTAAGGCAAGGTAAGGTAAACTAGGACATAAGGCAGTGTGAATAAGCAAGGTAAGGAAGGTAACTAATGCAAGGACCTTTACAGTCGGAATAGGTCAGGCAATTCATGGTAAGGCATAACATGATGGATATATAGATTAAGACATGGTAAGGCATAACAAAATGGGCAGATTAAGACATGGTAATAACAAGATGGGTATATTAAGACATGGTAAGGAATAACAAGATGGTTAGATTAAGACATGGTAAGGCAAGGTAAGATCAGGTACAACAAGTAAAGTCAAGATTCCTTTAACTACTTTTCTTATTCTTTTACTATTGTTCAGACTATATTGCGTCGTCCAATCGTACATTAGCCACGTGCTTTTTATTTACTCCAAATCTCTAAAGCGCTAAATACAGGGCACCAGCTTATTCACGAGCGCTGTTAATATTTAGAGCTATGCTTACAGTTACGCATCTTACCTGTACATCGAGGCCGAGTTTGGCGGCGTTGCTGACCAGGTAATCAACGAAGTCCAAACGGTTCCGGTTGACCGCTTCCATGAGAACCGTTGAACCATTGACAGTTGTACAGATGGTAGAACCACGCTTCAACAGGAACTTGAATCCGTCCATCTGGCCTCCTGATATAACACACCACACAATGTAAAGTATTATTGAATACTAGGACAAGTAATGTAATGTACACTATTACACAGTTAAGAATACCATGAGCAATGAGTATAAAGAAATAATGTGTAGTACGTAATATGCATTATGTGGTGTGTGATGTCACTGATGTGTACCACATGTCACGTATTATGTAGAGTGTAGTCATGATATACACTATGTGTAATACTGATGTAATATGTAAGGCTATTACATAGGGTGTAATTGTACTATGTAGTATTAAGGATGTGCTACCTGATATAAAATGTAAATTTGTGATGTGATATGATGCACATAAATAACAAGAACAATACAAGATTAACATAGATTAACATAGATTAACAACAAGATTGTGTCAGTGTCACATGATGAACCAGGTTTCAAACCACATGGGCGCAAAGGTAAGGTACTGTAATTTAATGTAAGGTAGACATACATTAGCGGCAATGCTATATATGTAATATAACGTGATGTTGTCTCGTACCAATATCCCAAATAGTATGAGTCAAATCGCTCGCTTACTGTAAACGCAACTGTTACTGACTCATACAACTGTTACTGTTCACCGTAACTATACAGTTACTATTAGAAAAAACATAACAATAGCTACTTACTATTATTATATTCCACACCGCTTGGCTACTTTTTGTCAGCAGTATATTCGCAGTTGCTCATTTTAAGCCATATATTCACACTCTTTCATTCGCTGTTTGATAACTCTAGACAACAATCTTTGACCTGAGACCGGTAGTTACATCACCTCCTTCGCCCACCCTCACTCCCACCTCCCAAAGGCCTTCTACTTCTAAGCCAATCGGAGTCATCGCCTCCTTTGCATTGGGGGTTCTAGTCCTAGACTTGGACTTCTAGTTGATAGCAAATATACGCGAAGCCCTGTGGCCTGTGCATAAAATGAGGTAAAACAAAAAATGCAAAGTAAGATTAGGAAAGGTATGTTATGTAAGTTCCTGGAAGTATGCTCATGCGGTATACCCATATTCCTATATCGAACCCATGTATGCCCCATATGGGTTTCATTTGCACCAACAGTGGCTGCCTGGTATGGCTTAAATCTTTAAGTTTTGTGAGTTAGCTAAAGGTGATCTGTTAAGTGACTTTATATATTTACAAACATTGGATCAGATAAAAATGTAAATTAAATCAGATTAGCATTGACAAGGTTAGACCAGATGATGAATAAATGAAGACCTAAAATGCTTTTGACCACGCAAGCCGAAAGTGTTGTACTTGAAAACGAACGAAGGTGATGATGATGATGATGGTGGTGGTGGTGGTGGTGGTGTTGGTGGTGGTGGTGGTGGTGGTGGTGGTGGTGGTGGTGGTGGTGGTGGTGGTGATGGTGATGGTGATGGTGGTGAAAGTGATGATGATGATGATGATGATGATGGTGGTGGTGGTGGTGGTGGTGGTGGTGGTGGTGGTGGTGGTGGTGGTGGTGGTGGTGGTGGTGGTGGTGGTGGTGGTGGTGGTGGTGGTGGTGGTGGTGATGGTGGTGGTGGTGGTGAAGTGATGATGATGATGATGATGATGATGATGATGGTGGTGGTGGTGGTGGTGGTGGTGGTGGTGGTGGTGGTGGTGGTGGTGGTGGTGGTGGTGGTGGTGGTGGTGGTGGTGGTGGTGGTGGTGGTGGTGGTGGTGGTGGTGATGGTGATGATGATGGTGATGGTGATGATGATGATGATGGTGATGATGATGGTGATGGTGATGATGATGATGATGATGATGATGATGATGATGATGATGATGATGATGATGATGATGATGATGATGATGATGATGATGATGATGATGGTGATGATGGATATGATGATTGTGGTGGGTGGTGATGACCATGATGGTGGTGGTGATAGTGCTGCTGCTGCTGATGATGATGGTGGTGGTGGTGATGATGATGATAATGATGATGACAGTGTTGATGGAGAATAGAGACTACGGCATTTCCCCAAGTACTATTCACAAAATACTGTTCAAGTACTACTGACCAAGTAGTTGAAAGGCATTATATTAACTAACTATAGTACCCGCCAAGTGCCATTCTCCAAGTGATAGGCCTATTTATCGCATGCTAGTGACAGCTATTTGAAAGGCGACTATTAATTTTACATTCATCATTCACCATTCATTTACCTAATACATCTCACCAGTGCTATTCACGTAGAAGTCCGTGGCTGACTACAACACAGCTCTACTTGGCCTAGGCCAGACTGCTTAAGCCTGAGAGCTGTTCTCTATGAATATCTCTTCAGCCTACTGTAGCAACGGCGTCTAACGAGCCTTTGGTCCTCGGACATACTGTAGCCACCAGAGCCACCACACCGGAGCCATTATACTCTAGCCAACTCCGACAGCAACAAGTAACGCTACGCTGCTATAGCCAGACTTTAGACCATAGCCTAACCGTGATCAGGTCAATGCCCAAAAGCTGGTCACCCTAACGTGGATTGTGTGTGGGGCTGAGAAATTTCGGAGATTTACATTACATTGCATTGCAAAGTCAGTCTAGTGAGACAAATACAAAACCTAGAGTTGATAGCCAGCTGAACCAGGCCAGACTTAAGCAGACACCGAATGACACAGACGACTGATAAGAAGGAACAGATTCGACAAGAGACTTCTAAAAGTTTGGTCCAACTACCGAGAAAGCTCGTTCATCGAATAGTATAGAACCCCCACATAAACACAGTGAACTTTGAACTATGCTTTGAACTATTACAGAGGCATTGTGTAATATGTTTGCATCATAATGTTTAAAGACCGTGTAAAAATAATACTAATTTCGCTACAGAGTTAGTCATAGAAGCATTTTGTTTTGAGTCATGTTTTATGGTATTGTATTTAGGCCTATTGTGATATCCTGCGGCGTTGCATTGTATTGTTCTGTTTTGCATCATGTTGCGTTAAATTGTAGGCCTACTGTACACTAGCACTGTATTGTGTTCAGTTATTTTTTCTTGTCTTGCAAAGTATTACATAATGTAATAGGGGAGGGCTACTCTATTGTGTAGCCAATATAATGCTCTGTCATGTTGTAATGACGCTGTTTCATTCCAGAGATTATTAGCGTCGCCCTCCTCCTTTATCACAACTTGGGACTGGAACGACCCAAAACGACAGTAGCGTTATTGTGCCCACAGTGTAGTGCGTAACATTGTGTTGTAATAATATTCTTGTTTATTGACAAGCTCACTGCCAAACCGCAGTAACATTGAAACATATGGGAGTACAATTATTCAAGAATCTTATAGAACACTCGTCTTGGCAGCCTGTTAGGCGCCCGCTCATTTTACATCTGCCCCCTAGGGAGTGGAAGGCTGAGTCGACCTAGAGGGAGCTTTCGGGTATCGAACTGCGTCTTTTCAAGATGTTAAGTTCTTCGAGCAAGAGTGTTACCATTCATCTATCCTCCGTGATAAGCAATACTGCATTGTATAGCGTTTGACTTCGTTATACTGGTAATTGTCGTCTCATTTAGAGTTGTTCATCTACTGCACGTGCTAATGTTAATTCACACGAGCGCAAACTCAACGCTAAATTATGAATGCCTGCGAGATTTGGCGCCTCTCACTGACAACCGTAAGCAGTCGCGTACGTAAATACGCAAGCAGATCCCCGTTTTTCTGAGCCACCCTGTGCCGAAACTATCGCCATCTCTCCTTGGCGCATCTTTGAAGCCCGTCAGACAATTATCGTATACGATGACATACCACGGTGGACGGTTGACGCTCAGGACGCGGGCCCGGTGATAGACCAGCCCGGTGATAGACCAGCCTCGGCCGGTGTTCTGTTTGGTGATATACACCGGCCCCGGTCGGTGTTCTATTATGGTGTAATCAATCAGCCCGCGGTAGTGGAAGGATAATTGCAGACCGAGAGCTACCGATTGTTACGCGGACGCCCGAGCGATAATAGAGGAACTGACAACGTAGTCCCTCGGTAATTTGCGAGCTAGACCGCACGGCTTCTAACGTATTGAAGTTTTCGTAGCGCTATGGTAAACACTCAGAGTCAACAGCGGCGCGATATTTGGTCGCTCGGTCGAAAACATTTAGCGATTAATTTGTGCGGTTTCTCGATGTTTGCGAAAAATATATATTTTCATGATTTATGGTCCATATAAACTCATTCTGACGTCATTAACTGACCTGAAATAGCAGACAATCATCATAAATATGACGTTTTTAGTACAAACGTCAGAGCAGTCTGTGACCTCCTAGATTAGTATTCTTGGAAGAGATTTTACGATGGCGTAGTTATGAGGTGACAGGTGGGTGTCACAGGTAGGGCAAGGTAAAGCGAGGGAAGCTAAGGTAAGAGACAGAGAGGTAAGATTAGGTAATGTATAGCATGTCTAACGCAAGGCAAGGTAAATTAAAGGTTACTTCAGGTTACGTAATGCTAGGTAAGGAAAGGTAAGGGTTGGGTGATTTTAACACCTCTATATATCCTCTTGTCATATCACAACGATTGCTACAGAAGTTATACTTAGAAGTGTATTCAGGTGTATAATTAGACAATAAATTCTCCTTTTGGCGTGTTTGTTTCAGAAGTACGAACGTGGTGTAGAACCAACCGAGTGTATGTGGGTGTGTGTAGTTGTTCACGTGTGTAGATGTGTGCAACATTGAGGAGATCGTTGAGACAGAGAGACAAGTTGTGTTTAAATCTTATATTCCAATATATCATACGTAGGCATATAGCCTATGTTAATTTTCGGAACATATAAATCGTTGCCTGATGCAGTGCTTAACTATACTCAGAAATGTCAAATGTATACAGACTCTTCCTCAAGTTATCAAACTGTACCTGAACTGGTAAGTGACATTTCAGGTGTTTAGAACGAAATCGCGTATAGTTGACGTGAAGTACTCGAAAATTCATAGGCCTACTACACACTGCGCACTCCAGACAAGTCAACCCCACACTTGACAATGTCAACTGCACACTTGACAATGTCAACTGCACACTTGACAATGTCAACTGCACACTGTGTGGCAGGAAACACGTTATTTTAGACTCTGACACGATGCATTATAAGACGCATACACTCGTGCATATGTGCGGGCTGCGATTTGTGTGGCAAGCAATAATGAATACGGACCCACGGGCAGGTGCGATATGCGCGTTGATATGTCTCAACAGGAGATGGTCTGTACCAGCCGAGAAATAGGCCCATGACCAGCAGCGAAAATGGACGTGGAAATGTTTCTTCGACAAGAGACGGCCTGTACCAGTGCGGAAAAGACCTAGGGGTATAGGAGCGAACATTAAGGGAATTGTAAATATGATATAGCCTAAACGTTTTCTCTCTCCTTTTCCAGAAATCATTCCCCGATTCCACCTTTCCCTTTACCTCTCTTGCCGCTTCATTCTAGACACCATCCACCGTAGCCCTCTGACTGTGCCTGCCTGCCTGACCTTTAGACCTTGACTTGGAACCGATTTTGACCTTACCTAAATATCGATTGGGTTTTGACTGAGCCTATGTGAATAAGCTTGTCTCCGGGACTTTGCTTTCCTGGGCGCTATAGAATCTCGAGATTACGATTACGATTACATACGTCACAAACTCCGTTAATGCCGTTTTCGGGTGGTTCCAGTCCCAAGCCTATATTATATCCAAAAGAGGAGGGCGACTCTAATCATCTTTGTTGTGAAACAGCGTCATCTAATTATTATATGTTCTTAAAGTGGTGGTCCGCGGACCGGCGCCGGTCCGCGGAGCTCTGGTCACTGGTCCATGAAACAGTCCTTAAAAAGTCATAATTTTCAACTTATTCGCGAAAATGTATAATTCAATTGGCAACACTAACAACAGTATAGTTGCTATAAAGAGTGACAATGTTATATGAAATCTAATTTTAATATAACATGTAAAACATGTGAGCTGATGTTGAAGACACCGGTCCGCGAAATGGCTGGTAAAGCATTCACCGGTCCGCAGCATGCGAAAGTTTAAGAAACACTGATCTAATAGAGACTACATACCTACCTAGTACCTACACACGTACTATGAGATGTCACTGCGTAAAAATCAGTCAGGGTAAGAAAGGCAAGGCAAGCAGACCGTCACGAACACATACACACAAACACACACACACATACAGGATATCAAAGGAAATTTAAGGAAGGCAGACAAAAAGCACTTTAAGGAGACCTGCCAACAAACAGACTGACTGACTTAATTTCTTACTTACTGACAAACCGACTCCCTAACTGACTGTCACACCGGCCGATTGGTTCACTGACAGATACTGACTGACATGATGTCAGTGTGACTGTTCCGACAAATGTGTCCGCGTATCCATACATGTCAGCTGTCCAGCGTGCCTTATATACTGTCCATAATCTAGCTTGATAGATGGGACAGGTCCTTTCGACCATTCTTCATAACGGGATAATCCTCCCAGTTTTGTATTAACGAGATGAAGCCAGACATTGACCGAGCGGCCGAACGAAAGACCGACGTACAGACAGATAGACAAACAGACAAACAGACAGACAAACAGACAAACAGACAGATATACATACGTACATGCATGCAGACATACAGACAGACAGAAAACGAGACAGACACACATACAGACACAGACACAAGAGATACACCACAGACAGGCAGACACAGAAAGGCATACAGACAGTCATACACGCGGAGAGAAAGACAGACAGGCAGATAGGCAGGCAGACATACAGAATGACTCCCACTGAATTCCTCCTCATGCTCTACGCCTCCGTGGCTACTCAGGTAACCAATGTTTGTCACTAAAGTCTGCTACTTTGCTAACTGCGGACAATAATGCCACTAAAACCCGTCAGCAATATTCTTGACGATCAATCATATTGCACTGTGGTAGGAGACAGGAAGAGGAGGACGAGGAGGAGGAAGAAGAGGAGGAGGATAGGGAGAAGACGGAGGAACAGAGGAAGGAGGAGCAGCAGAAAACAAGAATAGAAGGAGATGAAGAAGAAAAAGGATGGTAATGATGATTGCGATGGCGATGATGATGATGATGATGTTCATAATGATAGTGATAATGATGATAATTAATGATAGTGATAATGGTAGTGAGTGATAGTGATAGTGATGGCAATGATGATGACGATGATGACGGTAATGATGATGATAGTGATGATAATAATAATGAAAATAATAATGATAATAAATGGTTATGGTTATGATGATGACGATGACGATGATGATGATGATGATTAAACTGACGACGACGACAACAACGACGAATATGATGATGACACTAGTCTTGTGATCAACAAAGAGAAAAAGGCGAAGAACACCACGAGCTATAAACAGCACAGTCTGTCATGTACATGAATACTTTGTATAGTGCTTATTCTTTACAACAAAGGCGATGCGCGTTTTCAGTCTCACAGCCACAGTTTACTAAGAGTCGATCCGAAAGCATTTAGAGTTTAGACGACGGCTTTCAACATATACACTGTGTAAAATCGCCCAATATTTTAGTCAACGAAGCACTGTTAACACCTCCCAATATTTTACGATGAATTACCAGGACTTAGGTTGGTAACCGGAAGACGTGTAAGCCTATATGGAAAGCGGGTAAGGAGGTTACGGATGATTATTTATGACGAGCTATGGGCATGAAGAAGATGTATGGTAGAGATGGGCGGTGCATCGCGGACGGATAATGGCCTGTTAACTGCGCCCGACTTTTCGTATTTTAGGTAACCTAACACGCCCTGAAAATTGCTGCAGCTTAGGATTTTTATTGGCTAATGGGAAGACGTTGAGGAACATGCAGACATACTGGCACATACATGCAATGCTTTTGAGAAGTAGGTCCTACTTAACAGACGCCAAATTGATTTTTTTCAAAACTTATATGCATGCATAAGACTTACTTATACGCATACACCAGGTATGCACCCATATACACAAACATAATTATACATACATACATGCTTAAATAATAACTTGCCTGACTTTATAACACCTTATCTTAGGAAGTGACAGTTATTACCAGCCAACTGTACGGTCATTCCCAAATAGCGGCAATGATGGCATTCATCCCAAAATAGCTAGAAAAACTATTAGCGCAGTTGCAGCGCCTCTGTCTTGTATAATTAACTCTCTATTTAGCCATTGAATTGTTCCAGTTGACATAATATAGACTGCAAAAGTTATACAGATTTACAAAACTGTGGGAAAAATAAAATCAATAATTACAAACCAATTTCGATCCTTCCCTATTTCTCAAAGTACTTGGGAAAAAATAATGTATAATAGACTTATCAAGTACTTCACTAAAATGACTTTTATGGTTCTGCTTGAAATGCAGGACAAAATATGAGTCAATTGACCGAAATTAATTTTCTGTTGGAATTTTGTTGACCTATCTAAGGCTTTTGATACTGTAAACCACCGACTTTATAGAGTAAACTGGAACGATATCGTGTCAGATGTATGCAGCATAAATGGTTCTCCTACTACTTAAACATTCGAACACAATATGTTCGCTTTTAAAGCCAGGTATACTTATTGTATGAAACAATTGTTTCAATAAATGACTTATATATGACTTATATGACATTATGCCGACCTACCTTATCTTACCTTGCCTTCTTTTATCTTAAAGTACCTCCTTTACTTTGCCTGACCCTGTCTTAAATTACCTGACATGAGCTCACCATATCTTACCTTACCTCAACTAAATTACCTTACCTTTCCCTTTATCCTTACCTTACCTGACCTCAACAGACCTTGTCCTACCTTAGTAGAGTGCATATATTACGCTGAGTGCATTCCTCACAAGTGCATAGTAATCGTAAGCACTGCTCTCAATACACGACTCCTCGAAGCTGATTATTACCGCAAACGATACGTTCCCTAAGTGTTTGCACTCGGCGCTTGCAGAGACGCATGGCGAAGCGGGAGTCATAATAAAAGAGCTAAACTGTAGCACGGTCATAATAGCCGGGCGGAACTGTATAAGCACTAAAGGTGGAACTGACGGGACAGATTTGTTATGGGACAAAGGCAATGGGTGCAGTAACGGCTGTGTTTAGGGTCAGAGGTCACTGTTTCCGGAATAAACTTGGGTTCAATAATTATACGCTAATTTAATCTGTGTCGGGTTAACGTTAGTGTAAGATTAGGGATAATAGCTAAAGTAGTAACTTCTACAGTGCCAGTTTATTTATGTATCACGCATCACAAGGTAGTTGGAGTATATAGTGATACAGCTTATGGTGGACATGAGATAATCGCAAGTTCAAGATTAGATCAAGATTAAGGTCAAAATATAAAGATAAGATTATGGGAAGGCAGCGACAGGTAGGGACTTGGATTTGGTATAAGCGTGGGTAAAAGCCTAAGGGGTAGGGGCCATGGGGAAAGGAATCTTCAATGACAGATTACCTGAAACAGTGTGAGGCGGATCCATGAAAATAAGTACAATGTTTGGGGAATGCACCTTCACCTAGTCTCAGCCAGTTCGGGCAAAATTTCTCTTTCCCCGAAAAAGTGTCTTTGAGTAGACATTCCAAGTGGTTGATGCGTGTTAATGGCAAATATCAGGAGAAGATAGATTCATGGTTACCCATAAGTGAAAGGTCACTGTTTTGTTTCTTTTATAAATTGCTATTGCGCCCGAAATTCTTATTCCTACGGCACCTGGTGCGTTTTTCCGCTTCGTTTCCGGACGTGTCGGTCGACCTACAGAAGAGAGAGAGCGCTGGAAAGCGTCGACAGATGTCGTATCGTCACGTGATCCGGAAATGAGAGAGCCGTCCAGAGGAAGCAATGGAATCAGGTCCTAACGTCCAGGAAACACGGAACGAATGGATTCGTAATTATGAGGAGATTGGACGAACACGTGACCTGTCGGCAGAAAGCAGATGAGAGGTCAAAGTTCAAGGGCCACGTGACACTTCGACAGGTTCCGTTTGTTATATATCTTGCGCTGCAAAAACGCATGCACGCAGTCTATAATATGTTAGTTTGTATGCGTCTCTGGGTATGTCTGCTTCTGTCTGTATGTATGTATTTATGTATGTATTTAAGAATGTACGTACGTACGTATGTATGTACGTATTATTCCTATTATTATTATTCTTATTATTAGTAGTAGTATTACTACTACTACAACTATTACTACTACTAATACTACGACTACTACTACTACTGCTACTGCTACAACAACACTTTTACTACTGCTAGCACTACTACTACTTTTACTACTACTACTACGACTACTACTACTATTATTATTATTATCATTGTTGTTGTTACTATTATTATTTTTTTGCCCCAAGGTACATATGATCCCCCGGGGACTTAATATTAATTTGTTGATATGTTATTTCCAGGAAATCAGGCCTCGTCCTCCGTTATTATTATTATTATAATTATAATTATTATTATTATAATTATAATTATTATTATTATAATTATAATTATTATTATCATCATCATCATCATCATCATCATCATCATCATCATCATCATCATCATCATCATCATCATCATCATCATCATCATCATCATCATCATCATCATCATCATCATCATCATCATCATCATCATCATCATCATCATCATCATCATCATCATCATCATCATCATCATCATCATCATCATCATCATCATCATCATCATCATCATCATCATCATCATCATCATCATCATCATCATCATCATCATCATCATCATCATTATTATTATTATTGGTTGTTGTTGTTACTACTACTACTACTACTATTACTACTACTACTACTACTACTACTACTACTACTACTACTACTACTACTACTACTACTATTTTTATCATTATTATTGTTGTTGTTGTTGATGTTGTAAGTCGATTTCCAAAGCGCAAGATAATGTAGCTCTGAATGCGCCGCAAATGCGCTTGAGTAGCTGCTAATTGGATGACATATATGAGCCCTCAGCATCTTCCGACATCCCTCCAGCGATATTTCAGAATCCCGCAGCGCAACAACAAGCAGATCATTCCATGCTGTTGGGCCAGATACGGCGAATGTCGTCGCTCCAGACCCGATGACTTCCCCGTCCATGCTAGGTTGTAATTCGCAGTAAAAAGCAGATGAGACTGTCCTGGAACCGATGACGTCAGCACGCAATCATCCGTCAGGTATAGTTGTGCATGTCCTTGCAGACACTTTGAAACCAGTGTGGCCAACTTAAGAACAATCCTTGCTAATTACCAGCCAGAGCAGATGTTTGAGCTCAGTTGTGATGCGATCAAATTTTCCGAGTGCCGGATATGAATGCAGCTGCTGCTAAAATTTCTTCAAAAGTCCATACTACACACGAAACAACCGGCTGCTGCACTAGTCAAATGGCCGTTTGGGCCGCTGCATATTGCAATTTAGTGACTGTTGTCCGAGTTCTATTTGTTTGCGCTCCAATTTGGATTGTAGAATGTTCAATTTATTTGAGCATTTGGTAAGTTCTGCAAAGTGTGTTGTGAATTCTTAAACCCGTTTAGAAAACGGCGAATCGTGCGATTAAAATTAAATCAAATTTTCTGGATGCGCGGTCTAGATAGGTTGGGCCGTTTAAAACCCATTAAGCTCGTTCGTTTCATTTTGTTCGCCACCTTAGTAATAATAATTGGTTTAAGCCCATTTTAAGCCGTTAGTTTAAAAGAACAGCCCGTTACGGTATATTTAAATTTACGTTGAATGAATTGTGAAACGAATGTATGTTGGAATGTCACCATTTGTAAACAGTGACGTCGTTATTCATGTTCACTTCACGACATTCTTTTCGTTTATATTATTAATAAATAGCCTTGCAGTTAAGCGAATTCCAGAGCATGCGTGCGAGATCAACCGGGAGCTGGGGAAATGTCCCCTGCACCAGACCACGAGAAGACATCGGCTGAGCAAGCACCATCGGCTGGCTGAGCAGACACCTGCGCTGAATACGCCGATCACCATTCGGCTTCTGTCGGACGTGGTTGAAATAAGAAACGACAAAACGCCATCTGGTGCATGAAAAAGATCGAATCGATCGAAAGGAGGCGATGTGAATGGAATGGAAAACGCAGAAAGGAGTAATAGTAGAGGTTGAGATGACCTCCGCTGTGGTGACCTACACAATACTATAGTGTACATAAGAGGTTCTTGAAAGTCACTATGAAATGTTCAGATACGTACATACATACACATATATACATACATACACACATACATAAATACATGCATACATACAGACATATATACGTACATACATACATATATACATATATACACACATACTCTCATACGTACATACACAAATACGTACACATATAGTATACATACATATAATATTATATATACATACATAAGCATATACATACATATGTGCGTATACATACATACGTACATACATACACATATAGGGCCTACATACATACACATGCGTAAATACATATACATACACACATATGTACATACATACATATATACATACATACACACACACATATATATATATATATATATGCATTCATAAATATGTACATACACACACTAACATAATACGTACACACACACACATATATACATACATAGTTTTTACATACGTACATACATATACATACATACATACATACATACATACATATTTACGTGCATACATACACTTATACATGCATACATATATTCATACATACATACATAAACACATATAAATGTATACATACATACACACATACGTGCATACATACATGCATGCATACATACATGCATACATACATACGTACAAACATACGTACATGTTTGCGTACGACCACACATAATATATACATGTATGGTACTGTATTTGTATTGAA
The DNA here is from genome assembly GCA_963556255.1 of Allolobophora icterica. Lineage (NCBI taxonomy): Eukaryota > Metazoa > Annelida > Clitellata > Crassiclitellata > Lumbricidae > Allolobophora > Allolobophora icterica. The sequence goes on along the minus strand of OY744611.1, from coordinate 22,900,068 downwards.
TTTCAAAACTTATGACGCACATCTACCCAGTGCTCACCAATCAGAGAGTCTCCCAGTGCATACATATATATATATATATATATATATATATATATACATATATATACAATACGTACGTAATACGTACGTGTGTACATACACAAATGCAGACTAGTTAGCAGCTATTGCTCTAAACTAAAAACTTCCTTACAGTACAGTAAGTATAGCAACTGCAACTACAGTGTAAACTTACAGAGCTCAGTACAGCGCAGTAAATTGCAAAGTAAGGCACCTACAGTACATTAAGTACGGCATACAGAAGTACAGGACATCAAGTACAATACAGAAAGCTTGTCTGTGATATTAGAGATAATAATGAGGATGACGATCATGACGTTGATGACGTTGTTGACAACGATGATGGATGTGTCAATGAGTCTGAAATCAAACCCATGACTTGATGGGAAAGAGCCCGTCGTCTGCTTTTAATAATAAGCTGCATTAGATGACATCCTTTCATCATGACCACTTTGATCAGTCAACATCCAGTCCGGCTCTTATTCTTCTTCTTCCTCCTCCTCTTCTTCCTCCTCCTCCTCCTCCTCCTCCTCCTCCTCGTCCTCCTCCTCTTCTTCTATTTCGACTTCGACAAATGATCTGTCGAGTAAGTAAGTAAGTCCGTTTCATCTCCGTCCATTAGCAGTGATTTCGTCTTTTGCGTTTCTGATATATACACGTCTGCTTTGTCTTCGTCCAATTCTCTGCCATTCTCTCTGCGTCTCTGTGCATCCCACTCTCTTTCTGCTTCCGTGTCACTTTTTGATCCGTCTTGCTCTTTCTACCTGTGCTTGAGCTATCTGTCTCTTGCACTCGTATTTACGTTCGACTTCTACTGTTCCTGCGTCTGTGTTCCGGACTGAATAGGGACTACTTAGGTCTGCTCTGCATTTCGAGCGTTTTTTACGGCTTTCAGATTTTCCATTCCAACTACAGACTTACCTGTTCACTAAATAATTATTCTTACCCTCATCCATCTTTTCTTCTATTTTCAATCTCTCTCGTTGCAGAAGGACTCTGACCTCCACTGGACAACCACTCTGATGCGACGCAGCGCTCGTGAATAAGCGGGTGCTTGGCCCTTAGCTTTCGAGTAGTGCTTTAGAAATGTGGAGTTTGCGATAACGATTCCGCCTTAGTTTCAACTCCTCTGTTCCCGTCTCTCTCCTCTCTGTCTGTCTGTCTGTCTGTCTCTCTCTCTCTGTCTCTCTCTCTCTGTGTCTGTCTGTCTGTCTGTCTGTCTGTCTGTCTCTCTCGTGTCTCTGGAAACTGGCTCGGATCTTCCCTTGGCATGTCTGGGCAACCCCTTTCAAATGACAGAGCGCTCGTGAATAAGCTGGTGCCCTGCGCTTAGCTTAACAGTAGCGCTTCAGAAATCTAAAGTTTACGATTACGATTGCAAGTGTTTGGTCGCATATAAACGGAACCTGACCGCCATTTTGAATCTACTTATTACGGATCAACTGGATCCTGTTTGGATTGTGTCTAGCCCAAGATTTGAATGCGACCGGGAAACCTCGGATGTGGAGATGAAACGGTGGTGCACCGTGCAGAATCTGTTGAGTGGAGTCAACCATCAATCTACGACCAATGCGCCAACTACTGTCCTTCCACTGACTCGCGGTCCGAGGCATATCCGACGCTGCATCTTTATCACCTGTAAGGGACTGCCCTAGTCGGTGAGCCTATTGGGCTGTCGGGTATGCCTCGGACTGCGGTTCAGCGCAAGACAAGCAGTAGTTGGCCCATTGGTCGTAGATTGAGGGGTTGACGCCACTCCATAAAGTGTCCATGGGCATTAGATGACACCCATATGGGCTCTGTACGAGTTCCATATAAGAATGTGGGTACTAAGTGGTCTCCATGTGGGCATGCTGGAAGGGTCATGGTGTAAAATGGACCAGGAACTCTGAATACGCTGTCAACTGTCAACATTATACTGGACTACCATAAATTGTGGACCTGGTAGATTTTCCAGTTACCTGGGCATAATTAACTTCAGTACTACTTTTGTGAGGCCCCTTAAAAGGCGCTATATTAAGTGTCTAGATGTATTCATGCGCTGTCTATGTGTCTCGCTCTTTGCTTCTCTGCCTTTCTCTCCTTCTCCCTCTGTTTGTGCCTCTCGATCTCTGACTTTTACATCTCTTTAATACATCGTTTCATCTCCTCTTGTCTCCGTCTCTGAGTCTTTGTGCCTGTCACTGTCTGTTTTATGTGCATCTGCTTAGTTCACTGCCCCTCTCATTGTACCTTCTTGTGTCTCTCAACATGCCTGCCTGTCTGTCTGTCTGTCTGTCTGTCTGTCTGTCTGTCTGCCTGCCTGCCTGCCTGCCTGCCTGCCTGCCTGCCTGCCTGCCTGCCTGCCTGCCTGCCTGCCTGCCTGCATTCTGGAATATGTGCTTGCTTTCCTGCCCGAATGCCTGCCTGTCTGCACGTCGTCTGTTTGTTTATCCGTCTGTCTGTCTGTCTGTTTGTCTGTCTGTTTCTTAAGCTGCACTTCTAAACAAAATATCCAGTTATAGTTTGTCGATGGTGGATACAGGCAATGCTGCCGATTAGCCATATTAGCCACTTCAGCGATGTCAGCCATTGCTCAGCTACCCTCCTCGTGACATCTGACATCTGGCTTGGGTCGGTCGGCAAATGTCAACCATAGATTGTGGCAGATTGCTTTTCATAGTCACAGAATAAGACAAAGAACTGGCGACGTCATCGGAATGATCAGAGATAAGATAAAAAAAAACAGTGAGTGGACTCAGTAGAAGTAGTATAAGTTTGGTTCTGTTTGAAATATTTTGGTGAAGGTTTGCTCTTATACGTAAATATGAATTACTTTTAAGCCAGTAAAACTTGATTTAAAAATTCTTACCTTTGGCCGAAATATTAGCAAAAACCTGCAGGGGATTACTTTTTTGGCCCACCCTGTATAAATCTAACGTAGACATGGATGAATAGATCGCGTATATATGCATTCACAAAATAAAATAATGCGTCCTATAAAATGTATTGGGTTGCAAAGATGGCCCAAGTACTCAAAGTTCACATCCACTGGTTCTCTGCCAGCCTGACCAACGTTGCATTTATACAGCGCAATTCCATATATCCGGGTCAACACTAAGAATCTAATCTAGAGACAATCAAAGGTGTATCTAAAGCTCGGGTTTTGATGTGCACATATCTGTTGAAAGGTCACAAAAGACATTGTATAGACACCCAGATAATTATATACATGCACAAGCAGACTTATGCATGCATTATACATAGACACAAATATGAACATATATATATATATATATATATATATATATATATATATATATATATATATATATATATATATATATATATATATATATATATATATATATATATATGAGTTCGTGTTTAATTATTCAGAGTTGCTTTGCAATTGCTTCCGAGGACACGAACCGTTCAAATTAATGTCTAGAAACAGCAGACACTAGTGACGGCTAAATGTTTTCTGACATCAATTGTTTGGTAATAAGCCACATAAAAATTATCAGACAAGTCTAAGAGTGTTGCCAATATAGTCCTATAGTGCCTCTGCCAATTTAAATCAACTCTCTGGAAAGAGTGCGGCATATATATCAAATAATGTTAGAAGTGTTGTCAATTTGTGGTGTTTCTGCTAATTGACAGTAATTGTCTGGTGACAAACCTCAATCGTTGTGGCAAAAATGAGACACTTTAGAGACTGTTTAAAAAAAGAAGTGTGTCTGTCCTTTTAGAAGCATTAACAGATGTTCTATGACAGAAATTACTTTCATACCAGACAATATGTAATGTTGTGAGAGTTGAATGCAAGCTAGTGTATGACTTTCATTCATTCATTCATTTTGAAAATTTAATATAGCGCCTTCTCAAGTTACCTACTCAGAAGTGCTCCCAGCCCTAAGACAAGGTTCTGTCCTCTTGTATTATCATTATAGTATATTAAACAATAGACTAACAATATGGGCAATACATAGACAATAGGCTAGCAATATCGGCAATACAATAGACAATAGACTAACAATATGGAAAGGTTCTGTACTCTTGTATTATCATTATAGTATATTAAACAACAGACTAACAATATGGGCAGTACATAGACAATAGGCTAGCAATATCGGCAATACAATAGACAATAGACTAACAATATGGGCAATACAATAGAAAATAGACTAACAATATGTGCAATACAACAGACAATAAACTTACAATATGTACAATACAATAGACTAACAATACGGGCAATACATAATGTTCTTCCACAACTGAAAGTTACTATCTCTGTGAGAGTTCTTGCTGGCTAGTGAATAGTAGACATAGTAGACATTTAACCTTAAGAGTGCAGCCAGACAATGATGTGTTTCGACACCAGACACTGAATATCTACGAGCGTTCTGGCGACATTAGCTTCCGTCGAGAGCAGGGTGTTCCTACGAGTGTGTTTGCTAGAGCCCTATGTTCCCTGTTTGCGCTTCTGCTTCATTTTAAGAGGACACCAAATAAATGTGAATTAGTCGGGCGAGGGAGAGATACGATAGTGCGATCACGCCGATATACTATACATGGGTAGCGTCTACTCTCTGTATTAACTTCATGTGCTAGATAAAGTCCGTTGACGTCAATTATGATGACGTAGAAACGTCTAATGAATATTCAGCATGCTCGTGTGTATTTAAGTTGAGGGGTATTTTTGTAGCGCTTGTTTAGAACTGCGCAATTCCTTCGTATTTTTTCACTGTCTTTCCTTCTCCTTGCTGTTTCTAGTCCAATCCGATTTATTCTTACCCAGAGCAACCCAACCTAACCCACCCCAGTTCAACCCAACTCAAACCAAATCATCCCAACCCAAACCTGCCTAATCTAATCTAATTTGGAGATGGTTGAATGGTTACACGCTGGCACGAAGATCAGAAGGACGCGGGTTCGATACCAGCTAGCCCCACAAGGTTAACTCAACCTTCATTCCCTAGGTGGCGACTGTAAAATGAGCAGTAGGACAGATGGGCGCCTTGCGTGGCTGCCGTACAGTTAAATTCGACTTCTGTTAATTCGACTAGTAGTAGTAGTAGTAGTAGTAGTAGTAGTAGTAGTAGTAGTAGTAGTAGTAGTAGTAGTAGTAGTAGTAGTAGTAGTAGTAGTAGTAGCAGCAGTAGTAGTAGTAGTAGTAGTACTAGTAGTACAAGTAGTAGTAGTAGTAGTAGTATCATTATCATTATTATCATCATCATCATCGTCGTTGTCGTCGTCGTCGTCATCATCATCATCATCATCATCATAATTATTTTTATTACTATTATAATCCAATTCAGTCGCAACTAAACCAACATAAACTAATCGAATCGAACCGAAATCAAACCAAACCACCCTTATGAAATCTAATTCAACCCAACCTACTATCTAATCGAATCCATTCCAATCTAAGCTAATCCAACGAATTCAATTGCGCCATAATGCACAAGACATAAATATCCACTTATGTTCACCCTCTGTTTTCCCCGTCCTATAAATCACCCCTTCCTCCTTCTCGTGCGAAACTGACACTATAGGCGCCCGGAAATGCAATCTCTATTAGCGACTTCCGGTTGACCCGCAGGCGGGGTCACGTGAACCGAACCGGAAACGGAATTCGATTGAACGACCGTACGCACTTCTTCCGGTTGTGTCATCAGCACATCTCCAGATTAGGATCTGCCTCAGCAGCCAGCCCCAGGCACACATACACGCACAGGTACACCCAGAGGCACACATATATACACATACACATACATGCACACATACATGCACACATACAGACGCTGATCATCTTCTTCTTCCTCTCTATTCCTCTGTGCCTCCTTTTGCCATCCTTCTCCATCTCCTCTTCCTCATCCTCTTCATCATGCGTCTATTCATCCTCTTTCACACCTGCCTCATCCTCATCTTCCTCATCCATTCTCTTCCTCCTCCAGTTCATCTTCCTATTCATCATCAACATCATCATCTTTCGTCTCCTACACTCCTTTTCACCTCTATCCTCCTCCTCCTTCTTCCTCCTCCTCTTCTTTTTCCATATTCATCATCGTCTTCCTCATCCTACTCGTCTTCCTCATCCTCTTCATCCACTTCCTCCATCTTCTCCTCCTCCATAAGTCCTATTCCTCTCCTCCTTATCATCACCTTCCTCCTCCTCTTCATGCACTTCCTCCAACTCCTTCTCCACCTCCACGCTTCCTCTTCTTGCATCCTGCTTCTCTTCCTCCTTGTGCTTCTCCTCCTCTTGCTATGGTCATCGTCATACAACTTACGGCCACTCGTGTATCCGATCTTGGCACTATGTGTGTGTATGCGTGAAGTGTATGCAGAGGTTGTGGGTGAATGGACGAGTGGATGGGTGGGTGGGTGCGTGGGTTGGTATGTGGGTCGATTAATATGCGGCTGGGTGGCTTGTGGGTGTGCGGATTGGTTTCGATGTAATTGCAGCGGTTTCAATTGGTAAGGATGACATAACCTACATGTAGCTGTGATGAGCTTATATTGCCAGCAATCTCTCTCTCTCTCTCTCTCTGCCTGCCTGCCTGTCTGTCTGTCTCTGTCTGTCTCTGTCTGTCTCTGTTTATCTCTGTCTGTCTGTCTGTCTCTGTCTGTCTCTCTGCCTGTCTGTCTGTCTGTCTGTCTCTCTCTCTGCCTGCCTGCCTGTCTGTCTGTCTCTGTCTGTCTTTGTCTGTCTCTGTCTGTCTCTGTCTGTCTCTGTTTATCTCTGTCTGTCTGTCTCTGTCTGTCTCTCTGCCTGTCTGCCTGTCTGTAGGCAGACTGTCTGTCTGTCTGTCTGTCTGTCTGTCTGTCTCTCTCTCTCTCTCTCTCTCTCTCTCTAAATATATACGCATCTACTGGTTATGAATAGTATCCGTCGTCGTCGCCAGATGGCCGTGCTTTTATCGATCGTTGGCGCCAGAATTTCGTCGAAGCGTTACCGACATTTTCGTTCCGGTTCACGGATTCAACGCTCGGAAAGAGACAGAACAGGTCACCTCATTTCGTCTGTATCACCACCTTCACCCCATTTCTCGGCATAAATGCCACTTTGTTATCGTTTATAACTGTCAATGTCTCTCTCAGTCTCTTCGTCTGTCTTTGTATCTCTCTGTGTCTGTCTCTTTTTGTCCGTGTCTCTGTATCTGTCTCTGACACTGTTTCGGTTGGTGCGCTAAATCCAGATCTGCATAGCGACATCAATGTAGATTTAGGATTACATAAGGTGAGATTAGATTATAGATCTAGATTTAGGATTAAATACGGATGGATTAGATTACAGAACCAGAACTGGACCGAGATACATCAATCAATCAATCAATCAATCAATCAATCAATCAATCAATCAATCAATCAATCAATCAATTTATCAATCAATCAATCAATCAATCAATCAATCAAATCTTTTTATTGAGGCCGTTTGAAACCAAAGCAGTATCAACATAGCAGTATTAGCATTTGCATCAAAAGGAGGCCCAGAAGGGATAATAATCCCGTTAGGTATGGTCACCTAAGATTCATTACCATCAGAATAAATGTCATTTTAAAAGTCTTGCAATTAATATTCAAATCATCTACTTCGATCAAAAAGAAGTGAACAAGATAAATATAAATTCGAACTTAAACCGAGATAAATGTCAGAATAGATTGCTGATCAAGATCTAGGACTGAATCCAGGCCCAGGTGGGATCCAGGGTGGGGATTGTCTGAAGGTTGGCGTTCAACCCCCTAGTCTTTCTCAGGACCCCACAGTTAAGTCTTCACTGCACACCCCAGGAGGATCGTTTCCAACCCCTCAGTTGTGCTAGTGTGATTTAGCATTATTTGACTCTGAGTCTCTGACAAAGAGAAGAAATTTCCATGTTGTATCATGTATGAATTGTTTGCATTTTCTCAACAAAGGAATTGATTTTGATTCGAGTCTGACTTGCAAAACTGCTAGCGTTGAAATCAGCTGCTTTCAAATTTCGTTGACATCAGTTTGCAAAATACGAATAAAATGTTCAACACCCAGTCTTTCTCACACTGGTTGGATGAGATGAAATAAGGAAGATATGCCTGATGGTCAAGTTACATGTGTTGTATTTGAGACAGTCACTGACCCCCCGCAGGAGTCGGCAACATCAAAAGAAATGCTAATAGAAGCGCCCTTTCAGATTCAAATCGCGGAACCGATTCGGTTCCACCGGTGCAGATGACGATAGACGACACGGAGTGACCCAGCGAAGCGTAAACAGAATCAAATGCCCTGTCTACGGACGCCGGATGTTGGCGGACGCGACTGCGGATTAGACTAAAAGCATGCTTCGATAAAAAAAGGCAACACGGTCTATAACAGGAACAAAAGGAAACCAAAAGAAACTGACAGGAACAAACAAAAACCAGCAGGAACTAACAGCAGCCTAGAAGAAACGAGGGGAACAGAGAGTAACCAACAGGAACCAATAGGAATCTAAGAGAAATGATGGGAACTAAGCGTAATTAAACGGAACTAGAAGGAACCGATAGGAATTGACAAATATAAGCACTTACCAAGAACCTATAGGAACAAACAAAACACCAAGCGCTACCAAGAGAGGGATCGATAGGAACTGACAAAAACAAACACCAGTCAAGAGAAAGCGACAGGAATCCACAGGAACAAGCATCAACCAAGAAGAACCATTACGACCAAGATGTTCAACAAATCTCAACATGAACCAACAGGAACCTAGGAGAACCTTAGAGAAACTAAAATAAGACAATCGGGATATGTTACCGTCTTCAGCCAATAGGAACCTATACCGTAATCTAGTAACCGATTTCAGCCAATAGGAACCTATACCGTAATCTAGTAACCGACTTCAGCCAATAGGAACCTATACCGTAATCTAGTAACCGACTTCAGCCAATAGGAACCTATACCGTAATCTAGTAACCGACTTCAGCCAATAGGAACCTATACCGTAATCTAGTAACCGACTCCAGCCAATAGGAACCTATACCGTAATCTAGTAACCGACTTCAGCCAATAGGAACCTATACCGTAATCTAGTAACCGACTTCAACCAATAGGAACCTATACCGTAATCTAGTAACCGACTTCAACCAAAAGGAACCTATACCGTAATCTAGTAACCGACTTCAACCAATAGGAACCTATACCGTAATCTAGTAACCGACTTCAACCAATAGGAACCTATACCGTAATCTAGTAACCGACTTCAACCAATAGGAACCTATAACGTAATCTAGTAACCGACTTCAACCAATAGGAACCTATGCCGTAATCTAGTAACCGACTTCAACCAAAACGAACCCAGACAGGACTCTATACACAGCAAATGACTGGATGCAACGGATACACCTACAGAAACCAACAGAAACTGAAAGAAACCGAAGCAAACCACGAAGTGTCAGTTAAAGAAAACACTTGCTTACTTATTTACTTATTTTATAATTTTTATTTCGATTTATTACTTCTATGTTTTACAATCAATGCTTCTAGCTACTGTACCATTATGCGTTTGCTAATGGTGTAATAAAGAATATACTTATTTTACTTACTTATAAATATAACGAACTAACTTCACAACAGGAATCAAAGGAAGCAAAGGAACCAACAGAAACCAAGAGGAACCGTACAAAGGAACCAAGATAAACCGATTTAAGTAAAGGAAGGAACGAAGGAACGAAAGACCAAAGGAGGGAGAACAGACAGAAGGAAGAAAGGAAAGAAGGTAGGAAGTGATGAATGAAGGCAGGACAGAAGGAAAAACGGTAGGAATACTTAAAGAAAGGCAGATGAACGAATAACGAAAGCCATAAAAATATGAAACATGACAAAAAAGAAAAGGTTGAAGAATTGAGGAATGGAGCGAAACGAAAGTAAGAGGATATAGGTGGTATCTGTAAGAGAGACAGACAGACAGACAGACAGAGACATAGACAGAAGCAGAAAGAGAGAGACACAGAGAAAGACATAGAGGATGAAAGAGAGAGGATTAGGCCGAGAGGATTAGCGGACGAGGTCGCGGCTTTCAAGTGAAAACGGACCGGATGCGAAAGCTACGGATGAAGCGGATTTGACGAAGAGAGAGAAGGACAGGAACAAGGACGAAGAGGGACAAGAAGAAGGACGGAGAAAGACAGGAGAAGACAAAAGAGAAAGACAAAGAAGAGACAAACAGTCGCCGATTCATTTCTTAATTGAATTTCGGTGTCAAAGCAAAAGCCTTTTTTGGCGATCAATAACAGAAGAAATGTCGTCGTTGTCATCACAGTCATCATCATCATCGTCGTCGTCGTCGTTGTCGTTGTTGTTGTCGTAGTCGACGGGCTAATCATCATGAGATGCCGATGAATGAGAGAACGGTCAATAGCCACATATGTCAACGCATTAGAAATGTCAGCGGGCGGGAAATATTGACAGTGCGATGCGCCGGACTATACTTGTACAAATGAGTGTACATGACACACACACACACACACGTATGTAAACATATGTACACACAGATATACGCATATGACCATGCATATATATACACGTACATGCATACAAACATAAATACACGCATACATACATATATTTATGCATGCGAGGTATTTAAAAGGCACTATATTTAGTGTCTTCATACATACATACATACATACATACATACATACATACATACATACATACATACATACATACATACATACATACATACATACATACATACATACATACATACATACATACATACATACATACATACATGCATGCATGCATGCATGCATGCATGCATGCATGTAAATATACGCATACATGTGTACATATATACATACAGTCATACATTGTATTGTATCTAGAAATTTATAAAACGCCTCTCGCAGAATAACTATTCAGAGGCGCTCTCAGCACAGAAGCCCCGGGGAAACAGAAATGCCTTTAGGGAACGCGACACAGATAAGGAAAAGTCAGTCATACATACATACATAGACACATACATACATACATACATACATACATACATACATACATACATACATACATACATACATACATACATACATACATACATACATACATGCATACATACATGCATACATACATACATACATACATACATACATACATGCATACATACATGCATACATACATACATACATGCATGCATACATACATACATACATACATGCATACATACATGCATACATACATACATACATGCATGCATACATACACGTGTGCATGTGGACTTTAGCTAATGTGATGCATGCGTTAGGATCTGTTAAGCTGCCTTTAGTAAATGCAGGCACTCTAAGTGGAGCAATTTGTTCCCTTCACCATCTGACAACAAATTCAACGATTTAACCTATGGATTGACCTCTAACCTCTGACGACAAATTAAGGATTATGATAAGATTAGAGGATACAATAGGATAGGAAAAGATGATACAATAGGATACGATAGGGTCGGATGTGATGAGTTGATAGGAAAGGAAAGAATAGGATAGGATAAAAATAAGATGATACAAGAGGATAGGATAAGATGATAGGATGGGATAGGATGAGATGAGTTGATAAGAAAAGAAATGATAGGAGTCTTATAACGTTACTTCGAGTAACATTACAAGATTACAGGTTATGGGATGCACAGTATTTGCTTCATGTTCAAGGAAATGGCAAATAAAACAATAATTAGAAATTATTCTATTGTCTCCGGACATTGTTTTAAGAGCCTGTGGGAGCATAACTACATCAGGCCAAAAAAGTTAGAAATTATTAAAGAAAACATAATAGAACAAGACTCGTGACCATGCATACATCATGCATGTAAAGCGATCGCATATATGATTTCATGTTTATATACATATATTCATTTTTATATTGATAAAATATATACACCTATATAAGAGTAAATTAGGTTATTCGGGTGAGCGAGTGTACGGCCCGAGGGGAGATAAATAGTTGTGGCGGTCATCGAGCCACGCGGTACAATAATCTAATTTCTTACAGGAATGCTCATAAATATATTGGATGGAACTGCATACTTAGGACATAGCAAGTTATCACACGGCCATTGTGTGTATGATCTTGTATGTTGTGTCGTTTTGGAGTTATAAGCCTGTATCATGTTATATTATTGTCATATCATGTAGTTTTATCCTGTCTTATCCTATCCTATCATCTCATCTCATCCCACCCTATCCTGACGTATATCCTACCATATCCTATCACCTCGTCCTATATATCCTCTCATCTCAGCATATCATATCATATCCTGTCCTATCTCTCATCTCATCCTATTCTATCATAATTATCATCCTATCCTGTACTGTCCCATCATCTAATTTCATCTCATCCCATTCTATCCTATCCTATTATGTAATAGGAAAGGATAGGATGAGATGAGATGAAAGATAGGATAGCCTTATCTTATCCTATCCTATCATCTCATCTCATCCTATCCTATACTATCCTATCCTATTCTATCCTATCATCTCATCTCATCCTATCCTATACTATCCTTTCCTATTCTATCCTATCGCCTCATCCTATCCTTTGCTATCCTATCCTATCCTATCAACTCATCCTATCCTTTGCTACCCTGTCCTATCCTATCCTATCCTATCCTCATCTAATCTCATCCTATCGCAACCTATCATATAATCTTATCTTATCTTATCCTATCCTGTCGTATTATCTTATCTTATATTACCTTGTGTAGGCTATAAAATAATATGCTGATGCATTCTATGCAATGATCTGCCATGCTATCCTATGCCATGCAATGCCATTCCGTGGAAAACTCTGCAATGTCTAATAATAATAATTGTGTGCCGCACATTCTGATTGCGTGTCTATAATCGATCCGAAGGACACTACAATGGTTTCCACTGTGGATCAATTTAGCAGAGACATACGAGAAGGGTCCAGGAATGGTGTCCACGGTCTAGACAATATTTGCTACAGTTATTACCAGCGTATGTTTAGACAGACCTATATATTTTACGTACATCTATTTAAAGTTGTACATTGTGGTGATGGACTATATATATTGTCTATAGTTGAAATAAATAAGAGACAGTTTCTAATATATATATGGGCATTATAGCTATATGTATAGGATAGACCAGATATAAGTGTGTGTGTTTGCGTGTGTGTGTATACGTGTGCGTGTGCGTGTGTGTGTGTGTGTGTGTGTGTGTGTGTGTGTGTGTGTGTGTGTGTGTGTGTGTGTGTGTGTGTGTGTGTGTGTGTGTGTGTGTGTGTGTGTGTGTGTGTGTGTGTGTGTGTGTGTGTGTGTGTGTGTGTGTGTGTGTGTGTGTGTGTGTGTGTGTGTGTGTGTGTGTGTGTGTGTGTGTGTGTGTGTGTGTGTGTGTGTGTGTGTGTGTGTGTGTGTGTGTGTGTGTGTGTGTGTGTGTGTGTGTGTGTGTGTGTGTGTGTGCATGTATAGGCTTAGAAATTAACTAGAACTGCGAATTCGCATGTTCCCAGTGCTTCTGTAGTCTGTGCCTGAAACTAGAATTGGAAAATTAACGTGTTCTATTGGCATGCTTATTTTGTGCCAAATTCTATAACATACTCATTCACTGTTCTAGAGGCGTGTCTACTTTGCGCCCAGATCTAGAACTGCAAGGTAGGCTTAACGTGTTCTAACGTCATGTTTAGTTTGTACCTCAAATTATAGTACTGTGAATCAAAGTGTTATAAATGTATGTTTATTTTGTACCCAAAATTAATACTGCGACTTCTAAACATAGATTTATTTTGTACCTAATAATTAGCATGCCCTTCTGCGGGTTCTAAACGCATGCTTATTTTGTACCCGAATCTAGTGTTGTGGTTTAATTAAGCCACTTATGATTCTGACCGCGACACTCACATTCATTAGCATTCATGACATGCGTGACATAAGACGTCCAGCTTGCCCATAAGAGATGAGCCAGCGGGTGTTTTCTAACAGCTGATTGATAGGCGTAGGTTGTATATTATGCATGAACTCATAATCTACATGCATATGCATGATGTCACCTGTGTTACGTAGTGGACAGTATACATGTGTAAAAATACAGTAACACACACTATGATATAAAAAAACAGCTATGCTTTCAGCACAGTTATTACGTATGTAACCAATCAGAGAGCATCTCGTCAGTAGGTATACTTTTGGAGAGGCGCTATAAAAATGCCATGAATGAAAGTAGAAATGAACATTAGATCGTAATTCGCCGTTCGCAGAGGTAGCAGACTACTACCAGACCCATATTATTCATCAAACGATACGTCACGGAAATTACCATTACGTAACCGGTTATTTGATATAGCGCCGTTTCAGAATCTCATCAAATCGAACAGCCTGCATAATTAGGAATAGATATTTAACCCATAAGCAAAACAATGCACAGAAAACTGGAAGAGTGGCCACAACGGCGGCCCACGCACACACGTAGAGTCCAGCCGACAGATTTCCGTCCATAGTTGAAAGATGGCATCATGTTCAGAGTCCCTGAGCTGCGTCGATTTTGTGGGGGCTACGACGGCGGCAGCGTTCGAAGCACACGTTACACCTCCGCTCTGTAGTCCCTCGTATACATAGGTGACCTTCCCAATATGGCAACCATAATTTCGACCTGACACAGAAACTGGCCCAAAATTCATTAATGTCAGAATTGAGTTCGCTAACACCGGTGAATACGCCGATTGTCCCTCACATCTTTTGTGTTGCTGAAAAATGTTGGCCATAAACATTACGGAACAGTATTTACGCCAGGTAGACTATGCATCATAATGAAATAATTGTAGTAAATTAGTTTCTTTTCTGATCATGACAGTCAATCATTTTAATGCATTTGTCAACCAGAGACGTAACTTTGGTCTGGAAAGTGGGGATAACAAATTTCGCATTGTTTCAGCTTCGCGACTGTTAAATAATTATGACCGACTTCGTTTATATTACGAGCATAATAACAAGCATAATAAGAATTATAGGCCCAATATTGATAATAATAATAAAAGCAACAATGATTAATTATTAATAACATGAAGGCGATGATGATTGTGATCACACTGATGATAATGCTCGGCTATTGTTTTGCATATATTGAGGGCTTCCTCCAATAAAAAAAATAATCATGGACAAAACGAGGGTTTGAAAAGTGGGGGTACGGTACCTTCCAGCCCAAAAGAGTGGTGGGTACGGGTACCCTTCGTATTCCCGTAAATTGCGCCTATATGGTGTCAACAGAAACGGAACAATTGTTTTTCGCTGGTAGGAAAATAATTGTTCGTTTATCTACGCACATGATAACATCAGCGATCAGAGCTATTAGCACTCGAGGTTAATGAAGCGTCGAAGTTGTAATTGCTGATATACACAGCGCAGTATCAAGGCGATATATATCAACTAGTATCAATTACATTATGGGACGCGGTGGTGCAGCGGTATGGTCTGTGCCTTGAAACCGGAGGGTCGCAGGTTCGAATCTACCTCAGACCAATGCGTAGCTGCCTTGGACAAGTTGCTCGCCCACAATTGTCTGTGAGGAAGGCAACGGGAGACCACTTCACTCATCTCTTCCCCGGTGGCATAAAAGTCAATGGACCTGCCTTCGGACAGAGAACTCATCATCATCGTCATCGTCATCATCATCGTCATCATCATCATCATCATCATCATCATCGTCGTCGTCGTCGTCGTCGTCATCATCATCATCATCATCATCATCACCATCATCATCATCATCATCATCATCACCACCATCATCATCATCATCATCATCATCATCATCATCATCATCATCATCATCATCATCATCAATTACAATACATCCCATTGAAAAGCCGACTAGATGAACAAAGGACAAGAGTCCAGTGTTTCTTTCTAAAAGAGTTACCGTGCAATTTAAAGTCTTCTGACGATATCTCCAACTTACGCTCGATTCTAGCACAAGGACTTCGGATATCCCGCACATTTGTCTAACATTTAAAGTATGAGTCTAGAATTACTCCGTCATACGTTCCGCGAGAAACTAGTCCGACTTTGATACTTTTAATCCCGTGATGATACCTCACACACGTCGTTCGGCTACGTTCGGCTCCGCTCGGGCCCCGTCGGCACTTCACGTCAACGGTCGGCACTTCTCGGCGCTGATAAAAAATGCATAGGAACGGCGCCGGCGGTTGAAGGCGCGGGTTCGGTCTGAGGCTGCCCGCTTCACAGTCGCCTCCCGCTGAAAAATACATGGACTGGTCGGTTGTTGGTTGGGTGAGGCGTTGGTCGAGTCGACAAATGTCGTAAAGCAAAGGCGCCGTTATGAATACGAATGCACAACGGTGGCTGTGACACACGCCTGCTTGTCATACACCGAGCTCCCCTATGGGGTGGACGTGCCTCAGTAATCATGGGAAGGGTAACAAATCTTCTGATCTAACCCTTCTTATCTAATCAAATCTGAGCTGACTCGATCCTATCTCATTCCCACTCGTTCTAACCCCACCCCACCCTCCAGTGTCTGATGAGGGTGGGTAGATAAGTGAAAAACTGCTCCTACCCTAACATTCCCTCTGAATCAACCTCATGTCGGCAGTGTAGGCCAGCCTCTGAGAGGCGACATTTACGCCTAAAGGGCAGCGCGTGATTCCTTATGCAGTATATATGATAACGGCATTATTTTATTTATGATGCCTATATAACGCGCCATTATCTAATGACCAAGCATCAATCGATGGCGCTGAGCATTTGTGAAGTACTTTCTCAAGGTCCCTACACGACATAGGGTAGGCTCAAACCCGTACTGACAGTCTTACAAGACGAGCCTTCTAACTAATCGGCTACCGTGACCCAAAATCTCATCAGGCGTAATTGGATTAGATTGGTTTGATTAGGTTGGATTGGATTAAGCTAGACTGCCTCTCATCTTCACGAAATCTACGGACGTTGTCAGCCGGTGTTGTTCTGGCCACACTGATGTCTGGTCCTAGCAGATATTACTGCTGCCAGGCGTCTGTGGCTTGGCATAAATTACCAGTTAACGGGACATTATGGTTGCGAATGAACGCCAGATGAGGAAATCAGGTGAACGTGCTGAGACCATTAAACAGGTAGTCGATTTTAGAAAACAGGAAGGAAGCAAGGAAATTACAGGTAAGCCAGGTAAGCAATTTGGCACGTAGACTGTAGGCCGGAAGGCAGACAGGTAGGCAGTCAGACAGGTAGGAAGACAGGCAGGAAGACAGGCAGGAAGACAGGCAGGAAGACATACAGTAAGGAAGACAGACAGGAAGGCAGACAGGCAGGCAGGAAGACAGACAGGCAGGCAGGAAGGCAGGTAGGAAGGCAGGAAGGCAGACAGGCAGGCAGGAAGGCAGACAGGTAGGCAGAAAGGCAGACAGGCAGGTAGGCAGGAAGGCAGACAGAAAGACAGGCAGGCAGGAAGGCAGACTGGCAGGCAGACAAGTAAGTAAGTAAGTATATTCTTTATTATATCACCTGCAAACGCACTGTGGTTAACAATACAGGTTATACATATAGATGCAGGAAGGCAGACAGGCAGGAAGGCAGACAGACAGACAGGCAGACAGGCAGACAGGCAAGAAGGCAGACAGGCAGATGGAAGGGCGGATTTTACCAGTATATGAAGAGCATACATGCAGGCAGATACAAGCACACACTCACAGTCAGACAGGCAAACATATGACAGAAAGACACACTGATCAACAAACACACAGAAGAATAAAGAAATAGACAAACAGATAGGCAACAGCACAGGCTGACACACAGGTAGTAAGTCAAATAGATAAATGCATGCAGTCAGGCAGTCATCTTTGTCACTAGACATACACACAGATAGATAGACAGACAGACAGACATATGGACAGCGACACCTGCATAATTCTTGGCTTTTACACCAGTAAGCCCAGAACACTTTCTCGACGGATACATTGCTAATGCACTCTCGTTGCCTAAAAGCATTGCCTCGCGTCCCAGAGCACCAAGCACCGACCCACTGACCCACCGTCTGGCGCCAGTCACCGACTCAGACATATCTCTCGCCGCGAAGGTAACGCCTCCTAAGATTAGGAAATGTTCCGACATAAATGAAAGGTAAATGAAAGGTAAAATCTACTGTACGGTGACCGATATCTTTACAACGCAATACCCTGACCCTGACCCTGACCCCGACCATGACCCTGACTCTAACCTACTGATTGTCCGACTGCAAGAATGAGTGACTGACTGACCGACTGATTCACTGCCTGTCTGCCTGCCTACCTGACTGGCTCACTGGCTGGCTTGCTGATTGATTACTTGCTTACTGACTGAGTGACTGATAATTGATTGACTGACTGAGTGACTGAGTGACTGATCGACTGACTGACTGACTGACTGACTGATGGACTGACTGACTGACAACCGATTGACTGACTGACTGACTGATTACTTACTTACTTGCTTACTTACTGACTGACTGACTGGCTGACTGCCTGACAGCGGACTCGAGCCATGTCACGTAGTAAGTGGTGCAAGTGGCACAGGTGGTATAAGTGGTAAGTGCTGGCCATTTCGACACCTGTCGACGCCAATATACGTCCCTGTGAGTTAGGTCGTAAAACGTCTGTGTCTGCCAAAGCCATTACCATCAAAGACACTGCAAATGCAGCAGTAGCATTTCGAGTCGAAAGGGGGCGCCATGGGGGTCACTGAGTTCAAGTGAGGTACTGCTTTTAGACGTATGTCAGTCGCAAGTCTACAACTGACCAGAAGCACTAAAAACGCTACACTGCTTTTCTCCGTTGGATAAATGTATGAATGGATGGACGGATGAAGGAATGAATAGATCGATAGGTAGATAGGTATGTAGGTAGGTCGGTAGGCACATCTACCTATCGATCTATATAGACAGACAGACAGACAGACAGACAGACAGACAGACAGACAGACAGACAGACACACACACACACACACACACACACATACATACATACATACATACATACATACATACAACACACATAGATAGTTAGAGACATAGATACCCGGCGAAGCACACATTCCAGTGACTCACCGACCCCTCTCGGTCTGAAACCATACATAGATACACACATACATAGGCAGATAGACAAATAGACATGGAAGCAGACAGATAGACGTACGGTATTATTTACGTATTGGATGACATCTTCGCTTTTATTGTCATAACATCATTTAATCTTGTGAGCAGCATCTTTAACGTTTCATACAATCACCGTGTATATCACCAGATGACTAAGTAACCCAACCCAACCCAACTTAACCAAACCCAACCCAACCCAACCTAATCCAACTCAACTTAACCCAACGTAACCCAACCTATAGCCTGACATTCTTCTTACCTAACGTTATTTTACCTGCGAAGCCTGACGTCACTGTTTAACTTAACATACCTTAGCTTACCTGACCTGCGTCTACTTTACCTTCCACACCATACCTCCAAGGCTGTAGCTCAGTCAATCTCGGAGGACTTACACTTCACCGATTCCAGGCAGCCAATGTTCATTCTTTCCACCCATTTCTTAATTTGCTTCTCATTGATTACCACTCTCCTTGAGCGAACTGCCTCCCTAATTCCCTAATTACCTAATTCGCTAAGACGTACAATCAATCAACACCTCTCCCTACCCACCACTCCTCTGCCTACTCCACGACCTAACTGCCCACATCATAAGGACAAATTTTACAAGTACCACAAAGATTCCCTACCCAATTATCTCGTGTCTCTGTCTCTGTCTGTGTGTGTCTGTGTGTGTTTATGTGTGTGTCTGTCTGTTTGTCTGCCTGCCTAGTCCTCTCTTCCTTTGTCTCCCAGAACGCCTAATTCTCTTACCTGATGGGTGCCAATCGGTCTGGCAATGGAAATCGATTTTACACGCCGGCAGGAGTAATCCCACGAGTGTTTGGTCCTCCTCGATCGGCCTATACGCACAGCCTCTCCTCCCGATTCATGCGCAGGTAAAGCCATATATACACTCGCCACTACACACATGCTTGCTCACACAACGCTGGCACGCTATAGTCGGCTCACCTGGCTGGGCGAACAAGCGCACCGAGTGCAGTAAGGTTTTGTGCGGTGTCAGGTTTGAGACCGAAGAAGGTTCGGTGCGTCACTGGAATTTTCGCTTCGCCGGGCGGAGATTATTATAGTAATAGTAAAAAGTATTCATTATTGTTATTATTATAATTATTATTATTATAATTATTGTTATAATTATTATTATTATTATTATTATTATTATTATTATTATTATTATTATTATTATTATTATTATTATTATTATTATTATTATTATTATTATTATTATTATTATCACCATTGTTATTATCATGTCATAACATTGAGAAGAACGATAAAACGATAGTAACAGTGACGATTTTGTGAGGTCCATAGACAAGCGCTATATATACGTGTCTGATGTATACAATAACAATATTACTTTTGTTACAATAGTAATAGTAATTATTATGATTAAAATTGTTACGAGCGCAGTCACACAGGAATTAGAATCTGAGGCGCGGTTAATTAGTTAGTGGCGAGGTGAAACGCAGTCTGATGCCAAGAGGTTTGAATAGGCTCGGCTCAAGACATTTGGCGGCCCTAGGCAAAGCGGCAAACCGGCGCCCTAGGCAAACCGGCGGCCCTAGGCAAACCGGCGGCCCTAGGCAAACCGGCGGCCCTGAGCAAACCGTCCGAAATTTTTATATTTTCGTCATGGTAATTTCGTCCATCCTTTTTGGAATTTCATCTTACAAAAAAAGTTGATGACCTGTTTTTTTAGTCATTCGCCTCACAAATGAATGTCATGATTTTTTTTAACAATTCACGGTTACACCTGCGCGATTTATTACACCAGCACTATCAACCAACACTATAACACTTCCATCTAGCGAATAACAATTAAATAATTAAAAAAATGCAAAATGGGCGCCCCTAAAAATCGGCGGCCCTAGGCGGCTGCCTAGTTTGCCTAACGGACGAACCGGGCCTGGGTTTGAAAGCCAGCGAGCAGAGTTTTCCAGCGTCTGTTAAGGAAGACAGTTCGAGCATTAGAGTAACAATACTATAGTAGATTCCGTGTCTTGTTCGAAGCGACATGGAATGCACGAGACTCCATAACAGTTCTGTATCGTGGATTAACCAAAAACCGAAAACTGAAATTCACCGGTCCCGTAGAGAGATATGCAAAGAGAGATTGAAAATAGATCGGAGTGCTCGCGATAAAGATTTGATTGGGCAGACAGGCCAGTTTAAATCTTGTTATGAATTCTACAGAAGCCAATGCAACTGACCTAGTAGGGTTAAGGAGCTTGTATGAGTACTTACGCGTAGCACAACGCCGATCAAAGCATTCTGGATGCGTTGAAGCCTTTTGACTTTAAGATGTAAGATAACAGCGAAAACCGAGTTGGCACAATCGAGGCGAGAGCTCACAATTTAAGAGAGCAGGCTGTGGTTCGTGACATGTCTTTGGTAATAGCTGGCCTAATTTGACGCATTGCCTGATGCTATAAAACAAGGTTTGCAATTGTTTTCCTGTGGTGTCCGAAGGCGAGAATTTTCAGAGTTTTACTCCAAATGTTTTGATGGTGTTTGATCACGGAACAACAGTGCCAGCAAGGTCAACGCTGGAATGAGAAGGGAGAGAACGCATTACATTCTCGCCTAGAATTTATCGTAGCAGCAATGACGGAGGTTGTTGAGAGGCAGATTATGGGGAGCACGGTGGGATATGCAAATCATGCGAAATATATTAGCAGTAATGGAGTTTATAATAATGAGGAGCGGAATAGGAAAGGAGAATATGGCATGGGAGGCAGAAAAAGACGGAGATTATCGGAGCAACTTATGAGAACATGCAATGGAATAGGTGAAGACAGACAGTGGGGTGGATGGATACATAGATAGATAGATAGATAGATATATAGATAGATAGATAGATAGATAGATAGATAGATAGACAGACAGACAGACAGACAGACAGGCAGACAGACAGACAGTCAGTCAGACGGACGGGCGGACGGACGGATGGATAGATAGGTAGGTAGGTAGATGGATGGATGGATGGATGAATGGATGGATGGACGAACGGACGGACGGACAGGTAGATAGATAGATAGATGGATGGATGGATAGATGGATGGATGGATGGATGGATGGATGGATGGATGGATGGATGGATGGATGGATGGATGGATGGATGGATGGATGGATGGATGGATGGATGGATGGATGGATGATGGGGTATTGGGTGGGTGATTTGGGTGGATTGTTGGTCGGGTGGACGGACGAACAGAGGAACGGACGGATGGATGGATTGGCCACGACGATATTGAACAGTAGCCTAGATTATTAATAGAAGATTTCTAGGAAGAAGATTACGGCATTCATATTCTCGGATACACAAGTGGCAACAAAGATTAGACGGAGGTAATTTATATTATGAGCCAAAAATCTGCAGGAAATAATTTGCAGTTGAATAGGAACAATTCCTATAAGATGCTTATTCCCTCAAACGCTTCACTGCCAATAGGTGAATCTCATGTTAGCGGTTCAATTCCCGGCATCGATAGAAACTTCTTGTCCCTAACAACCCTGTCAATGTAATTTAGGATAACGTAATATAATTTTAATGCAAATTAGTGTAGCATAATAAATTAACTATTGCGAAACATCATACCGCGCATCGATGGCCGCGTTACAGTATAACACGTTATTTAACATATCTTGCAGTTGGTATTAATATTGCAAAATGATGCTATGTGCGGTTCTTAGTTGTTTTGAAAGGTAAAAGAACCGCTATATAAATTACCAAATATATTTCTTTCATGTAGTGCCTTGTGATTATGCTAAGCATTTATACAGCGCCTTTTATAGTAGCATTGAACTTGTTCTGTAATGCAACGACTGCAGATTGGAGTCTGCTGAGCGAACTCCATGTAACTACCCAGGACAAGTTGTTTACGTGCATTTATCTCCGTCACGAAGCAATAGTTCTAGAATTTCGTACCGACGTAAACTGGAATCAGAACTCTAGAGATGCGACCGGTCCGTGACCTTGACCTTTGAACTGGCTCAAGGACCGAAGAATACGAAATGAGCAGCTCTCCTAGGCTTCGCATTAGGTATGGGAGCCTTTGCCTTACTTGTTTTATAACACCTTGACAGTGTGAAACACGAACTTACCCCACTCGGTGCTGTTTATCCCAAGCCGGGCAGCTGAAGGCCTACACTCGCCCAGCGTCTGTTTGTCTGGCGTCACATCCGCTGGCGTGTCAGCCGATCCGATTTGCGCGTAATAATCTCAGCGGCTGGCTTAGCCGTCCTCGGCGGAAGCGAAGGTTAATGCGCGCGGCGTATGCCTCGCATCTTACGTCTCGCTCTGCGTTGCGTTGCATCTATGCTTTCTGTGCGTTTCGGTAATCGAAAAATTTGCGACAGAATGCTGGGAGGCTACTGCGCTTCCTGCCCGACAGAGGGAGTCACTGTGAGTTCGCGTTGCCCGCCATTAGTCCGCTATTATTGCCCTACGAACAACGACCCTTAGGCTGGACAAGAGGCTATAGATAGGATAGCCAGACACGTAGGCCCGTAAATGTAATTGTAACCTTTGCGTAATTGAATGTAATAGTTGAGTGGTGTATTGTTGATGATAACGACGATAGTGGATTGGTCACCACGACTTTTCGGGTCAGAGTTAGCCTACGCTCTTGTTTCTAGGACTTCAGGTGGGAAAAATATCACCCTCAGCCAAGGGCGTAACTTTGGTCTAAAAAGTGGAGGTACCTATTTCTTACATACACGAAGCACGGCGGAGACTGCGATCTCTGGGATGGCACAATAATAAAATATTGATAGGCATTGTACGGCACCCCAGTCCAAAAAGTGGGGGCACGAATACTCCTCGTACCCCCACAATTTACGCCTATGCCCTCAACAGCAAAAGTTGTCGATATATATGTGGTAGTGTCATCTTACGATATGGATGATGGAGCCCTTGGTTTTTCTTTACCTCTATTCCGTAAGCGCTTGAAGACCATTTTGTTCGATCCTGGTTTTTTTTCGTTAGGTCAGGAGCGCCCCCTGGGTCTCTCTTGAAGAGGCGCTACATAAATTTTTTGTTACAATTACTCAAGAGAAGCACCAACAGTCAGTGGTCCATCTTCGTTCCTCTCTTCGATCAGCATCTGCTGGAAAGTATGTTGTTCCTGGTACACGTCTTGTCTTTGGCCGGCGTTCATTCCCAGTTGCCGGTCTGGAAATGTCTATCTCCTCATGTCCGCAACTCTCTTAGCGAGACTGTCTTTCGCTCTAGACTAAAACCTTACCTCTTCCAGTCTACCTATGGCTCTTAATCGTTGCCCGGCTTCAATGTGCACTTCTGAACTTTGTCAGGAGGGCATTATCAAATTACAGTTGTATTGCATTGTATTGTATTATTCAGCTCGATGATTACCTGTCCAACGAGAACCCTTGTAAACTTCTTCTATCACGTTCAAACGGATGCGAACAGTTATATTTCTAAGCGTCTTTTCTGTCTTCCCTCAGCTGTGAGCTCTCCGGAACCATAATCAACAACTTTTAGCCCTTAACCACGCAGCCAACATCAACCTTCCCCCCCCCCATAGACTATATGATGAAGCATCAATCGTTGCCCTGTGTGGGTCGTAAATGACCAGCACAAGTCTTTCGGGGCATGGGTTCGAATTCCACAGCTGCGCCACTTGAGATGCCTTTATTCGAGTGCCTCCCACATACAAACTAAACTACGACCCCCTCTCCAGTCTATCCCAGTCCTATCACACGACAATGAGCTATTGTTATTCACTGTGTCCTAAGGGCAGACACGTGTGCCGAGCATCTGAAATCGTTAGATGCTCGCAACCAGTAATTCAATCTACGCAATAATCCCAAAGGAGCGTTAATGATCGGAATAAGAAACACCTGGTTAAACGCATTAAAAACATCACATAAAAACTACATCTGTAAAGATCCATCCAAATCTCAGAGGACTAGCCAAGTAGAAGTACTAAATAAGAGAGTGAGTATCTTGCAGTCGACTCGCCTCGTCTAGCCATCCATATTCATAGTTGCCTAACCTTGTCTTAGCCTCACGTCACATGACATTATATGAAAAATGCAGCGTCTTAGAGATGCTAATTAAACGCGCTACATGAATTTTTAAATATTATGTATCTAATCTCTTATAGTATCTTCTCGATCAATCAATCGGAATTTATATAGCGCTCCTGCAAGATATCTACCCATAGGCGCTTCCGGCCCAAGCCAGACGCAAAAAGCTATTCTTAGCAGCTTATAGAACGGAGAGGAGGGGACTCTTGGGAGGAGACGGATCTCCAGAGGAAGTCCGTTCCATGTCGTTGGGCCAACCGCTGAAAATTCCCGGAGCTGCAGAGTAGCTATACGAGCAAAAGGTCACCGAGGGCATGCAGCGGAAAGAAGGAAGCGAACACTGTGAGACAAAACAGGGCAGCAAAGCTCTCGAAGGCAGATAGGAGCCTCGCCCAATAGGCATCGCCAGACCAGGGAGGAAATCCTAAAGGAGGTGCGTTTGGGAAAGGGAACCAGTGTAGAACCTCCCGTATGGTGAGAAACGTGATCGGTTTTGGCATACCCACCGATGAGACGTGCGGCCGCCCGGTGGACCCTCTCCAGCTCGATCCGAACCGGTGGAAAATCATCGTAGATGGAAGAGACAGTAATCCAGTAGGCCTATAATCCAGTATCATCTATAGTAGTAATCAGTAATGGGCACTAAACTATTTTTTTAGTTGATCTAAAACTATTTTCCAACTAAAAAAATAGTTTAACTAAAGTTGGCAACTGATTTTGGAAATTAGTTAACTAAACTAAAAAAAATTAGTTAAACTTTTCCAACTTTTTTCCAACTTTTACGAAAAACATTTTCACAATAAAAGACGTTAAGTGAACTGTAATAATGCAAAGCGTCAATGACAATTTCACCTTCAAACTATGCAACGTGTACTGTTCTGGCATCCAGTTACACGTGTACTGTAGGTAGTGTATGAATTTGGGAAAGGGAGCCAGCGTAGAACCTCCCGTATGGTGAGAAACGTGATCGGTTTTGGCTTACCCACCGATAAGACGTGCGGCCGCCCGGTGGATGAATTTGAAAACACAGGCTGTTAATGCTGAAACCATGCAGTGTTAAAATGTTTTTTGCTGGCAGTGTTCAATGTTGACTGTGGAAAAATAGTTGCATATTGCTGATTTTTTTAGTTAAACCTTTTAGTTAGCAACTAAAAATCTTTAGTTAAACCATGGTTTTAACTAAACTATTTTTTAGTTAAACTTCTTCCTTAACTAAATTTTTTTAGTTAAACTAAAAGTTAGCAACTTTTTAGTTAACTATTGCCCATCACTGGTAGTAATATTGTCTAGTATAATTTAGTATGCTATAGTATAGCATTAAAAAGTAGGTAACTGCTCTAAATCTGATCTGAACGCATTTCATTGCATTGCCTTACGCTGTCATGCCCGTGTTGCCCCAGCTTGCCGTGAATCGACTTGCCTAACATTGTATACGCATCACCTTGTATTGTTTTGCTTGTCTTGCCTTTCCTGGACTTGCCTGGCATCACAATGATTTGTCTTGCCATCCGGCATTGCCTAGCCTTGCCTCGTCTGGACATGTCTTCATTACATTATTTTGTCTTGACCTGCCTAGCCTGACAGTGCACAGCCTTTTCTGGACTTGCCTTGTCTGGCCATGCCTGGAATCAAGGCCACATTAAGGCTAGTGCGGCCCGGGTGCTGTGATTACCTATATATGTCCATCAGCGCGGGCCCAATTACAAGTACAATAAAAAATTCCAATGTACTTCCGAAAATGCGGGCCCCTCAAAACTGCGGGCCCGGGTGCTGCGGGCCCGGGTGCTGCAGCACTCTGAGCACCCCTCTTAATGCGGGCCTGCCTGGCATTGCATTATTTTGTCTTGCCTTGCTGACAGTGCCTAGCCTTTTCTGGACTTGCCTGGCATAGCCTTGTCTGGCCATACCTGGCATTGCATTATTTTAGCCTTTCCTTTTCTGGACTTGCCTGACATTTCATTATTTTTGCCTTTACTTTTTTAGACTTGCCTCACATTTCATTATTTTTGCCTTTACTTTTTTGGACTTGCCAGGCATAGCCTTATCTGGCTATGCCTGGCATTGTCTTGTTTTGCCTTGCCTTTTCTGGACTTGCCGGCATAGCCTTGTCTGGACATATCTGGCATTGCTGGCATTGCCTGCCTTGCCTGTCATTGCCTTGCCTTGCCTGTCATTGCCTTGCCTTGCCTTGCCTAGCTTTGCATTGCCTGGCATTGCCTTGACTTGCCTCTGCCCGCTCTGTTCTGACCGATGTATGATCCAAGTCGTGTTGGATTTACGACAATGAGACGCTTTATTGAGGAGACGCAGTGGAACCTCCTCCGTTAATCTTTGTGGCATTAATAAAGTTGCGCTGGAAATTATTATTCGGGGCGCATCGAGAAATAATTGCATCAGGAAAAGCACCTTACATGAATTATGAATTATGAATGAATGCCACTTTGCTAATGAAAATAATCACACAAACACAAACACACCGAAACGACTACAAACACACAGGCACACTAACACACAGGCATACAAACACGCATACACACTACGGTCCACACTTGCAGAAAACGGTCCACATAACGGTCCACACATGCACACACAGACACAGGTTTGCACACACACACACACACACACACACACACACACACACACACACACACACACACACACACACACACACACACACACACACACACACACACACACACACACACACACACACACACACACACACACACACACACACACACACACACCTACACACACACACACACACACACACACACACACACACACACACATACACACAGGTTTGCACACACAAACACACACACTAACACAAGCACACACACATTGTCTACAGACACATATAGGCACACAAACACACAGGTCTCTTGACATTATGCGTACAATAATAACATGTAAGCACGTAAGCAACACATTCATCTGTCTGTCCGTTTGTTTATGTGGCTGGTTGTGTGTATGCGTTCATACCTCTATTCAGCCCCTGCTTGTCTGTCTGCACATCTGTCCATCTTTCTATTTGTCTGCCTGACTGTCTGTGTATGTCTGTGTGTTCATGTTTATGCACAGACTGATCGATTGATAATATTGAGAAGACAAAGTCGGTCTGTATACTCATTCTGTCTGTCTTTCTTTCTGCCTGTCTGTCTTTCTTTCTATCTTTCTGTATGTCATTCTGTCTTTCTGTCTATCTTTCTTTCTTTCTTTCTTTCTGTCTTTCTTTCTTTCTGTCCGTCTTTCTGTCTTTCTTTCTGTCTTTCTGTCTTTCTTTCTTTCTGTCTGTCTTTCTGTCTTTCTTTCTTTCTGTCTGTATGTCTGTCTTGCTTAATCTATACCCTTGTCACACTTGTCTCTTTGTTATTCATTTATTATTTATTTAAATGCATTTGTTACGCCCGCAAGGTTCGTATATCGCACGAAACGAGTGTTTGTATCGTCACGGAGTTCACACAGCTACTCACAATTGCAATCGTTGGATTGCATACCAAGGGCACCACCGAATAGTCTTAGGATTTCCAGACAAAAAAGCGATTTTATTGACTGGTAGACTCGGTCGCTCAGCTTCTGCTAGAGAACTAAGTCTATCGGGTAACCTAAGCCACACGCCTTTCTGCAGTTATCAGGCAATTGCTCTTCCTAAACAACCCTGTTGAGACGACCCGGTTGTCTCACATGGACTTTACCCCCAACGACAGTCACTAGGACGGACAAATGAAGAGAGGCAACGAAGTGTTGGCTACTTAAAATTTCCTAGCTTCGGCATGTGCGGGTGGGTAGATAGCCAGTCCTACCTCGACGTCTGATCTGGCAGGCTACTGATGTAGCTAGTATATTTGCCCCGGGGACAAACTATGTTTCAGTTGCTAGCTTGTAGTAACTTTTGTTATGGACCATGCATGATGCTAATGTATATAATAAATTAATTTACAGTTCTGAGTGACTTATAAGCCTCTTAAAGATACGACCAGAGTGGGGGTGGGTTGTTCTACCATTCCAGGTGGGGAGGAGGTAGACGCAACTGCTCACGACACCATACAAAACATAGCAGTTCACATATTTTAATGGACCTTAAATGGCATGGCACCCATTCAGACGAGCAGCGATGATGATCGATTTCACCCGATGAATTCACTGAAAAATGAACAGGGTCTAGACAACATAAAAACGTGTGCATTTACGTTTTACATTTAATATTAGTCAAACCTTGGACGGCGTAGTCAATCGCCCGATGTCCAGCGTTGTCACTTTGTTCCAGTGTTAATCCGAGCTGTGTCTCCTGTGCCAGAATGTACTCCATCAGCGACACCTGTCCACCGAAAGCCGCCTGCATGAGAGTTGTTCGTCCGTCATTCGCTTGGTGGCGCCAGTCAACGCCGTACAACACGAGGGCCTTGAACACGTCTTCGTGGCCGCCGCTCGCTGCGTACATCAGCGCGTTCCAGCCATTTCGATCAGCCCCCCTCGTGTCCAGTCCATTCCGAAGTCCGTGGACGCAGAGGTAACGTACTAGATCGAGTCTGCCCCTCAGGGCGGCTTCCATGAGGACGGTAACCCCCGCCGTGCTAGGGACGAACCGAAGTCCAGCCGATGTGACCGTCTCCAGCAGTTCCACACCGCCATCGCCGCGGACGCAGTGGAAGAGACAGTTACATCCGTGGTTGTCTGTTTTGTTAGGGTCAAGGTCGAGGTCTTGGGCGTGCTCGAAAAGGTAGGAGAGTACGGAGCGACGGTTGTGTAGTGCGGCGTGGTGGATGAGGGAGCGCCCGTCACTGCGATCCAATGGCACTCCTCTTCGAAGGAGACTGGCAAGGACACTGACCTCTGTGCAACGGAAGAGCAAGTCCGATCCAGTGCAGTAGGCTGAGTCCAGTGGTTGACCGAGGACTAACGCCAGGACATCATCTACTTCCGTTTCGCCCGAATCTTCAAGCAGTCCTCGTGTTTCACCTGCTTTTATAAGCGGCTCTGCTCGGCTGCTTGTAGAAACAGAACCTTCACTGGCTTCCCTTCCCATGGTTCCTCTGTGCAGTCGTCCAAAACGGCTAGGATCAATGGTGCGATGGGAGTAATGTCAAGTAATGGAATATGAGACGATTAATGTAATATACAGACAAATCAAATTAGTGTCCCTGAATGTATCAGACAATAATGTTCACTAAGATATGGCAAGATAAGATAGGACGAGAAAAGGTGCAATTACTGCATTCTTTCATTCAGATAATTTGTATAGCGCGCCTTCTGAGTTTCAACTCAGAATGGTTCCCGACCATACCCCGGCGAAAGGGGACAGACTTTAGGATGCTATCGAATGGGTCAGAAGAATCCCTAGACAGGAGTCGTAAGGGGAAGTCCACTCAAAACATTTGGACTAACGTAGTCGTTATCGTAAACTCCAATTATCTCAAGAGCCACTCTAAAGCTAATCGCAAAGCACCAGCTTATTCACGAGCGCTGCGTCGTATCCGAGGGGTTGTTCAGAGATCGATGTCCACTGGAGGTCTGAGTCCGGTTGCCAGAGAGACCAGAGAGGCAGCGCAGCTGCTGAAAGGCAAAGCAGTAATGACAGAAAACGCGCGATGCTGCATGATAGAGGTACTCGTAAATGTAACCAGCAGTTCACCATGCGCTGGGGAGCGAAGAGAGAGAGACGGCCATGAAGACCCAACGTGGAGTGGCAGAGCTCATGTAAGTAAGCAGGCGCCCAGCCCTGTTGGCATCGCCAGACCAAAGCTGAAATCATTAGCAGATTCGCTGAGGCTGAGGCAACCAATGCAAAACATCCTGCATGTATTCTGAATTAAGTCAAGGTAAGATAATGTGAGGTAAGGCATTGTTATGCAAAATTATGCATAGTAATACTAAGACAATGTATGGTAATTCAAAGTTATGAAAAGTGATGAACGCAAAGGTAAGGGTAAAGAAAGGTAAGTTTACAAACAAACAGACAGACACACACACACACACAGACAAACAGACAGACCTCAGGCAGGCAGGCAGGCAGGCAGGCAGGCAGGCAGGCAGGCAGGCAGGCAGGCAGGCAGGCAGGCAGGCAGGCAGGCAGGCAGGCAGGCAGGCAGGCAGGCAGGTCAACTGACAGATAGACCGGTCATATTTTATTACCATACCTTACCTTACCTTATCATGCGTTACCTTACTCTTTGTAACTTACCCTACCATACACCTTACTGTAATGAATGATGCCTTACCTGGTTTACCTGTCCTTAGCGCGTCGTGTCATGCGTCGATCGGCTGAAGGGTTGACAAACTAAGAACAAGTGTATGACTCCAATATAGGTGAAGATGATTGATAGACAGGTGTAAATTCCAATCAACAGGTAGACACCGCAATAACTGATCTCCTCTCAGTGTGCTTACACGAGCGGCGACCCAGTGCATCTCGATAAACGCTCGTATACCTTTGAGTGTTCAACGGCGAATCGCCCAACATCACGTACCAATGTTGACCTTTGCACTCTTCAACTTAGGGCTCGTTATTATCAGCCATCAGCACTGCCACAGACCCGGTTTTCGTAGGTGTATTTATATAGAACTATGGCTGTTCCTAAAACGAGAGGCGTACCTTGTCCTTCCTGTTGATTGGAGAGGCATTCCCGTAAATGATTAGATATACAGGTATAGGACCTACGCGCTAGGATTAATAGTCTCAGTAATAAGGTCTTAAGTCACAACTCCTTTGTTTTAACCCGCAAAGGTCGTGATCTATCTTGAGCCCTTGATATAATCAGCCTGTGCTTCTGAGTAGGCATCTTGAAGAGGCGCTATATAAAACTGCTGTAATTACCATAATAATTACCATGCCTCTTAATAGTCTACTACTGCTGCAAACGAACCTTACGGTACCTAATTTAACCTTACCTTGTCTAACCTAACCTAACATATCCTCTCTTTTCCTTTTCCACTAATTCCCCTCTTTTCGCTTACCTTCTCTTCCATTCCCTATAGGCCTAAATCTTTTCAATTTCCTTCCTTTTGCTCCCATCCCTTCACTTTTCCTCCTTTCCTGTCCATTCTCTTCCCTTCCATTGACTTCTCATTCATTAACTTCCAGTCAGCTCCTTTTCCTTCCTTTCCCTACCTCTCCTTCCCTCGCTTCGCCTCTCTTTCCTCCGCTTCTCTTTCATCAATTTCCTCTTTCCATCGCTTCCCTATATCTGCTTTCCCTTATCCTACCTTACGAAAATCCTGGCCATTTTAGTGGACGTTGACTCTTGACAGTGAGGGAGAAAGAGATAGAGAAAGAGAGGGGAGAGAGGGAGAGAGAGACAGAGAGACAGAGACAGACAGAGAGAGACAGAGAGAGAGAAAGAGACAGAGAGAGAGAGAGAGAGAGAGAGAGAGAGAGAGAGAGAGAGAGAGAGAGAGAGAGAGAGAGAGAGGGGGGGGGGGGGAGAGAGAGTGTGTGTGTGGATATGGACCATGTGAGCGTTGTTTGTTAAACCCGTCGTTCAATAGATCCTTACTAAGTGGATGTTGTAGGTTGTGCATACCACGTGCCATCGTCACCACCATGGAGATTCGACAGATTGGGTCTTGGTTCAACAGCCCAGTCAACAATCGGATCGGATCGGGTCCGATTACCTTCGATCGATCATTGATGTCGCTCTTAAACGCTGAACTGCTGGGAATACCTCGAGTATAATTAGCGAATAGGACAGATATGATGACAGATACGATGAGACAGACACACGAAGACAGACGCAATGAGATAACCTGCAGAGGTAGACAGTGAGAGACGGGGGGGGGTGAAGAGAGGCAGGGAGACACAATGATGTGCAAGGATAGGCTGTGGGACAGATAGATAGAGGCAAAGAGTCACGGCGAGAGAGACGGAGAGACAATGCATCAGTGAACCCGATTATTAAAGAAATAGAGAGAGAAAGAGAGAGAGAGAGAGACAGACAGACAGACAGACAGACAGACAGACAGACAGACAGAGAGAGACAGAGAGAGAGACAGACAGAGAGAGACAGAGAGAGACAGAGAGACAGAGAGAGACAGAGAGAGAGAGAGAGAGAGAGAGAGAGAGACAGACAGACAGACAGACAGACAGACAGACAGACAGACAGACAGACAGACAGACAGACAGACAGACAGAGACAGAGACATAGACAGAGACAGAGACAGAGACAGAGACAGAGACAGAGAGACAGACAGACTACGGATCGGTGTTGTGGGTCTGTCCAATTTGCCTTTGTGTACTAAATTGTATATGGTACTGAAATTCGCATAGGCTGTTAATGTCAGCAACCAACAGCTGAACACTCTCTAACCTTCACAAGATGCCATCCTTATTCCAACTTTCAACGGCAACCCAATTAACTTTAAGAAGAAGAGAGCCAGGTAAACATTCTAAAATAAACTCCCAGCACAGCAGCTTAGCAAGCGCAAAGGAAAGTCATTTACAGGCCCGCATTAAGGGGGGCTCAGCACCCGGGCCCGCAGTTTTGAGAAGCCCGCATTTCTGGAAGTACATACAAAAAATTTGATTGTACTTGTAATGGGGCCCGCGCTGATGACTATATATGTAATCACAGCACCCGGGCCCGCGCTAGCCTTAATGCGACATCTAACTTCCTCCCTTTACCCCAATATATCGAACTATATACTGGGATTGTTGCCCAGCAGGCATATCTGTACCCCCTACCCACACACAACCACATCAAGGCAACTCGGACAGACTCAAAACACCGATCCGTAGTTGGGCGACCACAGTCCAGAGGAAAAACGGAACCAAATCTCGAACCAAATTTCTGCCATGGCGGATATTTGAACCCCCGACCTCTCGATTGACAGTCCAGCACGCTAACCACTACACTATCGAGCAACCCTCGACTCTTAAGCGAACCGCGCAAGCTGGACTACTTAAATGACCTCCAGCACCGGTGACGGCTCAGGGGAAGCACCAAGGGTTAAAGCACCAGACAGACCTTCACGCGTTTTGTTTTTGGGTGGGACGGCGTTTGTGGTTTCCAAGTTAAAAACGTCGTATGAGTCGTATACTTTACATCCGGGGTAAAAAGAATCGCACGTGAAGAGCTCTAGGGGACGAGAACCGTATGCTAACCTACATATATTCTGTCTCTAGGAGTCTAGGGTTAAGCCCCGCAAGGTTTGACCTGGAGAGGGGTTCATAGAGTAGTGGTAACATCACTGGCGTGAAGAGCAAGCGGTAGCGGGATCGCTTCCCGCTACCTCCCAAAATTTAGGTCCACTCATGCCTTTCATTCGCGAGATGGCGCGTTTGATAAAATGAGATGTAGGACGTGATGGGCGCCTTGCATGGCTGCCGTGTACAGTTAAATTCGACTCCTGTAATAACTTGTGATCATCCGTTCATACTGATTTGTAATCATACTGCGTAATTGTCAGTTTGAAGATATTAAACGAAGATCATTATTATTATTATAATGTATCCGTGAGCTGCTAATTTAAAAGACTGTGCCGTTGAAAGTAGCTTTTTTATAAAGCCCAATATAAGCGTCCAGATCATTTCTCCATATTTTCAAATTTTATGATTCAATCTTTTATGATTATTCTCTTGACTTTGCCATACAAACCTTACTCTACAAAGACTAGCATTGCAGCAGCAGCAGATACTCAACCGAAAGTCTGTAATCTCTCCAATTTCTAACATTTTGATCTCCATGGTGTCTGATGTCCACCCGCATACATTATGACGCATTAATGGTTGCGGTCGGCCGCTTGATAGTCACTATCTCTAACTTCCTCCCTTTGTGCTTCTTTCATTAACTTCTCATTTCTTATCTCACCTGTCATTCACCCATCTCTATAGTAACCACAGTCCAATCACTGGCCCATCTCCATCCTTCCTCCTCTCTCTCTCCTGCTGTGGCACGTACTAACACCATTTGTGATGCCATTGTTAAAGACTAAAGACAGTCCGACCTTAATATATTATTAATAAATAGTTCAAACGGGTTAAACAAATGAATGTGGCACATTTCACGGCGTTTACCTTATATCATTACCTGGCCTTGTATCGTCTTGCCTCTCCTTACCTCATTTTGTTTTACCTTCACTTTGCATTTCCTTAACTCAATATTCACATCATTTTCCCTTCGCGACTGTTAATTATATAACGGTGTCTTTATATTCCATGAATAATAATAATAATAATAATAATAATAATAATAATAATAATAATAATTATTATTATTATTATTATAATTATTATTATAATTATAGTAAGTAAAATAGTAGTAGCAGTAGCAGTAGGAGTAATAATAATTATAATAATAACAATAATAATGAATATGATGACAATGATGATGATGATGATGATGATGATGATGATGATGATGATGATGATGATGATGATGATGATGATGATGATGATGATGATGATGATGATGATGATGATGATGATGATGATGATGATGATGATGGTGATGATGATGGTGATGGTGGTGGTGGTGGTGGTGGTGGTGGTGGTGGTGGTGCTCGGTAATTGTTTTGATTCTTAATAGCTCATATAATAATGGAAATTGCTTGTCATAGATATGAAAAATAGGAGTACAGTCTTACGGTACCGCTACTCTTCCTACCTTCCCCGAAAATTAGCCCATGCCTCAGCTTGCTTTTTCCTTGCTTTTTTAATACCTAGTTTATGCTGTTTCATCCTACCTAACCTTTGGTGTTACTTTCTTCGCTGAGTCAACGATGGCCATGGGACTCCCTCCCTCTCTCCTTCCCTCTCTTCTTTCTCCCTCGCTGATCCCTCCATCCTTCCCTGCCTGCCTCCCTTACTCCCTCCTCCCTCTTTCTATATCTCTATGCCTCATTCTCCCTCTGCATCTCGCTCCCTCTGTCTCCTTCGCTCTCGTTCTCCATCTCCGTCCGTCCGTCCGTCTCCCCTTCCCTTTGCGTCTCCCGCCATCTCTGCCTCTCCTCCTTCCCAATCACCCTCCCACCCATCCCTCCACCCTCGACGGCAGCGCACTTGTCCAGCCGCGCGCCGTTGTCGACGGCCACCTACCTCCACCACCACTACCACCACCAGGCGCACGTGCCGGCGCAGGCTCCACCCTTCCGTCCACAGCTCAGGGCATTCGCCTCCGGAACGAGAGTCCACCTGGAGACACCCCGCCGGACTTGGCTGCACTCTTTCGTCGACTTCCACGAACGAAAAAGCGTCTTACGACGGATTAAGGGAAGGCGCAGGACTCGTTTGGCATCGACCGATATCAGATTGCGTCGTGGGTGGTCTCGCATATCAAAGGTTTGCCGCCGCAGCCGCCGCAGAATGTAATTGTCGTTGGTGTGTGAGGCTGCACTGTTGCCTGTGCGGCGTCCAAGTACAGGTATGACGATCGTTCATCGTTTGTTTGGTCGCCACCTTGTCAGGTAGATGATAGCGAGGATGATGCGGATGGTGATGATGATGGCGATGACGACGGTGATGATGAAAATGATGATGATGATGATGATGATGATGGTGGTGGTGATGATGAACGTGATGATGATCATTACTCATGATTACGCATCATCAGCATCATCATCACGATGATGGTGATGCTGCTGCTGCTGATGATGATGGTAATGATGCAGATAGTGAAGATGCTGATGATGATGATGATGAAGATGATAAGGACGATGATGATACGGAGGAGGAGGATGACGATGTTGACGATGATGGTGATGACGATGTTGATGGTGGTGATGATGATGACAATGATCATCTGTTCTCGTTGTCTTGGACGTAGAGGCAGATGAACGAGGAATGGACGTGTTTGATCATGTGCCACTTGATCACTAGCCGTTTGTTCACGTACCAGTTAATCACTCCACGTTTGATTACGTACCATTTGATCACTCGCCGTTTGTTCACGTACCAGTTGATCACTTCACGTTTAATCACGTACCATTTGATCACTCGCCGTTTGTTCACGTACCAGTTGATCACTTCACGTTTAATCACGTACCATTTGATCACTCGCCGTTTGTTCACGTACCAGTTGATCACTTCACGTTTGATTACGTACCATTTGATCACTTGCCGTTTGTTCACGTACCAGTTGATCACTTCACGTTTGATTACGTACCATTTGATCACTTGCCGTTTGTTCACGTACCAGTTGATCACTTCACGTTTAATCACGTACCATTCCCCAACTATACCTTCTCAACTCTTGTCCGTGATCTTGGTGTTTGGCTCGACCAGGAGCTTACTTTTGCTCCACAAATACACCGTCTTACTAGGGACTGCTACTACCAGCTGCGCCAGCTTCGCACTGTTACTCGTTCGCTAACGCCCAGTGCCACTGCTACACTGGTTCACTCCTTCGTCACAGCACGCCTTGATTACTGCTCATCGCTTTATTTTGGTCTTCCATCTAGTCGCACAGTGTGTTTACAACGAGTTCTGCGCTCTGCAGCCCGTCTCATTGGGCATATTCCTAAACATGGCCAAGTCTCTAGATATATGCTGGAGGTCCTTCACTGGCTTCCTATGCGCTTACGCATAGAATATAGGATCGCTGCCTTAGTATGGCGATGTTGTCAGGGCCCTGCCCCTGCCTACCTTCGAGAGCTATGCTGCACAGTTTCAGGTGTCCAAGGCCGACGTTCCCTCCGCTCAGCGGGAAAAGGGGTACTTTTAGTTCCATTTGCTCGTTCCACGACTATGCAAAGTCGAGCTTTTTCAGTGGTGGGCCCGGTAGTCTGGAATAGACTTCCCTTAGAGCTCCGCATGTGCCCTGGGGTCACCCCTGGCATATTTCTTGCAAAACTTAAAACTGTCTTATATGAACGTGCTGGTGTCGGGAGCGCCTCTAAGTAGTTCCCTTGAAGAGGCGCTATATAAATCTTCGAATGAATGAATGAATGAATGAATTTGATCACTCGCCGTTTGTTCACGTACCAGTTGATCACTTCACGTTTAATCACGTACCATTTGATCACTCGCCGTTTGTTCACGTACCATTTGATCACTCCACGTTTGATCACGTACCATTTGATCAATTGCCGTTTGTTCACGTACCAGTTGATCAATTCACTTTTGACCACGTACCATTTGATCACTCACCGTTTGTTCACGTACCAGTTGAGAAGGGGATAGATGAATGGTAACACTCTTGCTCGAAGAACATAAGATCTTGAAAGACGCGGTTCGATAACCGTAAGCTCCCTGTAAGTCGACTCAGCCTTCCACTCCCTAGCGGGCGGCAGTAAAAGGAGCGGGCGCCTAACAGGCTGCCCATATGTGTGTTCTATAAGATCTTAATAATTGTACTGTCATATGTTTCTGTGTTGCTTACTGTGGTTTGTCACTGAGCTTATCAATAAACACGAATATTATTATTATTATTATTTGATCACTCGACCTTTGTTCACGTACCATTTGATAACTCCACTTTGGTTCACGTACCATTTGATCACTCGACGTTTGTTCACGTACCATTTGATCACTCCACTTTGGTTCACGTACCATTTGATCACTCGACGTTTGTTCACGTACCATTTGATCACTCCACTGTTGTTCACGTACCATTTGATCACTCGACGTTTGTTCGCGTACCATTTGATCACACCACTTTTGTTCACGTACCATTTGATCACTCGACGTTTGTTCACGTACCAGTTGATCACTCCACTTTGTTCGCGTACCATTTGATCACTCCACTTTGTTCACGTACAATTTGATCACTCCACTTTTGTTCGTACCATTTGATCACTCCACTTTGTTCACGTACCATTTGATCACTCCACTTTTGTTCGCGTACCATTTGATCACTCCACTTTTGTTCACGTACCAGTTGATCACTCCACTTTTGTTCACGTACCAGTTGATCACTCCACTTTGTTCGCGTACCATTTGATCACTCCACTTTGTTCACATACCATTTGATCACTCCACTTTTGTTCGCGTACCATTTGATCACTCCACTTTTGTTCACGTACCATTTGATCACTCGACGTTTGTTCACGTACCATTTGATCACTCCACTTTGTTCGCGTTCCCTTTGATCACTCCACTTTGTTCACGTACAATTTGATCACTCCACTTTTGTTCGTACCATTTGATCACTCCACTTTTGTTCACGTACCATTTGAACACTCCACTTTTGTTCACGTACCATTTGATCATTCCACTTTTGTTCACGTACCATTTGATCACTCGACGTTTGTTCACGTGCCATTTGATCACTCCACTTTTGTTCACGTACCATTTGATCACTCGACGTTTGTTCACGTGCCATTTGATCACTCCACTTTTGTTCACGTACCATTTGATCACTCCACTTTGTTTACCTACCATTTGCTCACTCCACTTTTGTTCACGTACCATTTGATCACTCCACTTTGTTCACGTACCATTTGATCACTCCACTTTGTTCACGTACCATTTGATCACTCCACTTTTGTTCACGTACCATTTGATCACTCCACTTTGTTCACGTACCATTTGATCACTGCACTTTTGTTCACGTACCATTTGATCACTCGACGTTTGGTCACTTATCATTAATTTTGATCACTCGACCTTTGATATACAGAATTTTGCTGTAACAACGTTCAGGTGCAAATATTTGCACTAAATATTTGTAATAATGACACGGTGCTGAATCGATGCCGACAGATTTGAGGTATTATAGAGGTTTACGTGATGGGAATTGCGTTCACAGATTATTGATATGCTCTCTGCCCAATGAACTCTAGCCTAGAATAAGCAGGCGTATATAGGGATGCGCGAAAACAATATAATGTGATGGCATTCATACAAGGAGACAACAGGAAACAGAAAGATACTTTCTAAACAGTGACTGGTTCAGAGAATCCTTCAGAAAAGAAGTATCATCACATGGACAGAAGAATTCCCCTTGCCTGTGCAGTTTACAGATAATAATAATAACAATATTAATCTTGTTTATTGACAAGCTCACTGACAAACCGCATACGTAAGTTACATTGAAACATGACGGCACAATTATCAAAATCTTAATTAACACAGGTCTTGGCGGCCTGTAAGGCGTCTGCTGGTTTACTGCTGCCCCTAGGGAGTGGAAGGCTGAGTCGACCTAGAAGGGACTTACGTGTATCGAACCGCATCTTTTCAAGATCTAATGCTCTTCAGGCCAGAGAAATGCCATTCATCTATCATGTAGTGTCATTCTTCGGGCAACAGGCACTCTTAAGCACGGCTGTAGTCTTAAATCAATTGGAAATAGAGGATCGGAAGAGAATGACGTTCGGAAGAGAGATGGAACGGAAACACAAGGCAAGCAAAATACTAGAAATACGGAGACAGACAAGCACAGAGGAATGAAGAGGACAGAGAGTCAGAGAAACAGAAAAACGTCAACCAAGAGACATACATAACTTTTATTTAGCGCCTTTAAGAGTTTCAAACAGGTGGTATTTAAATGTTCCGATACAATGTTCGAATAGAAAAGCATCTTTCGTGTGGGTTGCTGTTACATTTCAGCATTCCTCTGTTGTGCTACTCTGCATTGTCATATAGGTCCCTACAACTCGTCTCAACTCCAAATCCGACTTCCCTGTGCAGTGGCGTCCCCTGGAATGGAAGAACAAGCCCCACTCTTTTTCTTCCACCGCTGATGTCTCTGTGAGCTGGCACAGACTGTACTAAAAATGCTACTTCAAGTTACTACGAGATAACATGTGTTTTCGATAACACAAATGATACATAAATTAAATATGTTATCGGAAACCAACAAACCCCAGTTTATGCCCAGAACGCTAAAACCCCACTTCTGGCAAATGTGGAAGATCGTTCTCCCAACCCCCAAACCCCTATTTGTAGACGCCACTGTCACTGTGTCGCTAAAGCATCTTTGGCGATGGTCGCTCTTCTCATCTACAGAGATGAGCAAAACTCTAGATTGTCTAGAACAAGTGGATTTATATAGCGGCTGTACTGGTCTCCAGTAAATCCCTTCGAGTATTTCAGGTTCCCTTTGTCTTGCAGACTGCGATACAAGTAGATAAAATGCGTCTCTAACGATCGAGTTTAAGTACCAGAGGTAATTTTGTTGCTCGCGTATTCTGTTTGGTGAAGAAAATAACTGAATCGCTCTTTCGTTCCTTTCTTCCATCCATCCATCCGTCAATCCATCCATCCATCCATCCATCAATCCATCCATCCATATATCCAACCATCTATCCATCCATCTATCCATATCCATCAATTCATCCATCCATCAGTTCATCCATCCATCTAACCATCTATCCATCTATCCATTTATCCATTCAACCATCTATCCATCCATCCATCCATCAATCCATCCTTCCATCCATTCCTTCGTCCATTCATACATCAATCCATCCATCCATAAGTTCATCCATCCATCTAACCATCCATCCATCAATCCATCAATCCATCCATCCATCCATCCATCCCTCCATCCAACCAACCATCCAACCAACCATCCATCCAACCAACCAACCATCCATCCATCCATCCATCAATCCATCCATCCATCCATCCATCCATCAGGCTCTCTCCCCATTGCCTCTGGCTCTGATTCGACGATTTCAAAGTCATGCACTGGAAAGATATTTCCCAGCAGTTTTGTTGAAGTCGATTAACTTTTGACCCAAAACATCGCACTCACCACGACCGTAGGCACAAAGGTCAAAGGCATTAACATACTTGTAGGCTATAGACATATCCATACTGTACTTCATATCTTCATATCAGGGATACTTTCTGGATCTGTTCCTACATCCCTCTCCGTTCTTGAAACCTTTTTCTTCTCTCGGGGCCTTCGCTCTGGGAGCGCTACTGAATGACCGCAGCTGTAAACGCGGCGCTATAAAAATCTCCAAATATGATATGATATGATAGGATATGATATGATATGATATGGAACAAAATGTTGGAATTTACTAATAGTATTATTTGACAAGCAGCATTTTAGATGATTTTAGATAAGAATTTCACAGAAAATGTAGGCCGGTAGTTGACTATTTCACTTGGATCAAGTCCTTCACGCTTCATGGAGGGAGGAAGAATGGCGTTTTCTGAACACTAGTAGAACGCCCTACTGCAGCGAACGTGTCAGAGGAGCATAAGCAATCGAAGAAGATTCCTTCACAAA
Source organism: Allolobophora icterica (assembly GCA_963556255.1). Taxonomy (NCBI): domain Eukaryota; kingdom Metazoa; phylum Annelida; class Clitellata; order Crassiclitellata; family Lumbricidae; genus Allolobophora; species Allolobophora icterica. The sequence continues at coordinate 22,857,760 of OY744611.1, read as the reverse complement.
TTCAAGGCCAAGGATTAAGCTTGCAGGACCACATAGAAAGTATAGTGGAACACGCACACAGACAAAAAATACTCACACATACAAATAAGCATATACACACACAAATATGTGCACACACGTACATGAAATATTTATTTCGTTGGATAATGATGACCTGACGTGACTCCATTTGGCACTTTGAATCTGATTGCATCGCATGATATTATGGTGTAACTGAATTGGTGTTGTTGTTGTTTACACCATCACTTAACAAATGCACTTTACCATATTTCACCTCACCGTACCTTACCACAGGGGCGTCTACACCATAGAAACCTTGGAGCAAATGCTCCATCCAAGAAAT
>OY744611.1:22839917-22852417 GCA_963556255.1 Allolobophora icterica | reverse complement strand
TTGCCTCCATCTCTTGAGATTACGATTATGATTCTGTTCCATTTAATTAAACTGTATTGCATTTTAGTGCATTGAACTCATTAGCGTCGCCTCGAAGGGCAAGGGGGCTCCTGAAACCCTGGGTCCTGTAATTCGGACTAATCCGGTGAGTGTTTGTGTGGGAGGAGCACCCCTATGTGGTTTGACATTTTCTTCTATTAGTCTTGATCCATCATCCAAGGGCAGTTAATAACTGTAGAGTCTCGCGCAGACTGGAGTGCCACCCAGGTAACCGAGCAGTTGTTGCTATTCTTTCACCAAAGAGCGCAAGAAATCTGTTAGGGCAGAAAACAAGCAGTGAGCTGAAGAAAGTCTGGCTGAGGATGTCACGTAGACGCTTTCTGCTGGCAAGCTCCTTTGGGGCCTGCCAAAGGATCAGCACCTCAATCGAGGCCTCGGAGGAAGCGGATATGCCCATGCCCAATATAAAGACAAACTAGCAAGATGGCGAAAGCATTACGATGCATTGCCCATCAACCCACCAGCCTCCCATCATGAGCATCAGGACGAATTCCAAGGTCGAGACTGACGATTATGATAGTATACCTTGGAAATGCTTTCTGAGGCAGAGGTCGCTGATGTTTTTTCGGGCTCTGAAGAATAGTAAGGGCATCTACAGGAGCACACCTAAACTGCTCAAAGAGAGCGAGAGTGTAGGCATAAATGGCTCCCTCAGAGGCCCGTGGTAAACTCTGATCCCAGATGAAATGTGAAGGAGATAAATTATTCTCTCTTTCCACAAAGGCGTGGACAGCGGAAGGGAATGTAAAAGAAATCTCGTGAAAGGTCTTCGCGCATATCATATTAAGGCGTGTGTGGGATCTGCTACTGAAGCACAGAAGACGGGAACAAAGTGCTTTCACTCCAGGCAGGTCCCCAACAGACATGATTTAAATCTGTTGCGGCGCCCAATGGACAAAATTATGGATCCCATAGTCCATTGTGGCACGGTAGGCGCCACTAGTATTGAGATAAGATAGAGCACAGTCTTCAGGCAATTACGCATAGACTCAGTACGTTTTTGCATCACAAACCAGTGTTGGACATGCAATGTAGCATGATTGGACATGATAGCTTATTACATCAGTGAACAGCATATTTATGTAGAGAAGGATCGATTCAGTACACGCATATTCCTCATTGGAAGGCGTACGTTCAAACCAATCGGCTAAATCATTGAAGAGGAAAGTTTCAATATTGAGCAGACATACAGAGGCAGGTTTAACCATATTTCGCCCCAGGCCATGAATTTCGTAATGGAGCTATCAAAATCGGTCCAGTGTAGGCCTATAGCAACTACTAGCAAACAATTACTTATAACAGAGTGAACAATACCTTGAAAATGTTTAAAGAATTTCATGACTGAATGTGAAGAGTGCAGTAGTTGTTCAGTAAGTAATTGCTAACTGGATTTAATTTATTTAAAAACATAAGAAAAACGACTACATATTGGGTTGAAAACATTGATGTAGTGCATAGTGAAACTGGGAAATTCAGAACTTGTCGAATTTTTAACGTAAGGCGTTAGTTACAAATGGATAAATCTCCAGCATGTCAGGCATCTATCACAACAAGGGTAAACTCCCTTTTTACTCCGTCGAAAGTCTCTCAGATCCTCTGCCTTGCCTCCAACCTTGTAACTCTGGCGACGTCACTGATTGTGCTATGTTGAATCGTATAATTGTAATGATTGTATTACACTGATGGTTTTGTATTTTATTGTACTATATTGTATTGCACTGTATCCGATTGCAACTTGTTATACTGTATCTTCTTCTGTTTGTGCTTCATAGTCCAGTTGGACTAATAAAAGGATAATCAGTAGTCATTCTAAATTTATTTCATGGTACATGGGCGACCTAATAAGCGGGACTTTGATCCCTTCTGGGTCTTCCTGTTATATCCCAACATTACTGTATAATTTGTTTATTGTTATCTGCTGTTTGTACTGGGAACAATAAACTAACGGTTATGGTCATGGGAAGGGGCCATAGAATAGCGGTAGCATCACTGGCGTGAAGAGCAGTAGGTAGCGGGATCTCTTCCCGCAACCCTCCCAAGGGTCCACTCAGCCTATCATTCGCGAGATGGCGCGTTGTGAAAATGAGATGTAGGACGTGATGGGCGCCTTGTATGGCTGCCGTATACAGTTAAAATTCGACTCATGTAATAACTTGTGATCATCCTTTCATACTGATTTGTAATCATACTGCGTAATTGTCGGTTGAAAATATTAAACGAAGATTATATGTTGTATTGTCGACAGATGGGTGAGATCAACTGGAGTCGATACTGGAATCCGAAGCTGTTGATAGACAACATCTACGGTGAAGTGAGGGAATCGATCTGGTATTCGGCATCGTTTGATAGAAACGGTTGTGCGACTGTCACCGAAAAGAGACGCATCAATGGATCATTCTTCGAGTACATGGAGCTCAACCAATTCCCCTTCGATACACAGGTACTACTTCGATCGAATCAGATCGATCGAGCGGTTGACTTGTTGACTGACTTATTTACTAACTTACTTGTTGACAGGGTGGTTAACTGTTTGGTTGGGTGGCTCCCAGTTTCTTCATTCGTTCAGTCATTCTTTGGCCAGCATGGCCATAAAGATAAGATGGGAACAGTATGGGTACTCTATGGGTACTCTATGAGAATATGAGTCCCATGTTTGCCCCATGTGGGCATGATGGCAGAGAATCATAAGTTTATTCATTCATCCATTCTCTCATTCTAACCATCCAGACCTATCTTTTGTTTCTATTTTCATTCTCGTCTTTCTTTTGTTTCTCCGCCGTTCTTTCTCTCTTTCTTCGTTCACTTTAGGGCCTACTTCAGTTCTTTTCTTTTATTAATTTCGTCAATTCCTCGAATCGTTCTGCTTGTTGTACGTCACTTGGTTAGTTGTTGTTGGTTCAGTCCTCGAGAGAGGGCGTCCAATCTGCCAGTCACTCCTTTGTCGGCTCCAATAAACTCGAAAGAATTACGTAACCTTTGTTCGCACATTGCACACCAGGTGTCGACGCTCGTTTTAAGTCATTCGTTGGTCGATAGATGGCAGAAGGGACTGCGCTGATTGGATTATGTCACGTGATTTACTCTGTGTAGTGCATGGTGGAATTGTATGGTGATGGTCTCGGAATTTCTTCTGATGTCTAGACTACTTAACGTAGGCTACTGTTTAAACTATTCAATTTGTATCAATTTCAATAAAACAAATGAAATATAATTTGATTAAATCTAGTCTAATAGAAACGGCATCGAATCTGCTATGGTTAGTCTAGTGCCGGTACGAGCATTTCAATGCACTGTAGATGGGACCCATATGGGCTCTATTGGGGTTGAAATGGGAATATGGGTCCTAGAAGGGTTCCATAAGGGCATGCTGGCAAAGGAGCTTTTAAAATCTCATTTAACGTTAATCGCCTTAACCAGTCTAGTGCATACCCAGAGTCTCGTCTAAACCTAATATCTACATTCTTCATCGTTTTATTTTATTTCATTGTAATCAAAGGCGTAGACTCTAAGGGCAGCTGAGGCACGGGCCCCAATAATTGAGGAGGGGCATTCCAAAAAAATCGAGAGAAGAATTTCTTGAAATTTTAAAATAATTTTATTATGTTTCAACATAAACAAACTTCTTCAAAAACAGAAAAACAGAGACAATGAACTGAAATACTATCAGAAATTCATAATGAAAATAGGAGCTGAGCACAGTGCCCAGTCAAATTTTCCAATATACATATTTTGTTCCAGAACTCCAATGATCGGATTGGCTTTTTCTTCATGGCAAAGAGGTTCCCATCAAGATCGTGATAGGCCATCTGAGCCATCTGCATAGGCCTACCCAATGCAACAAGTGTAGAATGAATAACTAAATGGCCTCCCCCAATATTTTGCACAAATTTACGCCACTGGTTGTAATTCATTTCGCTTTGTTCTGTCCGTCTTCCAGTCTTGATGAAATTTACATGTAGCACAACGTTTCTATTTCTGTTCCAGAATATTTTAATATTCTATTCATCTGTCGAAGATAGTTGCTGGCGAAACACAATATAAATGCTGTTGTTCACTAACATTGCTTTTTGTGCACTACACTTTTTGAGTGCTAAAGTATGCAAATAACTAAGTTCAAAATTCTAAAATATAAATATTATCCCAACAATAGAAGTTAAAGTTTCTGTTATTTCTTGAAAATTGGACGGATAAAACACGCTGGGTTCCCTGAGCCGATGAGTGGTTTGTGTAAGGTTCCGTCACCACTAACGGTTGAAAACCAAAGCCTTAGTCCATAGCTTGAGGGGTTGAAATGACTGGTGCAGATACGTCATTAGTACCAAAAAGACAGGCATCCACGACATTGTAATAATTACAATTTGTAATTATAACTGGACATAAAAAATTATGACAATCAAGAAAAGACGAAACCCATTCGCACGTGATCCTCAACAAGATAGTTAAGATGCGCGAAACGATTAAATGCGCAGTTGGCAGGATGAGATGTAGACAGCTACTGTATTCCATGTGCAGAGATGATGACCGCCTTAGTAACAGGGACGTAACTAGCGTTGGGCTTGGGGGGGCTCAAGCCCCCCCAAACGAAGTTGAAGCCCCCCCAAACAAGTCAAGCCGTTGTATGCTTACGGCTAAAATTCGTATGAACACTGTATAAATGTTGCCATGTTCAAGGTTTAAGCCCCCCAAACGAAAAATCCTAGTTACGTGCCTGCTTAGTAACTTACCGTACATTCCGTTGGGTTGTACCATATACGTTACCTTGTTTCTCGATGACTTATAGGATTTGACTGTTACGCTCAGCACAGAAAGAGATGAGGGCGAGATTGAATTTGTGGAAGATGCCAACGAAAGGTGTGCTATCAACAGCCAGTCGTTTGTTGACGAACAGGAATGGTACCTTCACAGGTGAGAACAAAATAATGTTACCTACATGGTAGTTGAGAACGAACTAGTTGAACCTTAAGATGTAAGAACAAAACAATTATACCTTCACAGGTAAAAACAAAACAGTGTTACATCTTCGTGTGGGAAATACATTAAGACCTTAAGAATTTTATCTTCACCTGTCAGGATTGTTGCCTCAACACTGTGGTAGCTGTAGGCTACAGTGTTACCTTCGTAGTTAATAATTAAGTAATTTCCCTTCACAAGGTAGAGATAAGCAGTAGCACATTGACAGGTAAAAATGACTAATAGTACCATGACAGGGCTGGTGGAGAAATGAACGCTTTCAGGAAACGTATCTTTATAGCAATGAACTAATTAGTGTACCATCGCAGGTGGCAAGTAACCAATAAGAATTGCATCAACAGGTAGACATTCAACAGAGGCGTCAATCCTCTAGGAATCTAATTGTAATTAGTAACTTCTATTGCGCGGGTGTCTAATGCACAAGGCATCAACCGATGGCACACCAAAACCAAGCCGTAATCTGGTAAATATCCAGAAGATCAGTCCGTAAGACCTTATAGAGGTACAGACATCTGTTGGAGCCAGACAGAGAATAGAGGGCCTAGCACATTGCATGTGGAGCCCGAGCTACAGTTCTAGTATCGAAGTCCCGATGAGGTCTAGTGGCAAAACTGTGGTCTGCATAACTAAAGATACTCAAATGTTTCCAGCTTTGCCCAGAGCAATGGTGTACCCCTGATCCCGAGAAAACTCTTGATCAGAATAATTATGAGTAAAAGTTAATGATTAATTACGGAAAACTATAAACGTTCTTTGTTAAGATATGGAAACGTTTAAAGTTATTCCTAGGTAACCTATTCGGAAAAAACTTCTTGACGTTACAGTGATTTCTACTTCTTTGCGCATTGGTTTCGGTTTATAGGATTAAGTGGTTTCTGCATCTTTTACGCATTGGTTTCGATTTTTATGATAAAGTGGTTTCGCTTTCTGTTTCTCAGTGTAATTCACACGTGGCGGAAGACTGTCTCCGAGTCAGTCCAGAACGTTAACATCAACCATCCGGCGTTTTCAGCGGCTTGCAAAGCTTCTCGGCGACCCGGTTTCTTCATCTGGAACATCTTCGTTGTTATGGTATCTTCATGTGTAATATCTGTCTCAAATAGGGTTCTTCATCTTCTTAGCGTTTTTATTGTGTTCGGCGCCCTTGTAATGGCTTGGCTGTGTTACGGCGCCTTAGAAATTGTCGATGTTATTATAATTATTATTATAATAATTATTATTATTATTATTATTATTATTATTATTATTATTATTATTATTATTATTATTACTATTACTATTATTATTATTATTATTGTTATTATTATTATCATTATCATCATCATCATCATCATCATCATCATCATCATCATCATTATCATCACCATCACCACCATCATCGTCATCATCATCATAATCATCATAATCATCATCGTCATCATCATCATTATCATCATAACTGTGCTGCGAGGTCAGCTTCAGTTGCTCAGGATCAGCAAGGGCGTCAAGTTCAAACGTTGACTTATCGTATAAGTGTTTGAATAACTGCACAGCAAACTACCTCGCACGAGAGATATCGTGATATCGAGCTCTGATACCATCAGCGCCCACATTGAACTTAGTGTTGACACTAAGACAAAACCGGACTAAGCTGTGAACTTAGTGTCGTGTCTTAGAGTTTGTATGTTGGAGTCACCGTTAGGTCAGTCATTGCATGTGTGCGTACTTAAACTGGCTGATCAGCTTCAGTTGCTCAGGATCAGCAAGGGCGTCAAGTTCAAACGTTGACTTATCGTATAAGTGTTTGAATAACTGCACAGCAAACTACCTCGCACGAGAGATATCGTGATATCGAGCTCTGATACCATCAGCGCCCACATTGAACTTAGTGTTGACACTAAGACAAAACCGGACTAAGCTGTGAACTTAGTGTCGTGTCTTAGAGTTTGTATGTTGGAGTCACCGTTAGGTCAGTCATTGCATGTGTGCGTACTTAAACTGGCTGATAATAAAAGTTGTTTTCATTATATACGTTTATTAGAATTTTTGTAGCAGATTCTTTCGAATGCTTCCTTTGAATTGATGAGTTTGTAGGGTGGAGTCGTGTTGGAGTCAGTCATTGAATGTTTACATATACGCCAGTGTATTTGTAACAATACAGTTATAAACAAACTGTATGTAACAATACATTTATTTTTCTAGCACCTTCTTAAACTTATAGAAGGCATTTCCCATGGCATTGTGTTACGACCTGAATTAAGCAAGTTAATTACAATATGTTAGGGCCATTTGATGGATGCCGCCATGGGCGTCGGCAGGAATTCTTCTAGGGAGAAAATATTTCTGGGGGGGATTTTTCCAGAGGGAAATATTTCTAGGGGGAAAAATTTTCTAGGGGGCAACATTTTGAGGTTGTTTGCATGGAATAGCTGACTTACCTAAATAATTAAGTGTTTTTTAGCATTGAAAATCGTGTCGGGACTGATGGAATGATCAAAATAATCAAAAGATTTTATTTTTGTAAAATATTTTCAAAATGCATGGGGGTAAATCCCCTTGCCCCTCTCCGGACGCCCATGGATGCCGCGCGCATTAAACGGTGGTGCCGTTTAAATGTAACAAATTTGTGGTCATACTGTACATCAAAAGACATTGTAACATGTGTAACGTGTGAATGTTCCAGTTCCTCATCTGTAGTAACTTGTGTAACGTGTGAATGTTCCAGTTCCTCATCTGTAGTAACTTGTGTAACCTGTGAATGTTCCAGTTCCTCATCTGTAGCATGTCGTTCGGAACATTTGCCGTTAAGCCAGATCTGCCGCAGAATCGTCTCCAGCTGACCTTTATTCTGCTTCTGACGACTGTCTCGTTCAAGTTCGCCGTTAACCAGAGTCTACCAATGATCTCCTACCTAACATATCTGGTACGTTCCGATTCATGTTACACTACACTGCACTATGTCACCGTGTATCACATTGGGGGGAGGGGTCCATAGAGTAGTGGTAACATCACTGGCGTGAAGAGCAAGAGGTAGCGGGATCGCTTCCCGAAACCCTCCTAAATTTAGGTCCACTCAGCCTTTCATTCGCGAGATGGCGCGTTGTTAAAATGAGATGTAGAACGTGATGGGCGCCTTGCATGGCTGCCGTGTACAGTTAAATTCGACTCCTGTAATAACTTGTGATCATCCGTTCATCTTCTTCTCTTCTTTATGTTCTCTGCCCACCGGCAGGTTCGTATGACCAATGACGCCATCGTTCTCTGTCTTGTGCTCTTCTCTTCAGTCGACTGTATCCTTTTTTTGTCATCATCCAGTCTAGCAGCATTGCCCTCGGTTTTCCTCGCGTCTTTCTCCCCTCCATCCTTCCCTCCATGATGTCTCTTAGCAGTGTCTCACTCCTTAGGATGTGCCAGATCCATTTACTTTGTCGTCCGCGTATAGTACTTATGAGTGATCTTTGTTCTTCTACCATTTGCAGGATTTCCTCGTTCGTCCTCCGTTCCGCCCAGCTAACTCTCTCCATTCTGCGCCACACCCACATCTCAAAGGCCTCCAATCTTTTTATGTCGTCCTTCCTCATTGTCCATGTCTCGGAGCCGTACAGAACAACACTCCACACCAGTGTCTTCACCATTATTGTCGTCATTTTTCATTTTACTCGGGATGAGATAGGGAGGTGGTTTCCCGTTGCCTTCCTCCCGGTGTTTTTATCGGGAGACACCATCTCTCTGCGTCGGTACCGTTGATCGTCCGTCCTTCGGTTTCTTCACCCATGGGGCACACGCTTATATCGGCGTGTACTCGGTCGTCCACCACGTACTTCGTTTCCAACAGGGGGGCCATGTGAAGGCGACGTGGTGGACATTTGAGCAGCAGAGGCTTTTTGAGTTGCTTGCTTGCCCCATTTCCACCCGTTCATACTGATTTGTAATCATACTGCGTTATTGTCAGTTTGAAGATATTAAACGAAGATTATATTACACAATATTCCGTTATATCAGTCTTTTGGTTCATTCATTCATTCTGAAAATGTATATAGCGTCTCTTTAAGAGGCCTATATATGAGGCCTTATATACATTTTTTTTTGTTGTCGAGAAAGAGCTGGGAGGCAGCGCCTGATTTAGACTTGGTGAGGCCGTAAGCTATATAAAGCTCGGAGGCCCCTTGTAAAAGAATTACACCAGAAGGTCTTACAAAACTTGAAAACATAATTATATGCCTTTTAATTATTTAATAGCAAGGCATTTATAGTGGACAATTCAAATTATGTTCAAATTAATGCATTTACTCAGGCGAGATGGAAGTTGCTACACAGGCCGTTTAAAATGGTGATACATAATTAACACACACACACACACACACACACACACACACACACACACACACACACACACACACACACACACACACACACACACACACACACACACACACACACACACACACACACACACACACACACACACACACACACACACACACACACACACACACACACACACACACACACACACACACACACACACACACACACACACACACACACACACACACACACACACACACACACACACACACACACACACACACACACACACACACACACACACATACATATATATATATAAAGCTCCGTGAGTACCTAGTAGCAACAGTTTCCCAACCTCCCCCATCCACATTTTACTAGCAAATTACTGCCTTAAATGCGCACTAGGTTTTGATGCTGACATCTTATCTGATATTACTTCGATGTTTAGTTAACTAGTTAAGTCCAAAATGTCTAGTATTACAATGTTATGCCAGTTGCCGTTATTTTTTATGTACAAGGGTAACCCTGATAGCGGGGCCCAGGTCCCTTAAGGGTTTCTCTCCCTTTACTTCCATTGGAAACTAATTAATTTATCTGTTTTCTGTTAAAATTTTATACTGAATTTCTGTTACTGCATATTATGATACTATGCGAAGTAATAAAACTTATGGTTATGGTTATGGTTATATATATATATATATATATATATATATATATATATATATATATATATATATATATATACAGGGGCGTAACTTTAGTCTGAAAGTGGGGGTAAAAATTTCTTACATACAAGAAGCAAGGCCAAGACTGCGATCTCTGGGAAGGCACATTAAATAAAATATTAATTGGCATTGTTCAAAAAGTGGGGGTACGGTACCCTCCAGTCCAAAAAGTGGGAGGTACGGGTACCCTCGTACCCCCACCAATGACGCCTATATATATATATATATATATATATATATATATATATATATATATATATATATATATATATATATATATATATATATATATCTACGGTACACATAAAATTTACCCCTTCCCGCAATTCTGAATTTTCTAGTTCCCTGGGGCTTGTGAAGCCTTGGCTGTGGCTTTTTTTTAGCTCATGCCGAAATCCGGGACTGCTGCGAGGTAAAACCTTTTACAGAAATACAGACTGCCAAAGTACACGTACGCAGGTCAAAATCTAATGCTGTAAATATGTTGCACACGAAAAAACTGACGACTTATGAGCTAGTTTAGTTTCCTAACTCCAACATATTTCAGTTGCATAACTGATGTGGTTAAAAGAAGAGCCAGAGGAGGTTGAACCCCTCAATACCCAACAACAAATACTCTGCATTACAGGCCTTTCCCCATAGACCGTAATTACATTCACTTTTTCAATGAATCACGAGTACGTCTGATCGATTGCCTGTCTATCTGATGATAGCTGTTTTAAGTCCGCGGAACAGTCATCCTCTGAAATTGCCCCATCCCAAGGCGCTATATAAATTTGCCTGTTGCTAAAAACTGTAGTCCTTGTACAACAAGTACACGTGAACGAAGAAAATGTGATTTCTATTAGTATGCGGTACTGGAATGGGGCAGTCCCCTACATGGGGATATCGAACTTCATTGTGAGGAAGGTGGCCCATTCTTGTGTATCTTCAAGTTAAGTGCATAATATGCAGTGTGGAAATACATCTCGAATTGGATCTCACTTATACGCATCTTCAAGAAGAACGTACTTGTTTTAGAGCTAGTTCATGGGCGCTGGACTGTCAATCGAGAGGTCGGGGGTTCAAGTCCCCGCCAGGGCAGAAATTTGGTTCGAGATTTCTGTTCCACTTGCACCCCCTAGCCAACTCAGCTATGATGAGTACACTGACCGTACACTGTCAGTGGGAAGATGAGACGGCGAGGGAGAGGACTGGCCACCCGCCCTCATATGCCGAGGCTAAGAAAATGAAGTCGCTAACACTTCATACCCATGGCTGCCTCAGGGCTACCTTAAGGGATTGCTCTTCTCTTTTTCTTCTTCATGGTGATGGGGCGAGTGCTTAGCGTGTTGGACTGTCAACCAAGAGATGGGGGGGGGGCTCAAATTCCCGCCCGGGAAGAAATTTGTTCGGAGATTTCTGATTCACTTCCCCCCACAGACAACTCAGCTATGACAACACTGGCCATACAATGTCAGGGGGAAGATCCGACGGCGAAGGAGAGGTCTGACCACACACACTCATACGCCAAGGCTAAGAAAATGAAGTTGCTAACACTTCGTATACATGGCTGCCTCTCAGGCTAGCTTAAGGGAATGTGCTTCGTCTCCCTCAGTTCATCAGAAAATGTATCGGAAGAGTATTTGTATGGAACTTAAGAATAGCATACTTAAGTGTAGAATACTTAAGTATAGCATACCTAAGTATAGCAAATTTAAGTTATCATACTTAAGTGTAGCATACTCGCTGTAGGACAAGTACATCCTGGGATCAATGGGCATACTGTGCTGCATCTGTGTATGGCACGCCATCATCCCCGTAATTATGCTGAGCCAGGATCCGTCGGGGGCTCAGTTGGCTGACAAGGTCGCCCTCATCGTCTTCGCTTTCATCTACATCAGTCTCCACGCCGTCGTCGTCATCGTCGTCGTCTTTATGGTAAGTCGCAGTGTAACCTCAAAGTAATTTCCATGTAACTTCCATGTAATTTCCGTGTTATTTACGTTTACTTTCTGTGTAAATTCCGTGTAATCTATGTGTAATTCCCGTGTAATTTCTGTGTAATTTCCGTGTAATCTATGTGTAATTTCTGTGTAATTTCCGTATAATGTTGTGTGATTATAGTGTAATTCTGCGGATTATGTAAACTTTGGTGGGTTTTGCTGTACTTCATTCGTAATTTTGGTGTACTTCGAAGTACACGTAAGCTTAGTGTAATTCGGTGTAATATTGATGTAATTTGTGTACGTTTGCTGAAAGCTCATGGGTGTAAGTCCTTATGTTGTACAACTTCGTACAACTATGGTGATAACTATACAGTGACATTGCGGATAAATGTTGCTGGAATTTAAGGATAATGTGTCATTCGCTTTAGGCCCTGATTTTATGTAATCTTGGCATACATCTGTTTAGATTTTGTATACGCTTGATCTCATTCCGAGTAATCTTTATATAAATTTTGTGTAATTTAGT
>OY744611.1:22744917-22834917 GCA_963556255.1 Allolobophora icterica | reverse complement strand
TTTACCGTACACTGCTTTATATTGTCTTGCTTGTCTTACCTTACCATACCTACTTTACACACGTTATTCTAGTTTACCGTGTCTGAAGTTGCCTATCTCTACCTTGAATATCCTCAAATTAATTGGCCTTACCTTATTCTACATCGTTTTCAGTAACCATTAGGTTACCCCCACATTATGCAACCTGTTTTACGTTACGTTGTCCCTGACTTGTCTTTTGCCTGCTTCTAAAAGAATTCCAATCTACACGCAAACAGCAGCATAGATGTCTAAATTAGAGAATTTTTAGAATCCCATTACGGTTAGCGCCATAATTTGTTACTTGAATTCTCTTAATTGGAACTTTACTGTGACTCTAGGCTTGCACACGCAGTACAGAAGAAGTCTGTTGCAAAAATTTTACTCTTTTTCGTAATACATTTATAATTGATACTGCAGATACTAGGATAACCACAGATCTCGTAAGGCAAGTTAAAGCAAGGAAAGGCAAGTTCAAGTAAGGTAAGGTAAGGTAAGGTATGGTAAGGCAAGGGAAAGTAAGCCATGGTAAAGCAAGGTAAGGTAATGTAAGGCAAGATAAGGTAAGGTTATATAGTTCACCAGAAAGGTACTTCGTTTCTGCGTATAGGTTTGGAATCCCGGTGAGTCGATTTATTTATTTTCATTACTTAGTGTTTAGATTTATTTATGAATTTATTTATAAAATGATTTTTCTATGTGCACTGCACTTAGTTGCGTTTAACTTTGCTTGTATATCTCTTATTTGTTTGTTTGTTTACCGGTTTGTTTATTCTGGGAAACTAACACTTGACTAGAGTAAGTTGCCCGGTGCAACAACTACCTTTCTTGTAACTCACTCTTCAAACCCCGCCAGGCCGCCAAAATTGTTTCACTAAACACCATTCCCCAGAAGATCTGCTTGTCTCTCTATATAATAAACTTTTCTCTGCTGTAAGTCATCGACAAGTCTGTCTCTGTCTCCTCGACATATCTGCTGCTTTCGACATCATGGATCACGACCTACTTCTCCTTCAGCTGTTCTCTTGGTTTGGCATCTCTGGCACTGTGGTCAATCCAACCTCCTCTGCCTCAACCATATCAAAACAGAATTTATTATCCTTGGCCTCCAGAGCAGATCAAAGCAATCCATGACCATTCCATACACCTACCCATCAACTCAACTTTTCATCTCTCACTCTCTATTCCGACTCGCCTGTGCGGAATCCTAGCATTACCTTTGATCCACATCTTTCCTTCTCTAATCACATCTCCAACCTCTCGCCCATCTGCTGCGTGCATATTCGTGACCTCCGCTGCTTTCGACCCATGATTGACTTTAAAACTGCTTCCACCATCGCTATTTCCATTGTCCACTTAAAGTTTGACTACCATAATTCTCTTTTACTCAACCTCGAATCAGTGCCGGTGTCACGAAATAGAGTATCCCCCATACAGGTATATCCCCTTAGCAGAATGGAGTATCCGGCCGGATGAATGTGAACGGGAGGGACTATCCCCCCTCGTGCAAAAGTATCCCCCATGAGTCGTACGAAATTATCCCCCGTGAAAAGTAACCCCCTGCAACATGATTACAAATTGTGCGATTTAAGTCAGTTTAGAACTACATCAGTCGTGGTCATTGGCAAAGCCGAGTATACAGCGTGTACTCACCTCTATAGATCGTACACTCACCTCACAAAAATATGTGTACCCACCTCTAATTTGTGTCGGAAAATTAACCAGTAGCGTGTAACTCACCTATAATTTGTTTCGGAAAACTAACCGGTAGCTGGTACTTGCCTCTAATTTTACAGTTAAACCCCTGGGCAAAGGCATAAGCTATTGTTGGCATGCGTAGGCAAAGAATCCAGTGAAGTCAATGATCCCCTCATTACTCTCTTTCTCTACTCTATACTCTATTTACTCTTAGGCAAATTGTGACATTGATATCGGTCGATTCGTATCAATCGATACACCAGCAAAAGGAGGAAGAAAAAATATCAGCAGTCACAAACGACAGTGTCATGAAACTGGACTAAGGCGCTAATTGGGTGATTTGGTACCTCGCGCTTGATATCGGTCGATTCGTATCAATAGTACACCAGCAACGCCAGTGAACCCATTTGAGGCAATGTAATGTAATGTAAATATCCGAAATTTCTCAGCGCCACACAAAAGCCACGTCAGGGAGACCAGCTTATTCACCGGCGCTATACCAAATCAAGTCCGCAATAGCCATGTCCGCCTTATCCGTTCCGGTGCCAGGTCAGAGTCCGGGAGGTCAAGCCGAGAAGAACCAACTTCATTTTGACTCTTGTGTTCTTTGTGATGCTGTAATCTCACGCAAATTAAACAATGTCTATTCACATAATTAGTTGCGTGAAGAGCTCGTTGCGATGGGTGATCCGTCAAAAGCGCCCCGGACAAAAGCGCCCCGACAAATGCGCCCCGACGAAAGCGCCATAAAATAACCGACAAAAGCGCCCCGACATTTGCGCCACATAATACGAATATTGGCTCTACGTGATAGCATGTTGCATGTAGGACTGGAAACAGTTGGAGTCGGATCAAAACGCGAAGAAGAGAGTTAGCCTACATAGCAGGCCTACATTTTTCTTAAAAGATTCTGTGAGCTATGTTTTACTTTATCCCAGCATCTTGTTTTAGCTCTTTTCGACGATAATCCAGCTTCTAGTGTGAGTTTTATTAAACTAGAAGCTAAAACTAGAAACATGATTAACGATGAAAATATAGTTCAAAGTAGAAGCTGGATAAGCGATAAAAAAGATAGTTCAAAGTTCAAATATAGGTCAAACTGGAAGCTGGATAAGCGATGAAAATCGAGCTTAAACTGAAAGCTGGCTAAGCGATGAAAATATAGTTTAAAGTAGAGGCTGGATAAGCGATGAAAATGTAGTTCAAACTAGAAGCTGGATAAGCGATAAAAATCGAGCTTAAACTAGAAGCTGGAGTAACAATGCGAATGAAGCGAAAATGACAATCGCGGGGCGCATTTGTCGGGGCGTTTTTGTTCGGGGCGCTTTTAACGGGGCGCCGTTGCGATGGATGTGTCTAAAAACAAGGATGACAAATATCAGCAATCACAAACGACAGGTGCTAATTGGGTGAATTGGTAGCTCGCGCTTGATATCGGTCGACTTGTATCTCGGCAAACCTCGGCCGACAATTGCGTCAGCTCTACACAAGACACCTAACCACATCGGGGAACCTACATGTTAAAGTCCTCCTCTGCCAGGAGCAAATGGACTTCTCTTCATATGGGCTGAACGCAGCTGCCTATCCCTTTGAGATTGCTTCCAGTTCTGTCACGCTGTATGTTGGCTTCGGTGAGCCTTCATAAATGCGAAAATATCTTGAGAAATGTTGCAACAACAAAGTAATGCTGTCTTTCCCCAAAACCCTTCTTAAGAGAAAGGAAGAAAGCCACTTCCGCGTGTCGTTATCCTTCCTGCTTTAACTTCGGTTTGATTTGCTCTGAACATTGCTTAGAACACTTAGAGTCACATGCTTTTGGATTTTGATTAGGCCCTACAGCATAGATTTATCAATTATACGCATTTTTCAATAATACCTCAGACTTGTGAATTTTTATCCCCCGGGGTATGATTTTGCACAGTGGGGGATAGAAATGGTTTATCCCCCGGATACTCTATACCGGTAGATTCCATCCGGGGGGATAAATTTATTCATCCCCCGGATAGTTTTAGGACGGATAGTCCGTCACGCGACACCGGCCTTAGGATATGTCGGGCCCCGTGCAGAGTATAACACACATCAAATTGTTTTTCATTGCTAATCATTTTATTTTAGTAGATTGTTAACAAGAACAACAAGTCAAATTTAACTATACACGAGAACTCTGGAATATAGAGGAAGTTAAGTTTTATTTAATCGACAAAAAAAGAAGATTTAATCGAAGCCATAATTATTAGGATGTCTTGTTAATGCTATTTTCTGTGACATTTTCGGGCCCCCCTAAGTTGCGGGCCCCGTGCGACCGCACGGTTCGCACGCCCCTAAGGCCGATACTACTCGAATCCACCCAAATTAAGCGCCTATAAGCCTAACTCTTTCGAAATTCACTCGCCTGAAGTGTCACCAGCATTATATCACTTAAATCACTCCGCTGGCTGAAAATCCACGATCGCATCCAGTCCAAAGGCCTGTCACTAATCAACACATCCCTACAATACCTCCAGCCAAAGTACCTTTCGCGAACTCTCCACCATCCAGCTACCTCTCTCTACCCGATCATTCTCCAATCTCACTCTCTCTCCCTTCCTCCAAGTCACAACTCAAGTTCTCCCCGATCCATATCCGATCCACATCACCTACTGCACTTCGACTCCAGACTCAAGACAAACTACTGAGCCGTGTCGAACTTGTCAAAGCGCCCTTTGAAGATGCGTCGTGTTACGGCGCTGTAGAAATCGTCGTATTCATCATCACCACCATCGTCATCACCCACCGTCATTTGCCTCAGGTTCCTCTACCTATCACCTCACAGACTTTCTATTCCAAACTGAAGTCTCATCTCATCAATTATCCTCCGCTAATCCATCCGATCCCTCGCCTTCCAAGCTTTCTCGTCCTCAACAAAACCTACCTTAGCAGCTGCTCTGCCTCCTCTCTCTGGACTTTGGCAACCGGACTCGGACCTCCACTGGAAATCGATCTCCAGACAACCCCTCTGACTAGACGCAGCGTTCGTGAATAAGCCGGTGCACTGCGCTTAGCTTGAGAGTAGCGCTATAGAAATCTGGAGTTTACGATTACGATTGCAATTAGATTCTAGCCAGAAGAAATTATTATTATTATAATGAGCGATTGAAGTTTAAAAAGGAGAGACACAAGGATGAGGTCAGACAGACGATGGATATAGTAAAGATGGGGTTTGATTAAAGACAAACATACATACATACACACATACATACATACATACATACATACATACATACATACATACATACATACATACATACATACATACAGACAGACAGGCAGACAGACAGACACACGAGACCGAAATAAATTAGGAAAGACGGACAGACAGGCAGACAGACAGACAGGCAGACAGACAGACAGGCAGACAGACAGACACAAAGAAAGAAAGACGGAAAGACATGCAGGCATACAGACGGACACATACTCACAGACGCACAGACAGGCAGACAGACAGACGCAAAGAAGAAAGGCGAAAGACATGCAGGCAGAGAGACACACACTCACAGACAAAAAGGCAGGCAGGCAGACAGACAGAAAGACAGACACGCAGACAGGCAGGCAGTCAGAAAGACAGACGACGTTTGGAACTGATGTTTCGCAACGTAACATATTACAGTTAAATTAGAATAAAGTAATACAGCCACTCGATGACGTTGACGTCATTGACTCATTATTCATATGCATGCTTAGGTCCATCTTAGTAATGCAAGAGTGATTTGATTTGCACTTACATTATTTATGGCATTATATGTATTGCGACAGCGTCGTTTCTCTGTTATATGCTTCGTTGTTTGTTCTGACCTTTGCAAATAAAAGCGTAAATTTTATGCCCTGTATTCCGTGATTTTCGCTCATATTTACAAAATCCTACCGTGACTTTTACACTTTTCCGTGAATTTATACGGTTCCTAGAGATAATAATTTATGGTAAAATGACGAGATTAACAGTAGTTTATCTGGACTGTAATTGAGGCGAGTCAGTCTATCCGGACATTTTTATTCGACGCTAACTACAAATATCTGTGCCATGTCCGCATTTTCTGAAAGATGATATTCATCAACTCCTCATGAGTGTTCCAAAATCTTCAGTCGACGCCTTTGTAGGCTGACACCTGTGAAAAAAATAAACAGATTGAAAAACAGTCATACAGCCATACACACAATGTCTTATAAATAGAATTCCTACCGTAATACATCCAATCGCTTTCTCGTCATCAAAGAAACCTACCTTAGCAGCTCCTCAACCTCCTCTGCCTGGTCTCACTGGCAACTGTACATCTCTGGACATAAAACAGTGAATAAGCTGGTCCCCTGCGCTTTGCTTTAGAGTAGCTCTTTACAAATGGAGATTACTGTTACGATTACGATAGCTGACTTGCTGTGTACTTAAATCGTGCGTAATCATACTGTTTGACTGATCACACGACTTCGGTCGTTTGTTCTTCGCCTTTCAACATGATCTCCAGTCACAGATGTTGCGTCTTAAAACTCACGTTAGTTATCTTTTCCAGTCGGTTCTACTTTCACTTGTTGCTGTCTTCATACAAGACGCTTCATGTCCAGTCAGGAGTTGGCTGACTTGTACCCACAAGAGGTATACTCTCTACCTCGCACTGTCTCTGTCTCTCTCTGTCTCCGACTTTGCCTCTGTTTCTGTGTCTGCATGTGTATGTGTCGCTATCTTTGCCTCTGTCTCCATTCCCTTTTCTGACTCTGCTTCTTTCCGCTTCTCTGTCTCTGTCTCTCTGTCTCTGTCTATCTTCTCTGTCTCTGTCTCTGTCTCTGTCTGTCGCTGTCTATCTGTCTCTGTCTGTCTCTGTCTCTGTCTCTGTCTGTCTCTGTCTCTGTTTCTGTCTGTCTGTCTGTCTGTCTATATATATATATATATATATATATATATATATATATATATATATATATATATATATATATATATATATATATATATATATATATATATCTCTCTCTCTCTCTCTCTCACACACACACACACACTACTTTTGTCTGTCTTTATCTCTGTCTCACTGTCTCTCAGTCTCTATAGATCTCTGTGTTTCTTTCTACCTGTGTCTGACAAACTAAACCCTATATACCCCATATAGACCCTGATTAGTCTATGCGTGTCGATACGTAATAAAACCACCCTCGCGAAGGGTAAATTGGCGTGATTTCAGCCCATCACCACCGACTCCCTGCCCACGACACTCCGACGATAATCTCACGTATCCTGCCTTTCAGCCCCCTCCCCCACAGGTATCGTCGATTATTAAAGGCCTACTACATATATAGCCACACTGTAGTGTGGCTAGATGTGAATAAACAGTTTCAAGCTGTCTTAAGTCGCACATAGATATAAGCTTATATTTTTAGATAGTCACGTTAAGCGCCACGTTAGGTCTATTTTAAAAGCACTATCGAAATGGCCACCCAAAATAGAATGGCGGCCTTAAACTCAGAGAAATTCCGGATTTAGGCATAAGTTTATAAAGCTACAGCTTAGGGAAGCGGTTTTCAAATGGTGGTACGCGTACCACTGGTGGTACGCCATGTGTCACTAAGTAGTACGCGAAAAATTCAAATACAGAACAAAGCTTGAACTCGTACCAGATTTGCGTTTGAAATTGACAAATATTAAACCAGAAATTGTAAATCTGTGCTTGTCGAAACAAGCCCACAGCTCACATGAACATTTTCTAATAGTGATTTTATTTTTCATTTTGTTGATATGATTACATTCTTAAAATAATATATTAATTTTTAAATTTGTCTACGCGAGGTCCAACGTTAATTGCAAGGGGACTTCGCGCTCGCCTGTTGTTTTTGATCTTACCTTTGCTGGTGGTACGTCAACATTCGATTTTTTTCTGGTACAGTAAAAATAAAGTTTGAAAACCGCTGGCTTAGGGCTCACAATCCGCGTAGGGGCCTAAAGAATTCAAAATTTTTGGGGCCTTTTAAAAAATTTACATGTACAGTATATATTACATTAGGCTACATATGTATTTTATTATGTAGAACCTTTCAAAACGGCTTGTGTAACAAATTCCATCTCGCCTGAGTAAACGCATTCATTTGAAAATAATTTGAATATTTCATTTTAAATGCTTTGCTATTAAATAATTAATTGGCAAATATGTTTTAGTTTTAGGAGACCTTCTGGTATATTTTTTTACAAGCGGCCTCCAAGCATTGTATAGCTTAGAACCTCACTAAGTCTGAATCCAGCACTGATTAAGAGGGCGAGATGCGGTTGAATCAGAGGCAAGAGACTGGAAAATGCAGTTGTCTACTGAAATCAGAGAACTTTTGTAGCGCTTCCATAAAATATTAAAGGCGTCCATCGATGGTCGCTGTGAAGAAAAATCGGTACGCATTATTAAATTCTAGCCTGTGACAATATGGCATATAAAATTAATGTGGCCTCTTGTATTAGACTCTGAAAGTAATGTCTGGAAAGAGCAGACACTGTGTAGCCATCGAGGTCTTCAACTGTCTGCTTATAAGGCACAATCGCTGTTGTCGATGGCTAGGCGGCGATGAGCTCTTTTTCCAGTAACTAAATAGTACATAATGACTGAATAATAAATAATAACTTAATAATAAATAATAACTAGTAACTGGCTAATATTTCTGACCATGCAGAGAGAGAGTTAAAGGGCTCCACACGCCAGACATTGTGAGCTGTACAGGGTAAGCATCATTGTGTCAAAGTCTAGCGTAGCATGACTGTATTCGCCAAACGCTGAGACTTGGAAACGGGTGGCCCAGGAGAGTCCCATAATGAGACTTGACTTACGTCGACCATTAACGCTGCTACCTTAAACCGGACTCTACGACCAGGCTGCACGATTCTGACCGAAGCTTTTGAAAGATCCGGGAAAAGACGCCATATAAATGACAAGACAGATATACCAGGACCCCTTTAGGGAGCTCTATGGTCTTGTTCTAATAACTGGGCCTTCATATGAAAAAACCTCAGCAACGCTACACAGCATAACATAAAATCACACACCGTTAAATAACACATGACAACACGTAATATGATGCATAACGTGATGTATAACAGTATAGCATTATACAAAGCATGATACACAATGTAATGCATAACATAATACATAGAGTAATACATAACAAAATATAACATGATGTGTAACATGATACATAGCATAATGCATAACATGATACATAACTTAATACATAACATATTACATAACATAATACATGACATAATTCATGACCTAATACATAGCAAAATATAACATGATGTGCAACACAATACATAACATAATGCATGACATGACGCATAACATGATGCACAACATGATACATAACATAATACATGACATAATATATGATATATATATTGACATAATACATGACATAATACATGACAAATACATGACATAATACATGACATGACTTGTCGTTTAGTTTCAATAGAAAATAGTGCGCCAACAACTGGTCCAGATTTGTTACGAAGAGTCCGCTCAACAGGCTCGAACCCTCAATCGTTGAATTACATACCAGTGCGCTACCGAATTTAAATTAATATAGTCTGGTAACTTCTATAGCGCCTTCATAACTATTGTAAAACACAAGGCATCGCTCGGTGGTTCCTTCTAAGCACAAACGCCCCCCCCCCCCCAAAACACCATCCACTGAACAGGATACAGACGAGGATAAGGTCACAGGAGAAGGTCACAGAAAGTCACAGAGTTTACGGGGTGAGTAGAAACAAGTAATGAATTCCAGGTCCTTGATCCAGTGACCGAGAAAGACCTGGAACCTAGAGCCGTCTAACAACGGGAATTAGAGCATCCAGGGAAAGTGTATCTCGTGGGTCCTTTGTTAGACCGTAGTCCTTCCTGTGCAGGTCTGCACATCGGGCGACGCATCTCATCCACTCTCCTCTGTCCACTGCCAGCCTCTGCGCCTCCTCCCACGTCAGCTCCAGATATTTCAGGTTATCTCTGATTGTCTCCGGCCAGTTCTTTCTCGGCCTTCCTCTTTTCCTTTTCCCTCCAGCGTCCCAGTTCATCACTTGCTTTGCTCTCCTGTCGTCATCCATGCGGAAGACATGCCCCATCCATCTCAATCTTCTCATTCTGATGATGTTTTCCATGGTCTCTTTTCCTGTCTTTTCTCTTACGGTCTTGTTGGTTACTTTGTCCCGCCATGATATATGAAGAATTCTTCTCAACCATCTGTGATGTGCCGCCGCCAATCTCCTCCTATCCGCCGCCGTCATTGGCCACGTTTCTGCTCCATATAGTAGCGTGCTTATAACTATAGCGTTGTGTAGAAAGCGTACATCATGGGTAAGAAAGTTTATCTCAAGGGTAAGAAATTTTTGTTTCAAGGGCAAGAAAGCGAATCACAAGGGTAAGGAAGCGTATCTCAAGAGTGAGAAAACGTATCTCAGGGGTAGGAAAGGTTTTTTCATGGGCAAGACAGCGTATCTCAAGGATGAGAAAGCTTTTCTCAAGGATAAGAAAAAGCGTATCTCAATGGTAAGAAGGCGTATTTCAATGGTAAGAAAAGTGTATCTCAAGGGTAAGAAAGCGTATTTCAATGGTAAGAGAGCGTATCTCGTGGGTAAGAAAGCGTATCTCATTAGTAAGAAAGCGTATCTCAAGGGTAATAAAGCGTATTTCATGGGCAGTAGAGCGTGTCTCATGGGTAATCAAAGACAAAAATCAAATTGGCTGGATAACGTGTACAACTTCGTTAATTATGAGGCATGTATTGATTGCAGAGACCGCATTCTCCCTTAAGTAGCCATTGATTTATTTATGAACCTACCTTCACCAGTTCGCACCAGACCATCAGACCGAGGCGCGGAACTGGTACGGCGTTCTCTCGGAAACCATGGCAACAGCGTACCGTGCAGACCTCAACATGGCCGATTGATTTGATTCCAAATGGACAACAGAAACCCTGAACAAAATCACACATGACCAGGGTTCAGATCCAGGACCACAATTCATTTCCTTTTGCTTCTCTGCGCCCTCATTAGTAGGCAGCTTATTGACTGAGTTTTGTTAATTGTGGGAGGTTTAGACGTCCAATTGAGTTTATTGATTGATTCAGTGACTGACTGACTGACTGATTGATTTGACTGATTGATTGAATTGATTTATCTATTTATTTATTCACTGACTGACTGACTGACTGACTGACTGACTGACTGACTGACTGACTGACTGACTGACTGACTGACTGACTGACTGACTGACTGACTGACTGACTGACTGACTGACTGACTGACTGACTGACTGACTGACTGAGAGGTTGTTTAAACATTGTCCTCAAATCGCTTGAAGTTGCAATATGCAATCGCTTAGCGGTTACAATTAACGACTAATATTATTATTCCAAGTTTCTCAATAAATTATAAGCAGGATAACACTTTAATTAATTAATTAATCAACAATAAAAGAAATCACACTTACCGGTTGTTCGTCTTTCTCCGATGAAGATTGGCCAATGGAGGCAGCCAGAAGCAGGAAGAAAGCAGAGAATATAACGCAAGGCCTGATGAACATTGTGGACCGTCTGAAATAATTATCAATTAATTATGCTTTAACACGAGCTCAATCTTCTGAAGTCACTAATTCAATCTATAAGGCTATCGATCGTAGCTAAGCAACCTTGTCTACTTCCTTCTCCTAGTAAGTTGGACCTACCTTATCTGTTTTGTCTTGTCGACTTCTTGTCTGGCCGACTGTAACGAGGATGCGATGAAGAACTGAATGCTCCCTGTGTGATCAATGCTCCCTCGTGTGACGTCTCCGCTTCACAGAGTACTCGGCGCTTGGCGTTGAAGCTGCTCTGTTACAATATGTATGTGTGTATAAACACTGTATGTAGTGTATATGCATGCGTATCTGTGTCTGCCTCCCTCTATTTCTGTACGTATAATCTGTCTCCATGTATGTATGTATGTATACATGCATGCATGTATGTATGTACGTATGTATGTATGTATGTACGTACGTATGTACGTATGCATGCATGCATGTATGTATACATTTGCATGTATGTATGTATGAATGTATGTATGCATGTATGTATTTATGTATGTGTATATGGGTGTATGTCTGAGCGTGTATCTGCCTCCCTCTTTTTTATCTGTATGCGTAATCTTTCTCTGTTTGTTTGCGAGCGTGTGTACGCGCGCTCCCGTGTGTGTGTGTGCGTGTGTATGTGTGAGTGTGTGTAGGTGTGTTTGGGTGTGTTTCTAGGTGTGTGTGTGTGTGTGTGTGTGTAGGTGTGTGTGTGTGTGTGTAGGTGTGTGTGTGTGTGTGTGTGTGTGTGTGTGTGTGTGTGTGTGTGTGTAATGCAGACATGGAGGACTTACGCACGGATTATTTCTCATCGGTGGTTTCGTTCTTACTTTTGTCTTCTTGTTCTTCTTCAACCTCCATCTATCGGTCGGACAAAAGAAAGAAAGCTCCATCGCACACCAGAGGAATTACCCTCTTTCAATTGATGCTTTGACTGTCGTTGTATCACGAGTCAGAAGGGCAGGCCTACTGAGTTTCTGGGATTTCCCGGGGGAATCATTGCACCCAGACATTCGTATATTTTTGTAATACTCCGTAATACAGGCCTTCGGGGATTCCTTTATCTGACCAATGAGCGATCATAAGCCGATCTAATACATTCTAATCTTACATGATATGTGAAACTTTTAGCACAGTTATCGTAATATAGAAGACATCAATAAGTCTGACTAACCATAACATCTACAGGCGTAAACTGCGGAAAAACTATATTAATAGAATAGCACCTCAAACTCACGGCTATTCATTCATTCATTAGCATCGTCGAGCGATTGCAAAGACTGGACACACGGCGCAAGGCAAGACTTATGCGGAGATCTGTTTTCTACCGTGTTCAAGTTTGACGGTGTTGTGTAATTAGGTCCGCACCGAAATCTTCTGTGGTGTTTTATCAGGCTGGTCACAGTCTAGTCTGGTGGATAGCGGGCTGGACTGTCAATCGAGAGGTCGGGGTTCAAATTCCCCGCCAGGGCAGACATTTGTTTCGAGATTTCTGCGATACCTGTGCCCCAAGCCCGTTCAAGTAAAGCTAATGTTGCTTTCAAAGCAGACGAAAGAACAAACTACGGTAACTTTCCTACCCTGCAGTTGCAAACTGCAGGGTAGGAAAAATATAGCTGTTAAGTTTGACAGAAGGGTTCTCGAGACGATTTGTGGATTTTAATTGACACTGAATTTGCTGTGCTTACTATACCGTTCACATGTGACATCAAAAATGTTATTTCCTGTGCTGTGCTATATCACAAAGTAGTTATTTCTCAAATGATGACGTAAATAGTGAAGTAAATTAGCTGAATCCTTGAAAGTACTGAGACAATGTAAAGGATATCAGACAAAAAAATTAAACAGAAAATGAAAAAATTAACAGAAAATAAATAAATAAATAAAGTTACATACAAAAAATAAAAGACGGAAAAAAACGATGAGAAAAATATTTTAAAAAAACGAAAAAACGACGTTTTTTAGAAAAAAAATTAAAAACGAAAAACATCTATGGGATAAAATATCTATTTCTGTATAAATATTGCAAGAATATTATTTTAAATGTATTGGTGGAATTATATGATCGCATAAATCGGAAAGATGATGGATATATTTGTCAGAATAAGATGATTAAAGGTAAGTTCATTTTCGACTTAAAGTATAAATACTGATTCCTTCTCTTAAATAATATCCTCCGACGATCAGTTGTTTCTTTCCTTCGTCGTAACACAATCTCCCGGGCCTTAGGATCTTTGTTTCTTCTTCTTCTCTTGTTGGACAAAGAATTCGGTTCAATTTAAGATCGGGATCCAAGAGAATCACTCTATGATTACGTGTGTCAGCCAAAAACACTCTCTCGTCTGAATCGAGTGAGAGGTATTTAGGAGTAAACAGTTCTTGTGTTTCATTTGAAGGAATAAAACGACGGATGACCATCTGTCCATCTCTGGTCAGTTCACTTAGGACCCACTTCCTCTTCCTCCTTCTCCTATTCTCTCCCTCTTTCTCTTCCATCCACCCCTCCTTCTCTTCCTCTTTCTCCTCCTCTATCTCAACTTCCTCCGACTCCTCCTTTTCGATCGACTTTCTGCCACTTGGCCCGCTCTCTCCGGTCTCTTTTTCCATCCACGAGTAAAGGATGATGAAATTCCCGACGGATGTTTCCACTGCATGAATTGGCTTCTCGATGTCTCTTGGTAACTGAATGGATCGAAGTAGTTCAGCGTCTGATCCGTAGATCATCAGATTGGATGATGAATCACTGACCACTAACAAATGACCATCACTGGACACTGACAGAGTAGATGGTCCATAATCAGTGGTCAACCATTTGATGATTTTGTGTTCGTCACCTGTTTGTCTTGTCATCTTCCAGATGCATTCCTCGTTTAAGTCAGTGACGTAGAGACAATTTTCCCTCTCACTGGATCCAATGTCCCAGGGATCTCTAATCACTTTCATTTTGATTGTCTTCTGAAGATTAAATGGAATTCGATCTTCAAAGACATGAATTACACATGGAGCACCAGAAGATGGATGACATAGAACGTAGATTTCGTTTCGCAGTTTAGTCACTCCCCGCACAGCTCCAACTTCTCTTCCGTTGATCCTCTCAGACAAGTTTACGGAAATCGTACAAACAACTAGAATAAAAGCAAATTAATACACAAGTAATTGACTGATAAAAATCTTTATTTATGTTTCATTGCAACTGACTGCTAATATTTAATTATTTTTCATCTATTTATGTCTTTGTTTTGTTTGTTATTATTTTTATTTTATTATGCTGTTAGAATTAAAGTTAATCTGGCAAGTGTTTGCCTTAGACTCACGACTAAAATAAAAACAACATTGGTTTCCTAATGACAAATATTATTAATTCATTCATTATTGCTTCTTTTATATTATCAGAATCAGTATTAAGCGCATTTGGTGACGTCCGTCACTGAATCCATTACTGTGGGCTTCTTTTTATTTTAATTTAATTTTACATCTTGTTTATTATCTTATTTTCACCTCTGTTATCCTAATTATTGCTCTCTGTAAATGCCTGTCACTCGCTATTCATCTGCAACTGCCAATTAATCTCACTTGCTAATTATTAGCAACTGTCTGTCATGAATTTCCTCTGTTCAAATGTAAATTAAAGTTCGTCTCACTCGTGCTGTTCACCTCGCTGTCTATCTGTAACTGCTTTTTGTTCTTGCCTCTTCATCTAAACCCGGTCTTTCCCTGTAACTGCCACCAGTTCAGCTGACTTGCTTTTCACCTGTAAGTATTCAACGCTTTTCATTTGAAGTTGTCATGTGACAACATGTCTTGAAGTTGTCATGTGACAACATGTCTTACTTCACTGTTAGTCTCCTTTTGACTCTGCATAATGCTTGTTTCACTGCTTCCATGTCTCTCTGCCGCCCTTTTGACTTCACAGTATTCTCCCTCTGTTTCTTCAACTGATTGTTATCAATGTTGAACATAGTTGTAGATGATAAAATATTTGCCAAAAGAAATAACGCATCTAACATCACACCGCGTCCATATGACCTTTCACTTCCGGACAGAGATGATAGAAACCATATATCACGCGTTCTCTCTCTCTCTCTCTCTCTCTCTCTCTCTCTCTCTCTCTCTCTCTCTCTCTCTCTCTCTCTCTCTCTCTCTCTCTCTCTCTCTCTCTCTCTCTCTCTCTCTCTCTCTCTCTCTCTCTCTCTCTCTCTCTCTCTATATATATATATATATATATATATATATATATATAGTGTGTATATGTGTGGGGCGTGGTGGCTCAGTGGTAAGTTCGGCGCCTTGTGACCGGAGGGTTGCAGGTTCGAATCCCACTCTAGCCGCTGCGTACGGACCTTGGGCAAGTCCTTCACTCGCAATTGCTCGTGGCGCTTCGGCGTGAAAATTCCGGCACAGTATCAAATGCTGTAGTCGGGAGCGCCTCTGAGTAGTAGTTGACTTCGAGAGGCGCTATAGAAATATCCGGAATAAATAAATAAAATAAATATATATATATATATGGCATGTTCGTCATTTCAAGCTTATATATATATATATATATATATATATATATATATGTGACGTTCGTCGCTCGAGATCAACTAACCCTTCATCAGACGTGGTACCAATTTGTGTCGGTCTTACCCGAGACGCTGCTTCGTCGTCGGGCTGGGTTCGGCTCCAGCCAACTGACCTTCTGGAGTCGCCCGGGTCACTATCCTGTCTACTTCTGCTGTAGACGAGCGGTTCCCTGTCTCCGCTCTCAGTGCCCATTCCTCCAAGAGGAGGTTCCGAGGGTATCGCTTGTTTGCGAACAGTGTCGCTGTCAAGCTCCATCTCACTGTCGGACTCTGCCACTGCCGCGGTCGCCGGGTGGGCAACGTCCTCGTCCTCAGGATGGCCGTCCTTTAGAACAGGGTTCGCTCTCTTGCCGGCAGGAGTCCTCAGCTTCCTGTGAGATCTCTTAGTCAAAGACTTCCTCTTTTTCTCCACCTTAACCGAACCCTCACGTACCATTCTGCATCTCATGACTCTCGAGTTATCGTCAATAGGGGAAAACTCTGAACGTTCTCTTGTCCGAGAGGACAAGGTGTACATCTGACGAGTCGTCACGTCGTGCCGTCTCAAACACGCGAACATCTTGCGATAATATATGCACGTGTGATATTAACGCGGTGTACTGGTCTCACGACACTCTCTTCTGATAGGACAGGTTCTAGGTCTAAAACCTCCCTAACCGCACGCAGAACTGTGTTCCGACCGGCGCACGAGGTGGGCCCTACTTCGCACTCGGTCAGTTCTCGGAACTACGTGTTTCGATCACCAAGTTATTTGCTCTGAATAACGATTGGTTTGAATACAAGATTTTCCTGACTCTATCGTTTTCCTGGTCTTACCGCACTGTAATCAGTTGTCGGGCGGTCTTTTCCCGTACTGCGGTCTTTCGGTAACAGTGGTCTTTCCCAGTAACTATTTTTAGTTACCGGGCGATGGAGCCCCTCCAACGCTCCACCGGCGTGTCAGCCATCCAAGTGTCACAATCCAAATGTAACGCCGACCCCGTAAGGTTACCAGAATGTCCTGAATTTTGTTCCCAAGAATTTCCGAATTTTGGTTCCCTAACGAAGGTCACGCTTACTCCCACAGGTAACCGGACAAGCTCCGATCGCGGGGTTCTTCAAAACCCAAGAGGGAACTTCCTGCCTGTCGCCAAATTTACCCTTATTATCGTTTTTGTACTAAACTGGTTTTTTCAGGTATCCCGACGGTCACTTCACCGAGTGCCGAAGTCGCGTAAAACTCTCCCAGCCGAAGACGCCGAAGTCGCGTAAAACTCTCCCGGCCGAGTACGCCGAAAGCGCGTAGAACTTCCCCTGTGTCGAGTACGCCGAAATCGCGTAAAACTCGCGTCAGTGGATAAAACCAAACACTGTCGGAACTTGGAGTTCTTCGAACTCCAAGAGGGATTTCCTTGCCCGACGCCAAATTTACTCTTGGTTTCAAGGATTTCAGAATTCCAGAAAATGGCTACCTTAAGAAGGTCACCTTTACTCCCATGGGTTACCGGACAAGCTCCGATCGCGGAGTTCTTCTAAACCCAAGAGGGACTTTCCTGCCCGTCGCCAAATTCACCCTGGTTTTCGATCTCACACTGAATTGGTTTTCCTGTGTATCAACGGTATCCTTCCCCGAGTATTACTCAGCCGTAGATTTCCCACGATCGGGATCTAGACCGCTTCGCGATCAACTGAGGGATCCAACCCGCCGGATCGGCGCTGTCGGCCCGTCTCCCAACAGTGAACTTCTTTAGCTGTACTCGGGATCGCCTGATTATATTATTCGGACGCCCCTTTCGTCCGTAAATATATTTGTACTAACCGGAAACTCGAACTCTGACTCTGTCGTAACCAAAATCACTCGCCTACCACACTGAGTGCAGTATATTTGAATCGGTAACTGAATCGCTAACCAACAACGCTGTTTAACAGTATTGCTATGTATGAAGAGTCGAACCAACTCTTCACGTATAAAGCAGCGCACCGTGAGGCAGGCTCTATGCATCCCGAATTAACGCGTCTGCTCGCTATGCGCTGGCTTTACACCGTCGATCGGGCTTCCCTATCACGGTCGTTGCTGGCCAGTTGCCTATTGAAATTAAATAGAAATTAAATGATCGATGCTGGGCCTTCGCATGTAAAATTAAGAGAAACGATGCTGTTCCCTTCGCATGTAAACTTAAAGAAAACGATGCTATTCGCATAAAATAAATCCTCCCACTTACGCACTGTGGCCTTGACCGCCACACTCTCCCCACCTTACTTAGATGCGGAGCATCTCTGCCAAAATCGGGGACCTTAATCAAACGTGACAGGAACATCCCCAACCCAGATCCACTTAGAGAGCAAGGAACCAAATGCACCTTTGGTTATAGGGCGGTATATCAGCAATCTCAGCACCCTGCACGTACGCCAAACACGATGAGAACCGTGATAGCGACAGCCTATTTAATGATGCTTTCGATCTCTCGGCACCCTGCACGTACGCCAAACACGATGAGAACCGTGATAGCGACAGCCTATTTAATGATGCTTTCGATCCGAACCACCACCCTACTGGCAACCTGTCGTTACTGACAAATCGCCAACCTTAACAGGCCCTCTATCATGAACCTGGGCTCTACCGGACCCCAAGGGCCAGGAGAACTAAAGGAGAGAAAAGTCGCCCACTGTCTCCCGATCTGGTAACCATCGTCGATCAGTCACACCCGGTACCACTTCCAAATCGTGAAAGCAAAATAAAAGCGGACAACAGTAGTACAAGTTATCATATTTACGCACATGATCTAAGTCCTAACATATGCTTCTATCGCATGATGATCTATCCTAAGTGCGCACTAAGGTAGCGCACTAAAGTATCATGAAACGGTAACCAAGGAAATCGCATTGCCCCGAATTTCCTTAACACTCGTTGTTACGAGCATTATACTGTCGAAAAGAAACTCTGTCATCACAAGGAAACGGAAACATGGTTCTCCAATAGTTCGCTTGTAGAACCAACGCAATGAAGCGTCCTAGTACTGGAATCTTTACTCGTTTCAGTACTAACCACTAATCCAATGTTTAACCGAAACATATCATCAAAAGGAAACTTAAACAGTCATTCACTGACAATCTGTAAAACCAACGCAATCAAGCGTTGCTGGTAGCACAGGTACTGTATGCTCCCAGATACCGCTCAAAAGAAATACTCTCATCAAAAGGGCAACTGAAACATGGGTCTCGAATAGTCAATAAAACCAACGCAATTAAGCGTTTATCTAGTTGGTCCTAGATACACGTCTGCTTCAGAAGGTCACTAACAAGGACTTCTACAGTCGTAGTCATCCATCCAATCGAGGTCTTCGTCTCGTCCGTCGTCCAGGTGGCAATTCTGGATCAGCGGTCTCGTCTGGATTCTCTGAAGGTTCCTCTGGTTCATGTTCTGCATTAGGATCTTGAGCCAGGACTGGCCAGTCTACTGTAGGTAACTCAAGATTTCTGTCCCTCTCCGGTAACCAGGTACTCGGAGGTTTACCGTAAAACGGCTTCAATTTATCCACGTGCACAACCATTAGCGTGGATTTCGGACTCTTCTGAATCCGGTACAGACACGGACTGAGCACTTGAATAACCAAGAATGGGCCGGTGTAATAGCGAGCCCATTTTGTCTTCCTTTCACTTCTTAGCCGAGGGTAGTAATAGTAAACCCAATCTCCTTGAGCGAACTTGCTAGGTCTCACTCTCAAATCGTAGGCTTTTTTCCTTCTTTCTGCTACTCTCTTTAACTGTTCTCGTACAAGCCGATACGATCGTTCCATTTTCTCTTTCTGTTTCTCCACGTACTCTTCCATGTCACTGTAAGACGGTCTCTCGAACTCTGTAACTTGGGCTAGAATCAAGTCTAATGGCGTATGGTTCTCTCTTCCCAGGAACAGGAAATTAGGTGTCCGTTGGGTCGCTTCATGTTCAGTACCTCGATATGCCGCCATTACATATGGTACGTGAACATCCCAATCCTTTTGTCGTTCCGACACTACCTTTCCGATCAACATGTTCAGTGTTCTGTGGAACCTTTCGATCATTCCGTTACCAGAGGGTCGATATGGAGTTGTACGTACTTTGTCAATCTCCATGCGTTTACACAGCTCTTTGAATAACTTCGACTCAAAACACGGTCCCTGATCCGTCAGGATCTGGCGTGGCATACCAAACCTCGAGAACACGTGTACCATAAGCGATTCTGCCACAGTAACGGCCTCTTGGTTTCTGATGGGCAGAGCTTCAGCCCATCTCGAGAAGTAATCTATCGCTGTCAGTATGTATTTGTTGCCTTTACTTGATACAGGATGCGGACCAGTTATATCAATTCCGAATCTCTCCATTGGTTCACCGACCACAGGAGTCTGCATGTAACCCTGTCTTGGAGGTTTCTCCCTTCGATAACGAGCACAGCGATCGCACCTTTGGCAGAACCGTCTAACATCGTCCTTCCAACTCGGCCAATACGCCCGACGTTGCAACTGAGTTAAACTCTTCCGAATCCCGAAATGTCCTCCGGCAAAGCTTGCGTGTGTTAACTGAAGCATCTCTTGCCGTAGAGATAAGGGCACAACTAACTGAGATCGCTCAGCTTTTCCTGTGTTACCCTGAATCCAGCCTCTGTGTAACACTCCTTGCAGGACTTCCAGCTGATTCCAGTTGCTCACCAACACTTTCACTTCTCCGCTAGCAGGTGATAGTTCTGCCTGTGTTGGATGATGCTTCGACTCCTTCCAACCAAGGACCGTACCAATATTGCAATCGCTCTGCTGTTCTCTTCGAAGAAACTCCTTTGTCCAACGGATTTCCTGGCCTGTAACTTCACTGGTAACCTCGGAGCGCGTTACTTCTCCGATCGGACGTGCCCACATCACGTCTTCATTCGTAACTCTCATGGTAACCACTTTAGGTTGTTCCTCACCCGGACCTCTAGACATCGCGTCTGCGTTACCGTGTTTTGCTCCCGGTCTGTGACATATCTCCATGTCAAACTCCTCTATCATCTCTAACCAACGAGCCTGTTGGCCAATCGGTTCCGGTGTTCTGCGCAACCACTGAAGCGCGGAGTGGTCTGTTCTGAGTAGGAATTTACTACCCAGTAAGTACTGACGAAACTCTTTCAAGAAATACACCACAGCTAACAACTCTCGCCTGGTAACGTTATAGTTCCGTTCCGCCGTCGACAAGAGCCGACTCGCGTAACAAATCACTGTCTCTTCTCCTTCTTGTACTTGCGATAACACCGCTCCAATGGCGTATGCCGAGGCATCCGTATCTAGGATGTACTGGCCCTCGTCGTTCGGTAACCCAAGTATAGGTGCGGAAACCAACTTTCGTTTAAGCTCTTCGAAAGCTCCCTGACATTCGTCAGTCCAATGGAACGGTACATTTTTCCTGGTCAGAAAATGAAGTGGTTGAGCTACCACCGCGAAATCATGTATGAAACGTCGGTAATAGGAGCAAAGACCAACGAAGGATCTGACTTGCCTCAAGTTCCGAGGAGCAGACCATTCTTCTACGGCCTTGATCTTGCTCGGATCCGTCGCGACCCCTTCTTCACTCAAAACGTGACCAAGAAACAATACTCTCTGTTGTAACAGGTAACATTTGGATGGTTTCAGCTTGAGATTATACTCTTGTAATCTCCTGAAAATCATCTCTAGACGTTGCATGTGCGTCTCTACGTCCCTTGAGAACACAATTATGTCATCCAAGTAAACCAGACAGATGTCATAGTTTAGCCCTGTCAAGACTAAGTTCATTAGTCGACAAAACGAGGCCGGACTATTGCACAATCCGAAAGGTAACACTTTGAATTGGAAGCTGCCCCTTCTCGTAACGAACCCGGTCTTGTGTTTGTCTCTTGGGTGCAAGGCCATCTGGTGATAACCTGCTCTCAAATCGAACGTACTGTACCATCTGGCGCCACCCAGGGTATCTAAACTCTCGCGGATAAGGGGTAACGGATGAGCATCTTTCCGTGTCTTCAGGTTCAGTTGCCTGTAATCGATACAGAAACGCATACTGCCATCCTTTTTCTTAACCATTACGACATTGGATGCCCATTCCGATATCGAAGGTTCAATGATTCCTTGTCTCAACATGTCTTCTACCTGACGATCAACTTCCGGTAACATGGAAAGCGGTTGACGTCTCAAAGGTTGCCGAACTGGTTTCTCCTGTCCCGTATCGATCTCGTGTTGGATCACCGAAGTGAATCCGTTATCACTTTCGTTAAGGGAAAACGTTGCGCTGTACGTTAGCACAAGTTTTCGTAACCTGATTCGCTCTTCTTCCGAAATGTCTGCTGGCACTTCTTCCCATAGTCGTTTTAGGGTCTGTTCGGCAAGTGGATTGAGCGTCTGCTCCGCTACACTGGCCGTTGTACTAATCTTCGATCCAAACCGGTCAATCGTACTTTGCTGCTTTCCTTGGCGTTCCTCCGGATAACCTGGGCCCATAGGCTTCTCCGGATTTTCGCTTCGGTAAGGCTCATCATACGATTCCGTTCTGGCTCGATTAACTGTCACATCGACTACGTTCACTCGCTCCAGCGGACATTCAGTCCGTTTCTTGACTAGCGAATCTCTGTCTCCAACATTCAACATCCTGATCCACACTTCCGTGTCTCTTCCTGTCACCAACGTACGTCCGATTATCAAATCTTTTGATAATTCCATTGGAATGGTCGTCCAATCTTCGTTATCTTTTTGGAAATGCGGGTATACGACCCAAGCTGGAACGTCAACTTCGCTCCTTGGAGGAACTATTATGTCCTCTTGTACAATAACCCTCCGGCACATGGACTCGGTAACGACCTCTTTCAGAGGGATCTTCTCGCTCCCAAGGAAAACGCATCGACTTGCGAAGTCCCATCTTGCCTGATTGGCTTCCAGCCAAGATAACCCCAAGATCACTTCTGTCACTTGGTCTGTAACTAGACAGGGTACAGGGTACACCTGCTTTCCGATCCGAATCTTAAGGTTAGTTTCACCATCCACCTTAATCTGACTTCCATTAGCGGCTAGGAGTCGCTGTTCTGACGGTACTAGCACAGCGTCTAGCACGAAACGTCGTGGCACAAGTGACATTTCACTTCCAGAATCAAGTAGACAGTGTATACGTTTTCCTGCCAGTCTCGCAACCACGTAGGCCACCCTACTGCCTTTGACCAGTCGGTTTTGGGTTTCCTCTTGTATCGGTTCAGCCTTTGTAGGTTCACTGGTACCGGTTGCACCATTCGTCTCAGCGTTTCTCTGAGGACAAAATCGCTTCATGTGTCCTTTTCGTTTGCACAAGTAGCATTCGATATCCGGGTTACGCAACCGTGTGGGCGGATAAATCCGTCGCCACCCCACATTCGGTTCGGTTGTCCTCTGATCTCCCACAGCTAGATCAGAACTGTTCTCCCTTTCATGAGGTTTTCTCGGAACGATGCCCAAATTCTGATTTATTGTCACTCGATCAAGTTCTCTTGAAAGATTTTTAATCTTTCGCTCGAGATCTTCTAGACGACGAGACTGTTGCCCCTCAGTGCTCGAGTCTTTTCGGTCTTCCATGGTAACTTTAACTCTCGCGTGTCTCCGGTCTAAATCACCACCTTGTGTCGAAGATCGACCATAGGCATCCAACCTCACCGCATGTTTATACGCCGCTTCGAGGTTAACTGGTTCTCGCTCGCGCACCTTCTGCCCCAAATCTTGGTTGGCCAGTGCATCAATGAAAGCGTCACAAGCGACCGTCTCGACGATATCACTTGTTGGTCCTGGGTATGCCAAAGCCATTAGCCTTCTTACTTCCTGCACTACACTACTCAGCGTTTCTCCGTGAGCCTGCCGGTAAGTGCGAAGTTTCATCCGATATAGGCTAGTTTGGTCATCAGACCCGTACCGGGCCTTAAGCCGCTCAACAAGTTCTCGCCAAGACACGTCCCTCTGTGCACCCATGTCCCACAACAGCTGCGAAGCGGGACCCGTTAGGGCACACATTAACTGGTCTGCTTTTTCCTGATCACTCCACCGGTTGCACCGTGCACAAACTTCGAACTTTGCTAGAAAGGCTGCGATCGCTGACTTGCCATCGTACTTCTCTAGCTTGATTCGTATACCGCGATCCGATCGGTCTTCGCCTCTTGTCCGTGTAACAAGTGATCTTCCGACACTCTTCTTGGGATTTCCTCTCCGGTTGTCCCCATCGTTACTCCTGGAATCGTTTTCCTCGTCTGTCCTCACCACTGACCGGTGCCGACTCTGTCCCCTCAGAGTACCCAACGTCTTCCCTGTACGCCACTTAGAATACATCGTAGTCATCTCTCGGTCGCCTGACGTTGCACTGTCTTCATCAGAGATGTACTCAGCCGGTCTCTGACCTTTTCTACGAGGCTCACCACCTGCGTAGTCTTTGGACTCCGATCGTTTATATTTATTGCGAGAGCTCTGAGAGTTTCCGTTGACGAACGTAACTCTTCTGTCTTCTTCGCGAATATCTCTTTTTCCTGACTCTGGCGGTCTGTCAGATTCGTCGTACCTAAGACAATTACGACTTCTCGAATCTGGTTTGTGCCCTTTAGAGTACCGCTCGTGGGTCTCATCCCAGGCCAAATGATCTCTGTCTCTTCCCATGTTCGATTCTCTCTCGGTTTCTCTATCAAGTGCCTGTTTTAAACTACGTCTCTCGTACTCTGGTAGACGTTCCTTACCATACGTCTCCCTTTCAGTTTTCTCATAACTCCCGTGTCTTCCTCGTTGGCGGAGGTTTTTCCTGTCAAAGACTCCGGTTCTCATGGCCTCTTCTGGACCAACACTATCGGTGTCTGAATCCGAAGAACTCACTGACGAACGTAATTTCGCCTCAACTCTTCCTCTTGTCAACAGACGTTGTCGACTCGATTGCCTTGCCGTTTTTCCGTGTGACTCTCTCCCGCTGTCCTCGGGAAGATAGCGGCTACGTAACTTTTCCGAAGTTTCCGAAAGCGAAACTTCCTCGCGTGTCTCTGTGTTACCTCGGCTCCGTGCTGGCTCTTCGATCTGCAGCTTCCCTCGGCGATCCATCTGGTAACCTGGGCCCGTAGGCTTCCCCGATGTCTCGCGTCGGTAAGACTTCGCATGCTGAGCAGCAGGAACAGACAGTTCTTCAAGTTTCGAACTCATCATTGCCACACTCTGTCGCAGGTAAGACATCTCCGCTTGCCAATCTACCTCATCGGTCACAGGTCTTGGGCGACCTTCTTCCATGTTGGTAAACGGTACTCGATTACCTTCGTTTCGCTGATGCGCCACGATGTCACCACTCGTTTTCTGCACTACGGCGTCACCCCGCGGTTTCAGGCCTGTCTCAATGTCTCTTGGCCTATCACAAGCCTGTCTCAACTGTACAGGTTGCTTGCCCCGTACAATACTAGGTACTTGAACCTGCACAAGGTTCCCCGATCTATTGTCGAACGTTCTCTCATGTATTATACGCGGAACTCTATTGTCGTCGAGTGGTTTGGACCTGTCAAACCTACTCTCACCAACGGTCTCTCGCCAGTGTGTGAATGTCTCGTTATTCACATCGTTCCGTACTACCTCAGTAGTCTTTGGAACGGTTATCAACCATCCGTTATCCTCATGGAAACCTCTTTCACGCCCACTGCGGGTTCCAGCTTCCGTTTCAAATGCACTGGTTTCGTCAGGTGCACCCGTTTCATCAAGCAACCTTCGTTTGCTTTTCCGTTTACGTAACTTTGGACGCGCGCCTCCGTGCTCA
Source organism: Allolobophora icterica (assembly GCA_963556255.1). NCBI lineage: Eukaryota > Metazoa > Annelida > Clitellata > Crassiclitellata > Lumbricidae > Allolobophora > Allolobophora icterica. The sequence continues at coordinate 22,809,296 of OY744611.1, read as the reverse complement.
CTATGGGGCACTTCATCCGACTCGTCCTCGGGATCTTCCTGACCTTGCCTGGTTCTGTGACAAGAAAACGTTAGGACCCCACTTCTGGTACCAGTTTGTGACGTTCGTCGCTCGAGATCAACTAACCCTTCATCAGACGTGGTACCAATTTGTGTCGGTCTTACCCGAGACGCTGCTTCGTCGTCGGGCTGGGTTCGGCTCCAGCCAACTGACCTTCTGGAGTCGCCCGGGTCACTATCCTGTCTACTTCTGCTGTAGACGAGCGGTTCCCTGTCTCCGCTCTCAGTGCCCATTCCTCCAAGAGGAGGTTCCGAGGGTATCGCTTGTTTGCGAACAGTGTCGCTGTCAAGCTCCATCTCACTGTCGGACTCTGCCACTGCCGCGGTCGCCGGGTGGGCAACGTCCTCGTCCTCAGGATGGCCGTCCTTTAGAACAGGGTTCGCTCTCTTGCCGGCAGGAGTCCTCAGCTTCCTGTGAGATCTCTTAGTCAAAGACTTCCTCTTTTTCTCCACCTTAACCGAACCCTCACGTACCATTCTGCATCTCATGACTCTCGAGTTATCGTCAATAGGGGAAAACTCTGAACGTTCTCTTGTCCGAGAGGACAAGGTGTACATCTGACGAGTCGTCACGTCGTGCCGTCTCAAACACGCGAACATCTTGCGATAATATATGCACGTGTGATATTAACGCGGTGTACTGGTCTCACGACACTCTCTTCTGATAGGACAGGTTCTAGGTCTAAAACCTCCCTAACCGCACGCAGAACTGTGTTCCGACCGGCGCACGAGGTGGGCCCTACTTCGCACTCGGTCAGTTCTCGGAACTACGTGTTTCGATCACCAAGTTATTTGCTCTGAATAACGATTGGTTTGAATACAAGATTTTCCTGACTCTATCGTTTTCCTGGTCTTACCGCACTGTAATCAGTTGTCGGGCGGTCTTTTCCCGTACTGCGGTCTTTCGGTAACAGTGGTCTTTCCCAGTAACTATTTTTAGTTACCGGGCGATGGAGCCCCTCCAACGCTCCACCGGCGTGTCAGCCATCCAAGTGTCACAATCCAAATGTAACGCCGACCCCGTAAGGTTACCAGAATGTCCTGAATTTTGTTCCCAAGAATTTCCGAATTTTGGTTCCCTAACGAAGGTCACGCTTACTCCCACAGGTAACCGGACAAGCTCCGATCGCGGGGTTCTTCAAAACCCAAGAGGGAACTTCCTGCCTGTCGCCAAATTTACCCTTATTATCGTTTTTGTACTAAACTGGTTTTTTCAGGTATCCCGACGGTCACTTCACCGAGTGCCGAAGTCGCGTAAAACTCTCCCAGCCGAAGACGCCGAAGTCGCGTAAAACTCTCCCGGCCGAGTACGCCGAAAGCGCGTAGAACTTCCCCTGTGTCGAGTACGCCGAAATCGCGTAAAACTCGCGTCAGTGGATAAAACCAAACACTGTCGGAACTTGGAGTTCTTCGAACTCCAAGAGGGATTTCCTTGCCCGACGCCAAATTTACTCTTGGTTTCAAGGATTTCAGAATTCCAGAAAATGGCTACCTTAAGAAGGTCACCTTTACTCCCATGGGTTACCGGACAAGCTCCGATCGCGGAGTTCTTCTAAACCCAAGAGGGACTTTCCTGCCCGTCGCCAAATTCACCCTGGTTTTCGATCTCACACTGAATTGGTTTTCCTGTGTATCAACGGTATCCTTCCCCGAGTATTACTCAGCCGTAGATTTCCCACGATCGGGATCTAGACCGCTTCGCGATCAACTGAGGGATCCAACCCGCCGGATCGGCGCTGTCGGCCCGTCTCCCAACAGTGAACTTCTTTAGCTGTACTCGGGATCGCCTGATTATATTATTCGGACGCCCCTTTCGTCCGTAAATATATTTGTACTAACCGGAAACTCGAACTCTGACTCTGTCGTAACCAAAATCACTCGCCTACCACACTGAGTGCAGTATATTTGAATCGGTAACTGAATCGCTAACCAACAACGCTGTTTAACAGTATTGCTATGTATGAAGAGTCGAACCAACTCTTCACGTATAAAGCAGCGCACCGTGAGGCAGGCTCTATGCATCCCGAATTAACGCGTCTGCTCGCTATGCGCTGGCTTTACACCGTCGATCGGGCTTCCCTATCACGGTCGTTGCTGGCCAGTTGCCTATTGAAATTAAATAGAAATTAAATGATCGATGCTGGGCCTTCGCATGTAAAATTAAGAGAAACGATGCTGTTCCCTTCGCATGTAAACTTAAAGAAAACGATGCTATTCGCATAAAATAAATCCTCCCACTTACGCACTGTGGCCTTGACCGCCACATATATATATATATATATATATATATATATATATATATATATATATATATATATATATATATATATATAGAAGCTTGAAATGACGAACATGCCTTTCCTATTAGAAATGACGAATATGCCAGCCTAGCTAGCATCCCAGACAATTCTATTAATGTATAGTGGTCATACATACAGTCATCCATTCATTTGGTCGTGCACATAATGTATCTGTTGCATGCGAGCTGTAGGTAGGAAGGCTCAGCTATTATCATCATCAGCACAAGTCACTTATGTATTAAGAGGCATGTTTTGGGAAACGAGAGGGAGAGAGAAGGGAAGAACGAGAAACGAACGACGGTGGTAGGAACAACAACAGTGTGTAGTGAGTGAATTGAGAGTGCGTGTAGGTGAATCGAATATTAACTAGTGTAGTCAACGTAGTTAATTGCAAGTTAACAATAAAGTAAACATTAAATCAATGAGTGTTATCTATCAACGAAGTAGCCAACAACGGCCGCTTCAGGTGGTGGAGAACCGCTTCAGAACGATCCGACCTCTCGTCTACATCCGATCGAGCAGTTCCGTTTCAGCAGTTCTGTGACCGCTCAGCGCTGGTATATCGATGAGTGTACCCATCAATCCAACATCTGGCAGATACAATCTTCGATCGGGTAAGCTATTACCATCGTCGTTGGACTTCTCTCCTCCGGAGTCACACATATCCTTGCTGCCGCAGTCTTCGAACATTTCAACTGATTCTTCATCTACTTACTTGGCTCCAGCTGCTGACGTTCTAACCTCTACGCCTCCATCGCCAACAATTTTGACACCACCGGCAGACAATTTTTTCTCGTTTCATTTTGGACAACCAGCAAACGCTGTTAGTCAGCCAGTCTACGCTGTCCTTGAAGATTCTGACGCTGATTCCTCTCATTCCTCTGACGCTGATTCATCTGATTCTGAAATGGTTGGCAATACCTTGGTTCCTGCACCATTCACGGGCAAACCGCAGGAAGATGTTCTCGAGTTTCTGAATAACTATGACCTTTGGGCTACCTTTAGAGCTATGTCCGGAGGTCAGAAATTGGCCGGGTTACCTCTCCTCCTTAAGGATGGTGCAGCGCTGTGGTTCAACACTCAATCACAGGCCACTCGGGACAGTTTCACTGCATTGCGTGATGCCTTGATTCTGCGATACGGTCCACATCCTTCGGATGCCTGGAAACGATCTGCGGACCTGTGGCAGATTCGACAATTGCCACACCAGACTGTCGATGACTTTTTAACTGTTGTCCAAAAGGCTGCCCAAAAACTTGGAGTTGGAGCTGACCAAACATTTCTCGTGGCGTTGAACGGCCTACGATCTAGCATTAGACAACATGTCATTCACCATGATATAACCACCATAGAGGATCTGCAGAAATGGGGTCGATTGACGGAGTTGTCCCTGGACGATCATTCTGATGCGGGTCAACACATTCGTCAAACGGTCTCTGAACTAGCTGCTATCCGTGAGGAATTGAAACAGCTTCATCTGACCAATGTCGCTGCGGTAAGTTCTACTGGCCACAGAACATTGTCACCTTCGCCGCGTCATGTCACCTTTGATTTGCTACCTGATCCATCGTTGGAGACAACACGTCTGGACGCCTACACGACATCGGCAAGAGACTATCACCCACGCCCTGGTAACTATCAACCGCCACAACAGTCTGATTCGCCGAGGTATCTTGGGAACACTCCGAGGTACTCGCAAGGTCGATCGTGGAATTGCTCTCAACCTCCTTACCGACAGACCTCCTGGCGTTCAGCTTCCAAGTCATCTTGCAGTAATTGCGGAGGTAATCATGCTCCTAATAACTTCTGTCGCGCCAAGGGTATCACTTGTTTCAGATGCGGAAAAAGGGGCCACTTACAGTCTGTTTGCAGGTCCACCAGAGCGCCCTCTGGTCGCTTTAGCAAAACATAGGAATTCGCTTCCCGCCGTCCACAAATGACGGTTGGGGCTAAGAACAGAATTTATGCACAGACTGACAAAATTGCGATGTATAGAAATACAATTACTGTACAAGTTAGGAACCGCACTGCTCAATGTTTGCTTGACTCAGGCGCCAGTGTCTCGTGCATCAGTGCTGAATTTTTGCATAAATTGAAACTTCCTGTTCAACCATTGAGAGATGATGACACCAAAAATGTATTTTTGGCTGATGGTCATCCTGTTCGAGTACAAGGTCGTGCAGACATTACTGTTAAACTTTCCGGTTTGAGTATTCCTTATGAATTCTTGATTTTGCCACAGATGGGATATAGTCTGATTCTTGGGTTAGACTTCTTGACTGACAGTAAGGCAAGAATTGATTTTGATGCAAAGGTTGTCACTTTTTTTGATGATTTGGCTGCTACTCGGTTGTCAACTGCTACTGTGCATTCTTTCTCTGTGTGTACTCTGCATGCAACTGTCTTGAAGCCAATGTCTGAGACATTGGTCCCAGTTTTATTGCCTTCAAAGTATTCAGCTGAAATGTCCATTATTGAACCATTTTCAAGGGAAGCGAAAGGTAAATTTATTTGTGCAAGAAGTGCCATTGATTCTTCTAAGAAAACAGCTGTTTGCAAGGTTTTGAACCCTACTAATCAAGTCATTTGGTTAGCCAGACATAAACCATTGGCATGTGTTGAGCCTATTTTTCCAGAGATATTGGCAATGTTTGCTGATGATAAATCACCACCATCGTCATCATCACCACCACCCACACATTGCAATCATACACCATCCTCTGCACTTGGAGTCCTCAAATCATCCTCCACGCACGATTACGTTTCCTTGGATAATCTGTCTGCCCGTAAAAGTCATTATGCGGATGGTTTGTCTGGCAGACCATCGGAAAGTAATTACGATACTGATGATTTCTTTGTCCGTACGGATAATGTTTCTGGCAGCACTGGAACCGCATCAGATAAGCCGATTGCTGATCCGCTGAATAGATTACATGGCACTAGTGATTTGCGATCCAGGTCTTTGGACGACCTTAAAGTCAATTTTTACTCTGATAATTTGTCAGCAGATGAGAATGTTAGGTTGAAAGAGTTCTTACAAGTCAATTTAGGTACGTTTTCATCATCATTGGATGATCTGGGCAGGACTCATTTGACACAGCATTCTATTCACACTGGGTCTGCTCCACCCATTCACCAGAAAGCTTACCGTCATTCTGTTTCTGCTAAGGCGGAAATTGCTAGGCAAACAGAGAAAATGTTATCGGCTGGTCTCATTGAGCCGAGTACAAGTGTCTGGTGTTCTCCCGTTGTGTTAGTAAAGAAACGATCGGGTCAATTTAGATTTTGTGTTGATTACCGAAAGCTCAATTCTGTAACTGAATCCATCAGTTATCCTCTGCCACAATTGACAGATGTCTTTGATGCCATGGGAGAGGTCAAGCCTAGGTATTTTAGTTTACTTGATTTAAGGAGTGGATTCCATCAAATTCCATTACATCCGGACACTAGGGAAAAATCTAGTTTTGTGACACATCAAGGTCAGTTTCAATGGACCACTGCTCCATTTGGATTGAAAAATTTGCCGAGTTTCTTTCAGCTGCTCATGTCCAGAGTTTTCCAGAATTTGCATTTTAAATCATTAATTGTTTACATGGATGATATATTAGTCTATAGTACTACCTTTGACCTACATCTGGTGCATTTAAAGGAGGTTTTTGATCGCCTAAATGAAGCTAACTTGAAACTTAATCCGGAAAAATGTTCCTTTGCTCTGGATAAAATCTTGTATCTCGGGCATGTGCTCTCAGCGGATGGGGTAGCCGTTGATGAATCGAAAACCAAGGTCATTCGTGATTATCCGAGGCCGACGTCTCCTAAAGAGGTCCGGTCATTCCTAGGTCTTGCATCTTACTATCGCAAATTTATAACTCGATTCTCTATCATTGCAAGTCCATTAAATCGATTGCTTCGTAAAGACATGAAGTTTGAATGGGATGAGACCTGTGAGGAAGCTTTTATTAAATTGAAGCAGGCTTTGTCGACTGCTCCGGTTTTAATTTATCCTGACATGTCTAAGCCTTTTATCATTAATTGTGATTCAAGTTCTCAAGCTGTGGGTTTTGTGTTAGCTCAGGAGGATGTTACAGGTAGGGAGCATCCAATTGCCTTTGGGGGCCGATCTTTGACTACTTGTGAGAGAAACTATACTGTCACTGAACTGGAAATGTTAGCTGTGATTTGTGCTATCAAGCAATTTCACTGTTATCTTGCCAATGCTACATTTACCGTTTATACTGATCATATCAGTTTGAAGTATTTACAGTCCTTGAAAACGAGTCAAACTGGTCGTTTACTTCGGTGGGCGTTACAGTTACAGCAGTACAATTTTGATGTTAAGTACAAGAAGGGTAAATGTAATGTGAATGCGGATGCACTTAGCCGCATATCTTATCCTATGCACGTGGATGCTGATGAGGAACTTGAAAGTTTATTGGCTCCTATTGACACTGACATTATTCAGATGGATTTGAATTTAATCACAGACAGTGATTTAGGTGCACCGGAGGAACCTCAAGGCGAGGCATTTCTCCAAGAGACTGCGAAGCAACAAAATAGTTGTTTAGAGTGTCTTCCTATCATTCGTTATTTGGAATTAGGTGAATTACCTCTGGATGATAGGGAGGCGAGGAAGTTGGTTATTGAGAGTTCAGAATATGCTATAAACGAGGGAGTTCTTTGGCATTACTATCAGCCTCGTTCTCGGGGTCCTCAACGGAGCTATATAAATCAGCTTGTTGTACCATTGAGTATGAGACAAGGTATTTTAAATGGTTATCACGAAGAGTGCAGTCATCCAGGGTTCCACCGATGTTATTTGTCAGTTCGACGTCGTTATTTTTGGAAAGGCATGCACAAGGATCTGCAGAATCATATCATGTCGTGTAGTTTGTGCCAACAGTGTAAATATCCTCTCCCGTTGAACCAACCACCGATGACGTCATTGCCAATTAAACAAATTTTTGGTAGATGGCATATGGATATACTTCAGCTGCCTAGGAGTAAGGAAGGTTACCGTTACCTTCTTCTTTGTGTCGAATCCCTTACAAGATTCCCGGAGATGGTTATGCTGAAAGATCAGACGGCTCAGACTATTGCTGAGGCCCTGTATAGAGAAATCTTTACTAGATATGGTCCACCTGAAACCTTGTTGTCTGACCGAGGAGCTAATTTTTTGAGTAAAATTGTGACCGAATTATCATCATTATTTGGTGTTAAAAGGATTCACACAGCTTCTTATAATCCTAGATGTAATGGCGCTTGCGAAGTTGTGAATCGATCTATTTGGAAAATGTTGAGACTCCACTGTAAAGATGAGACTGACTGGCCTATTTTTATTCCTGCCATTCTGTATTCTATTCGCGCAACAACGAGTGCAAATTTAGGACACAGTCCTGCGTTTTTGTTGTTTGGCAGAGATTTTAAATTCCCAGTGGATCAACAGATGGGTTTGTCTGATCAACCAGAGACTACTCATGAGTATGTCAGGAGAATTGCTAATGCGCTGGAAATGGCTAGACAGCAAGCTGTGGATGAGACTGTAGTTTTACAAGCTCGCAATAAGAAGAATTACGATCTTAGGACCAGTTCTTCAGATTACGCAGTTGGGGATCAAGTTTGGATTTTTAATCCTGTTACGCCAGTTGGCAAGAAGCCAAAGCTGTATAAGAAATTCGTTGGACCTTATTACATTACGTCTCAGGTTGCTCCATTTACTTACTTACTACGGCACGCCTTGACTAACAAACTGTTACGTCACCCAGTCAATGTTGATAGATTGAGGCGTTATGTTGATAGAAGGGATTATGAACAAGATTTACAGGTTACGCCTACTTCACAGGTCCAACCTTCACAGGGTACTGACGCAGTTGTCGACCCAGCAACAGTATCTGATGTTGTGACTGCGCATTCTCCATGGATTGAAGCGGAGCAAATTAGTGGAATGAAATTCATTAATAAAAAAAGATTCTATAGAGTGATTTTTAAGAATAGGTCTCTCAAGCCTGAATGGACGGCTGAAGAGGATGTCAGTGATTGCTTGAAGAGAGAATATCACATTAAACGAACCATGACGGGGAGAGTTAGGAAAAGGCCTACTCCTCAGCGGTTTACCAATGGTCCACTAGGTGATTAGACGAGTTGCTGAATGGTAGTTTTTTATTATTACAGGTTATGTTGACCCTGAAGTCTAATGTCACAGGGTCACTTGTCGTGATTGATTATTATTGGCTCCTGAGAAATGTTGCATTTTATATGTTTTAAAGGAGATAGTTGCCTCTTGTGCTTATGTTAAAGCCGCTGTACACTGATGTCAGTGAGTATGCTGTGAGTCACTAGAGCAATTACTATACAGCGCTTATTATATATTCATCTTGGGATTTCTTGTTGGCCAACAATTATTTACATATGTATTACACTGATACATTCAGCGCTAAAATCGACATTTAAAGTCGTGGAATAATGTCGAGAAATGACACTTTATTCACCATCCAGACAGCTTTTTGTTTGACAGGGTTACTGACGAGTTGGACTGCTTTGAGGTTATTTCCGTGGAGATTTGATTTCTTGGTTGATATTATTCTTGTATATATATTATTCTTGGTCCTACTATAGTAGTTGTTTTATGCACCGTTGTTACAGATGCTGTTCTACGTACGTACCGGCCTACGCTTCATGTATGGGATATAATGGGTTTTGGCGGAGTTGTCGTAATTGGCATAGGCTTGGGGTTCATCTTATCGGAGATGAAAAATCACTCTATTAAGTCCCAGGTCACGGGTCATGATAAGATTTTGTCTGATATTGGTAAAGCGATGAGGGTGGATTTTAAGTTGTCATTACAACTAGCTTTTTACATGAGTGAAACTTTGTATAATTTTACATGTCTGGAAGCCAACTTGCAGAGTTTGTTGTTGTCTGTTGAGTCACTTATTGCTGGCAGGTTAGAGGCTACTATCTTGCATCAAGGAGATATTTGACGTGTTCTTGTCAAGCTTCATAAGCATTTGAAGTCTATGCGACTGCCTGTCCGGATTTTGGTTAGAGATCCCGCATATTTTTACCGGGTTAATACTCACATTGCCACTCTACAACGTAATATTCTTTACATTACCTTAAAAATTCCTCTAACTACTGTCAACTTTTCCATGGAATTATACAAGGTCACTGTTGTTGCCAAATCCATAAGTGCTGATAATCCACATGCTACTTTGATTGATCGCTTACCGAGTTATTTTGCAGTTGCTCCAGTCAGTAACACATTTGCGGTTTGGGATTCTTTGCCATTGTTGCAGGACGGGGATGCTTTTCGCATTGTTTCAAAGCATGATATTCAGTTGCGGACTGATTCAGAAGTGTGTATATTTGCTTTGTATGTGAATGACCCTGTTGCTATACGCAAGAATTGTGTATTTCTTCTTCTTAGCCGTAAGCCATCATCGTTTGTGTATTTAACTGAGAATACTATGGCAATTGAAAATGGGTTGTCTGATTTGATGCTGATTTGTCCTCAAGGACGGTCGAAAAAGGTTACTGCATGCAGTTCTTGTCATGTTTCTATTCCGAATGAATGTTCTATGGTAAACGAACACTATGTTTTTCCTGCTTCGTGTTCAGCGAGTGACCTACTTAATGCTAGTGATTCAGTTGTGCATACGTTTAATTTGGCGATTATTCAAGAGTTTTTTGTTCAGGAGGATTGGGCTCTGCTTAAGGCGGACACTACTGTTGCTGAACAGATTACGCTGCAGTTGCCTGTTTTCATTACTCATTCAAATGCTTCTCTGGTAGCTGAGGAACAGTTAGCTGAGGATTTTGCCACTGCAATGAATTCTGTTAAGGAAGGTCAGGCGATATTCAAGTCCAAGGATGATATTTTTCGAGAACAGTTGGGACATTTGACTAATTTGGATTCGTCCTTTTACTCTGCATCCATATCTTTTCTTGTGCCTGTGGGTTCATTTATAATTGTTCTCCTTGCTGTAGTAACGATTTATTTGGTGGTTCGTGTGCATCAATTGTCTATTATTGTGTTGACTTTGTCACGCCCTGTTCAAACTAATTCAGTTCCACCAGTTTGGATTTTTTCGCAGTCAACTGGGATTCCGACATCCCGGCCAATGATTTTATTTGAATATGCGGAATTTCCATGGTTTCAGATTACTGTTATCACGTTCCTTGTGGTTATGGTTTTGGTTCTGATTTTTCGGAAGGTTTATCGCCGTTGTTGCAAGTCGTCGGTTGTTCAGCCTGTGTGTTTAACCATGCATATTTTTAACACAGAAGCTAAAGTTGTTATTCCTTGGTATAAGTTGCGTTATGCATTAGGAGATTATGATGTTGTCGCTTTGAATGCTATTTCTAACATTAGTCTTTCTCGTCATTGTTCTGGTCGTCAGTTACGTTTTCAGTGGAATATTACAGCTTTACCTAAACCTTCTCAGATTCGAGTGTTGTTGCCACAGTCCTTATCTATTTCTTGCTGTTTGGCTCGAAAACTGGACACTATTATTGGCCCTAACAAACGTTATTCTGTTCAACTGTATATCTCTAGTTTGGAATTCAATGTTCCGCTTGCGTTGCAACCATAATCAGTGTTGTTGTTACCTTGAATTCCTGCTTGTTGATTGAACTATTCGTCGATTGATTGCTATCGTTTAGTTTTAGTTGCTTATCTTGCTGACGCTTGTATTATCATGTTCTACTTGTTCGTATTGGGATGACGATTTTTATGGTTACATGGTTATATTTCGGTACTTTATATGGTTATTGTGTTGTGATCATTAATGGTCATATAGTGGTAGTTATGAGTATTGTGTTATATTACGTTAGTTTCTCATGTCGTGCTTACTATTTGATTGCTATTTCGATTGTTATTGTCACTGCGTTCGATTCACCGCACGGGGTCTGATAGAGTTATGGACTGATAGACTATTTGACTAGATTTTTTTGAATTGGACTTATGTGTTAGTATTCTTCACTGTTGGTTATTCGTTATTTTGTTGAGGGGTTTAATGGGCAAAACCCGTGGCTCGTGTTTTTTTATAAGGATGGTCATATAGTGGTCATACATACAGTCATCCATTCATTTGGTCGTGCACATAATGTATCTGTTGCATGCGAGCTGTAGGTAGGAAGGCTCAGCTATTATCATCATCAGCACAAGTCACTTATGTATTAAGAGGCATGTTTTGGGAAACGAGAGGGAGAGAGAAGGGAAGAACGAGAAACGAACGACGGTGGTAGGAACAACAACAGTGTGTAGTGAGTGAATTGAGAGTGCGTGTAGGTGAATCGAATATTAACTAGTGTAGTCAACGTAGTTAATTGCAAGTTAACAATAAAGTAAACATTAAATCAATGAGTGTTATCTATCAACGAAGTAGCCAACAACGGCCGCTTCAAATGTTTAGAATATTCTTAGTCTTTAAATCCCCTTATTTAACGAGTCTTTACAAGGATGCGGTGTGTCAGCCTTATTATATAATAAACGAATATAATAATAATAAAAATAATCTGCCAACCTCTGATAAATTCAGGACTGCTTGCAACTGACACCAGAACGAAGTGACCACAGACTGTCTGTCCAGTTGAGAGGTGAGGAACTCTATACCGTTCCTCTTTAGTAGACTAATTATTTGGTCACTGATACGACAATGGTTTGGTTCTGTGAGCTTCCTTGTATGTTTTAGTCTCACTGATATCAGACAACATTAATACTATTTAAGGAGCTTTGCCTAAATTATAGTGTCATCTTATAATCGTTCTCGGGTTCTCGGTGGATAAGGGTTTTCTTCTGTTACAGACTTTTGTTCGGCCTCTCTAAGTCTCATATATTTGTTTCCCTGTCATATTCATATACCGGTAAGTTAACGACCTTTTCATAACCATTTCAACATCTTGCTATTTTTTTTACCAGCGCCGTCTTAGTATATTTAGTTGTGTATTTAGATTATTTTATATGTGTTTTGATGTGTCCTTATGGTGAGTGTGTTCATAAGAACTTACCAAGTGATTTCTTGAATTGGTTGCTATCAATATTGATCACATTCGACTGGATAGTTTCAGAAGTGGATGGTCGAATATTTGCAAGTCCAAATAAGACATCTGTCAGTTTACTTGATTCGTGCATCTTCTGAATATATTCAAGGGCTGCTTGTGAATGACACCAGATCCAAACGACCACAGTCTCTCTGTCCAGTTGAGAACTGAGGATTTCTATGCCTTCATCCTTTAGTTGACTGGTGAGTGTTTCAGTTTGATCTGACCGTGGCTTGGTTCTGTTTCGAATGTCTTCGAATTTTTCATGAATTAGCTGTGCATTCACGGACGCTGTACCCTTTGCACCACGATTGTGCACTTCGACTTTTATTATGCCTACAAGCCAAAACGTATTTCAAATGTCAAACTGATTTCTTAGACGTAATTCAGTAAACTGCTGTTAAATGAAATCATTAGTAATCGAGTTACAAGCTCAAGCAATGAATATTCATTATGTTGAAGATACTTGGTCAATTCAAATTATAGTCTCATTTAAGTTTCTCAAATTTAATTTGTTGGTATCAATTCGCAAAAAATGCAACTGAATTTGTCATAACAAACAGGAGTACGTTTTGCAAAGAAAGTATTGTCGTTGATCAGGTGTTTCGCGTAAAAACGCTAAGTGCTAAGATAAAAAATTTCAATTGTCAGCGAAATATAGGCTGAGGTAGGTATCATAGGCGTAGACTCTGAGGGGGCAGACGGGGAACGTGCCCCCCAATAATTTAAATGGATTGTACACCCAATGCAACAAGTGTAGAATGAATAACCAGGGGCGTCTCCCCCCAGAAGTCATTGGAGCAACTTCCTTTTCCACTGGCGTAAACTTGTCTAAAATTTGGGGGATTTCGTTATTGATTATACACTTATTGCATTGGTTGTACAGTCTATCTCAATTATTGGGGGCAAGTGGCCCGGCTGCTCCCACTAGAGTCTACGCCTATGTCTCCTTCCATCCCTCCTCTTCCCCCTTTCCCTTCCTTCCCCCCAATAATGATGGCACATACACTGACAGATATTCCGCCCTATTTTTTGGATGGAGCATTTGCTCCAAGGTTTCTATGGAGTAGACGCTCCTATAAATAACTAAACTCCACCCCCACCTAAATATTTTGAACAAGTTTACGCCAGTGTAGGTATGGTCTCGTTCAGATATAGATTACGAACTATAAAAGACAAGACTTACGCTTTCTTTGGATTTAGAACTAACGGCTAACAAGAGGAAGCTGATGATAATTGTGACATTGCAGGTCGCAGGATGAAGTGTGAGTTAAAGCACATGTCTGCGAAGAAACTCGAAGTTAGACCAATTTCCACGTTGCATTAGTACGGCCAGTTTCAAGTTTAATATATTTAGTTAAACTGAAATTATTTAAAGGCGTGGAGATTCATCTAAATAATGACTTTATCTTACTTTATTACAGCTTAACTTTCCTTCAACCTCTAGTAAGGTTTTATAACTTTCCTTAGGAATTTATGGATGCCCTGAATGTATCCTGTATACGTATGACCTTTAATGCCGACAGAAGACTTTTCTACATGTTTTCACAACTTGTACACTCCAGTGCAACTCAGGCTGAGTTGCACTGGAGTTGTGATAACAAATTTTACATTGACTAGTAGGCCTACCTAACACGATAGGGCATCGCTGATCAAAATATTACGGTCTTTAAAACAGGTCTCGGAACAATCTTCATGTAGTTCGATAGAAATGCTTATAGTATTCTAATATAATACAACAAATTATGTTAGAACATGAGCCTCTAGATAAAAATTTGAACTATAGACCTCCTCCGTTTTCCATGATCCTTGCCACTGTTTTCTGGTTTGTTTGTCGGAGACACTTGACGAAATTTGAAAACGTAGTCTCGTCGAAAGATCTCATGAGACGCAAAAGCTCAGAGTTCCTGTCTAGGTTTGAATGTTGTCGTTGAATTAAGTGCCTTTGCTCTTCCGTTATGCAGTTGAGAGACAACAGCGCATCGATTAACTCGTCATTCGACTGAATATTTTTCGAGAGGTAATCTTGGTTGTTTCTAAAGATTGCATAACTTTTTCTGGTGTTTTCATAAAAATCTAAAACACGAAAACTAACACTGCTCTTGAATGACATCACAGATTTGTCGCATTACAACACATCACCAGGAAAACATTATTGCCCGAAGTAAACGAGAAACCTATGCGCCTGCAGACTTATTTGGATTAGACAGACGTGATGTAGTTGATTCTTTTCTATAAATACATCATAATCCAGGTGCTAAACCATAGCAAGTCTCTCTTTTTGATAAAGATTTCTAAACATTTTGCCCGAAGTAAATAGAAACCTCGGCGCCTGCTGACTTTGGATTAGACAGAGGTAATGAAGTTGATTCCTGTCTGTAAATACATCATACTCTAGGTGTAAAGACACAGCCAGTCTATCTTTTTGTCCAAAAATATTGTAAGATGTCTGACTCAAATAAGGGTAAACACTCCATCCATTTTCACACAAATTAGATGAAAAGATGCGAATGTAGATTTATGTATACTATAGGGCCTACTAGGACACTGGTTATGCGCCTACAAAATGCATCCTACACTGTTATTTCTGACTAAACTAAACAAAAACCATTTACAGAGACATTTAGATAATACTTGGGCTTCAAACAGTGATCGCTGGAAAGTAATATTGAGGGCAAACTATTGCTTGGGTCATCAGTCTGCTTAAAATCGTGAAGCGCAATCAATGAAACAAGGCAAGACGAATAACATCGGTGCCCTTTCATTGTTTTCTTTTTGATTCATCATATTTGACTCAATATAATTTGATATTATTTGTTTAACCATTTTTGGACCAAATGCAAAACAATTTCCTTGAACGTAATGAGATATTCGTAGAATCAAGTCTCGTACTTCAAACTGTCTTCGTTTCATTAGCAAATGCTTTGGTTTAAAAAATTTCTATCATAATTGACAAATGCAACACGTATCATTGAGTGAGCTCTGCACACAACTATAAATTGTCTATGATACTTCAAAGCTCTTTGGCTAGAGCCATAACAAAGACCCCTAGCTGTGAGCCTCATTAATACGCCAAATGCTACGTTCATTATGCTGCGTGACTGTCGAACAAAAATCTATTAAAATCTATTTATAGTTTACATTTATAAAAATACTGTACTTAAATCAGCCGATCCCTTCAGCGTGTTTGTTTCCTA
Source organism: Allolobophora icterica (assembly GCA_963556255.1). Taxonomy (NCBI): domain Eukaryota; kingdom Metazoa; phylum Annelida; class Clitellata; order Crassiclitellata; family Lumbricidae; genus Allolobophora; species Allolobophora icterica. The sequence goes on along the minus strand of OY744611.1, from coordinate 22,793,702 downwards.
TGTGGACAGTAAGTACTAAACTGTGATGCTATAAACAAGCTCAGAAATGAATTTTCTCAGTTTCCTGAGGCTATTTGAATGATATTTCAGGTTTAGAAAATGCTGAACAATAATTATGTATCACAGCATTTCGAACATTGAAGCATTAACTAAGCTTTGTTGTTTTTAAACTCGAGAGACAAAGAACACTAAATGCGCTGCTTAACAATTCTACACTTTCTGTAAGGCCGGACTGCCGAATAGGCGAGCAGTGCAGCTGTGGACTCCGCAGAATCCGACGCATTGTTTAATCACCCATTGTTGCGCGTTTAACTTATTGTTTGGCATTCCAAAGAGCTCTATATTAAAAGGTTACTGCCTGGAAAGGCAATGGCAGCTTGGACTTTGTTCCGCACCTATTTAGAGGCTCAACACTCCACTAGATTCCTCAGGAAATTAGGGAAGAAGGGGCCTTGTGCCTAGGGGTTCTAAGAACCAGTCTTGTTGTCCTCTAGACCAAGGTCTTGGTCTCGAGTGCACTCGAGTTCGTTTTTAAACGTCTTGGTCTTGAGACCAAGCGTCTTGGTCTTGGTCATGAGGTTCAAGGTCTTGGTCTTGGTCTTGGTCTTGGTCTTGGTCTTGAGGTTCAAAGTCTTGGTTTTGCAAGACCAAAACCAAGACTTTCGACAATATGAACAGTCATTTAACAAAACGCAAGAATATTTAAAAAAATTCCAATAACTACTAATACAAATGCTTTAGTATGTACACGGTGTGAATGAGGTTTTACTGTTGTTTTGGACATTTTTTACTTCCGGTTATATACTATGGAATTATTTCAAAACAGACACACAATTTGACATTTACATCCGGTACTTGAAAAGCTGCTCTGTGTACCAGTGATTTCAGCACTGTAGAACATATTTCTGACATGGCAGAATTTTTATGAGGCCCCACAGGTCACGTCTTGGTCAGAAAATTCCGAGCGAATTGGTTTTATAAAATCCAATAACATTTCGCCTGAAGGACTTTGTAAATACGAATTCGGAATTCTCTGCAGTCTGCATTAGGAGTTGTTTTGTTTGAATAAAAGATTCATGTTTTAATGAAAATACTGCATGAGTAGTCCGACCTGAGAATTTTTTTAGTAAGGAATAGAACTCTGAATATGGTTGTGATTTTTTGGGTATTGTTCTCGGTTTTGGTCTTGAGTTTCAAAGTCTTGGTCTTGGTCTTGAGCTTCAAAGTCTTGGTCTTGGTCTTGAGGTTCAAAGTCTTGGTCTAGGTCTTGAGGTTCAAAATCTTGGTCTTGGTCTTGGTCTTAAGGTTCAAAGTCTTGGTCTTGGTCTTAGTCTTGAGGTTCAAAGTCTTGGTCTTGGTCTTGAGGTTCAAAGTCTTGACAACAAGACTGCTAAGAACCCGTAGTCCTGCCCTCAGAATATATGTGACTGATAAAAAAACTATACTTCTTAGATCAGATAATCGTAATGGTAATCGTAATCTCCAAACTTCTAAAGCGCCACTCGAAGGCCTATTCACGAGCGCTACGTCAGATCAGAGGGGGTTTCCAGAGAGTGGTCCAAAAGAGGTCCGAGTCCGGTTTCCAGAAGGCCAAACCAAATCAGAGGGGGTTCCAGAGAGTAGTCCAGAAGAGGTCCAAGTCCGATATCCAGGAAGCCAAACCAAATCAAAGGGGGTTTCCAGAGAGTAGTCCAAAAGAGGTCCAAGTCCGATTTCCAGGGTACCAGATCAGGAAAGGCAGAGCAGCTGTCAAGGCGGGTGCCGTTTACGGCGAGAATAATTGGAAGGCGGATGATCAGATGAGTCAGGGTAGGAGTATTTGAAAAGGCGAGACATCAGTTTTGAGTGGAAAATGAACTCAGAACTCATACATCTTGTTGGATGGCCAGTAATTGTGATAATCCCAGGCATAATGCCTGTAAATAACAAAATACTAGAAAACCAATCTACCTTTGAGCTGCAGCCAAATTCTTTTCTTAAATCTTCGTCTTGTTATTCGTTGAAACCAACAGAAATCGACTGAAGCCAGAGCTCTTATGACATCTTCGTTTCTCTGTTTTGGTGAAGAACTCAGTGTCCAGTGCAGAAACGAGTTTTCTAAGACAATTTCCAACATCTCCAATGGAAGTTCATTCAGCTAAAAAAAATAAATGTAGCTTAATGCAATATTATGGCTTTAGGGACTCAAATTAATTACCGGTAGGGCCTATGTGATTTACTGATTCTTCTTGACAGGGTTGGGCACAAGAAGGGTTATCTTCCGGAAGGTAATGTCCTCTCATTAGTCTTATTCTGATCGAAGATAGTTCATCACGGTCACTTTGAGTAGTAAAACTCCACCAGGCAGGAAAAGCATATTTAAAGTATTATTGAGAGGATCATAGGCGTAGACTCGGGGGGGCAGCCGGGGCACGTGCCCCCCAATAATTGAGTCTTCACTGTACATCCAATGCAAAAGTGTAGAATTAATAACCAAATCCCCCCCCCAATATTTTGGACAAGTTTACGCCAGTGGAGAGGATTGTTGCTCTAACCACATCATAATAGGCAAGGTCCATGTAGGCCGTGGGCGACCAGTGTGCGAAGAGCATATAATATGGAACGGCGGGCCGCTTATTTCCAAATCCCAGCACGTAGAGCAGTTCATAAGTACTTAGGGCTTAGGGTTAGGGTCAGTGTAGTGTAAAGTTTCAGCTTTTTAATAATTCCTACCCTGGCTCATCCAATAAAATTGTGCTAGACCAAAAAGACACCCGCCTTAACAGCTGCTCTGCCTCCTCTCTTGATATGGTTCCCCGGAAACCGGACTCGGACCTCCTTTGACTACCCTCGGGAAACCCTTCAGATTTGATGAGCGCTCACGAACGATTATAAGCGCAGGGTTTGCCTCGAGTGGCGCTTCATAATTTTGAGTTTACGATTACGATTAGTATTTTCGCATTTTCTGAACCTATGTTAATTATTGGTTTCAAAATACTCTTTTCGTTATTATACCACTTTTTGATACGTTAATTAATTTCGCCTCCTGCATTTATTTGCTGGTAGGCCTAAAGCCTATTTCGTTCAATATATAAGCTGAAGAATCTATAGGCTACATGGTATGTAAGCTAAAACTATATTTTATAGACCTATATAGGCTTAAATTATTTCAATCTTTTATTTCACTGACCATTGCCTCCGATTTGTAATATCATCTTAATAGGCCCTTATTACGAACTAGTCTAGAGTTACTAGAGAATTTGTAAAGTTTAGCGAAATAAAATATTTTACAATTTAGTAAACACTATTAGGTGTAATCTAGGCCTAATGAAACAACCATGAGCACATTGAGCAGAGCTTTCGTTCAATGGCGCTGCATTCGGGATTCCAAACAGGGTTAGATTTGACAAGGCTTTTGTTATTCAAGTTCTCTGCCTTTGGGCAGGTTCAAACGTCCAATATCTCCTCTCCTCGCGATGCCGGGCTTCCTCCTTCAGTTTGCTGTATCGATCCACCATCATCCAGGCCAGCAGGATCCATCTAAGGTCTTCCTCGCATTCTTTTTTCCTCATTGTTTTCTCTATGATAGTTCTCGGTAGGGGATCCCCTCAATATGTGACCAATCCACTTCCTGTGCCTCTCTGTCATATATTAGCAATAAGAGATCTTTCCTCGACAGCCTTATGCGGCATATTTTCATTTGTTTTGTGCTGTTTATGGCTAGGATCACGTTATTAATGTTTCCAATAATTGTATTAGCCAGTACTCGAGGTGGCTACTATAGCTGCATGGTCTCTCTTTGCCGTATTTTAAATAAGCACCAGAAAACAATCTTATTCAATCGTGAATTTGTTTTGCTAGACTGCCTATTGCAAACTTTTTATCACCATATTTTGGAAGCATAATAACACATTTACAAATGGTAAGAAAACTTTCAAATATCAGAATTACAGATTGTAACAAATAAGTGATTCCAGTGTTTAAGTCATCTCTCCAGTAACACTTTGGCTGCACTATGCCATGCACCCACTAATATCATCCTTGTGATATATCTGCATATTTATAGTTCATGACTTTGGATTCGTAATTAGGGTTTCATTATTCTTTGTCTTCAGTTTTTTATTTCATGCCTTCTTCCTACAATAATTTTATTTCAACAGTTGCATTTTCTAATTCATGATAGGTTTACAATAACTTGGAAAAGCAGGAATAAATTCAACCTATAGATAATAAGTCCAATATTTGGCTGTCTTCAAGATTTCAAGATGCAACCAAGTACCCACAACAATCCAACCACATACAAATGTGACTTTTGTAACAAAAAGTGTACATGGAAATCCAGTCTCAAAATCCATAAAAGAACCCACACTGGAGAAAAACCATACAAGTGCAATTTTTGTCACAAAGAATTTGCACAGAAAACTGCTCTGGAATACCATAAGAGAACCCACACTGGAGAAAAGCTATACAAGTGCAATTTATGTCACAAGGCATTTACATATCTGGTGGTCCATAGAAGAACACACACTGGAGAAAAACCATTTATATGCAATTCATGTCACAGAGCATTTACACGGAATTCTAATCTTGTATGCCATAAAAGAACCCACACTGGAGAAAAGGCATACATATGCAATTTGTGTGACAGAGCTTTTACTTGGAAAATTCATCTAAAATGCCATACAAGAGCCCACTCTGGAGAAAAGCCATACATGTGCAATTTATGTCACAAAACATTTGCATGGAAGACTACTCTGGAATGCCATAAAAGAATCCACACTGGAGAAAAACCATACGAGTGTAATTTTTGCCACAGGGATTTTGCACATAAAACTTCTCTGGAATGCCATAAAAGAACCCACACTGGAGAAAAACCATACATGTGCAAGTTATGTCACAAAACATTTGCATGGAAGACTAGTCTGGAATGCCATAAAAGAATCCACACTGGAGAAAAACCATACAAGTGTAATTTTTGCCTCAAGGATTTTGCACAGAAGAATTATCTGGAATGCCATAAAAGAACCCACACTGGAGAAAAACCGTACATGTGCAATTTATGTAAGGCATCATTTGCACAGAAGAGTGTTCTAAAATACCATACAAAAACCCACACTGGAGAAAAGCCGTACATGTGCAATTTATGTCACAAAGCATTTGCATCGAATACTACTCTGGAGCACCATAAAAGAATCCACACTGGTGAAAAACCATATATGTGCAATTTGTGTCATAAAGCATTTGCATTGAAGGGTACTCTAGACAACCATATAAAAACCCACACTGGAGAAAAACCATTCAAGTGCAATTTATGTAAGAAATCATTTGCGCAGAAGAGTGGTCTAGACTACCATTCAAAAACCCACACTGGAGAAAAGCCATACACGTGCAATTTATGTCACAAAGCATTTGCTTGGAATATTACTCTGGAATACCATAAAAGAATCCACACTGGAGAAAAACAATATATGTGCAATTTATGTCCCAAAGCATTTGCGTGGAAGAGTGGTCTAGACCACCATACAAAAACCCACACTGGAGAAAAACCATACCTATGCAACTTATGTCACAAAACATTTCCGTGGAAGAGTTATCTAGACCGCCATACAAAAACTCACACTGGAGAAAAACCATACGTTTGCAATTTATGTCACAAAGCAGTTGCAGAGAAGACAACTCTGGAATGCCATATAAGAACCCACACTGGAGAAAAACCATACCTATGCAACTTATGTCACAAAACATTTCCGTGGAAGAGTTATCTAGACCGCCATACAAAAACTCACACTGGAGAAAAACCATACGTTTGCAATTTATGTCACAAAGCAGTTGCAGAGAAGACAACTCTGGAATGCCATATAAGAACCCACACTGGAGAAAACACTGCAAAGCATTTGTGGCATAAATTCATCTGAAATTTATTTCACCCACACTGGTGAAAACCCTTAAAATGTAATTTATGTCACAAGGCATTAGCAGAGAAAACTCGTCTGGAATGCCTTAAAAGAATCCACATTAGGGAAAATGCATACATTTGCAATTTATATCACAAAGAATTTGCACAGAAAAGTGTTCTAGATCAGCGCTTCCCAAACTTTTCAGTTAGGGGCCATCCACATATAACGTACGCAATGAGGGGGAGGGAGGTCGGATTTAGGCGATTTTGCGTACGGGTGCGGACGGGGGGAGGGGGACAAAATGTGTACGTACGCAAAATAATTGTCTAATTATGACGTCCACATTAGCCTATTTATAACTCTGTATTGTCCTATAGTCGTCCGATGGCATTTTATTACATTATATAAAAGCCATGTGCAGTTATTCTGTGCTGTGAACGAGACACCTATGATTTGTGGATATTGGCCCTCACTCATCCTTCAATCTGGCCTAAAGTGCAGACAGTCGGGCTGCCTCGAGCTGTCGAGACACTTCCTGCAGCTGGTCTTCGGGGGGGGGGGGGTGCGTCAAGCGTACGTACGCAGGGGTGTGGAAGAAAGTACGCTTGCGAACAGGGGGGAGGGGGTCCAATTTTCCCGGATTTTTGCGTACGTAATATATGGATGGCCCCTTAGACGGACCGGCAACAATTTACTTTTCCTAAGCAGGAAGTTTCCTATTGCAGCAGGACCGTGCCCGATTTATTAATTATTTTTCTTTTTCGATCACTTTAAATATGTGTTAATTATAGTTTTAATTTATATGAAAAATATGGTTTTTGGTTGCGAGACAATCGTATTTTTTGACAATAGTTCGAAGCGAGACCCAATCGAGAAAGCATCTACGCTATAATCGTCTTTTGTCCAGTTTCTTGACTCGCGTTGCGGACCCACAGCTGAGGGCTCGCGGACAGGCACCTGTCCGTGGACTACTACTGTGGGAATCAATGACCTAGGTCACTTTAAAACTTTAATAAGAACCCATACCAGAGAAAGCCATACAAATGCTGTTTATGTCACAAACGATTGGCAAATAGTCATGCTCTGAAATGCCATGTAAGAAACTACACTGGAGAAAAGATATACACATGCAATGTATGTCACAAATCATTTACACAGACATTTCCTGAGAAACGCCATGCATGAATCCACAACGGAGAGAACTATACAAATGCAATTCATGTATAAACAAAGCATTTACACAGAGTAATGCTCTAAAAATGCAGTCAAGAAGACACACTTGGTAAAAGCCACAGCAGTGTAAATTATGTGATGTGGCACTGCACGTAGTGAATGTCTCAGCTACCATGCAATACTGTTAAAAATTATGTAAGAGTGAATTCTATGATGTTGTTGTGCCGAACATGACACAAATGTGCTATGAAAGCACTTTATGTAAGAGATTCAGTACATATACTGACTATGAGAACTGTATTGATGTAAAACAGTTGTCAACTACAGAAATCTTGCAAGCTCTTCCTAAGCAGAAGACGAATCATAGTCCAGTTCAAAGACACTTATCTAAAGCTATTCAACAGTAATGTCTGATGTTATTTCTCATTTAACTTTTAGACCACATGGATGTGGAATGTGTGACGAAATGTTTGCAATTGAGAAGGATTTTATGGAACTTTATTATTATTGCTATCATCTGAATATTATCATCATGTTATCATCACTACTTTGATGCTCCACCACAGACATATTTCTTGAAATATTTTAAATGTATGGGTTTAGTTAATTTCCTAGATCAAGAAACAGATTAGTTTGCAAGTCTGTTGACTTGACACCAGTTTTAGTGTTATAAAAATATGTTTGATTCTCGTCTTGTGATATTTTATCAATGTCTAGGCTTAAGGTACACACTACCGTTATTCCTTCTGTCTGATAGCCTATCATTGGCGTTGACATAGCCGCTTTACTGTTCAGTTATGATATTTTGGCGTGCCTTCTGTAACATAATGTTATGGACAACGTTGGGCGTGGAGTTATATGGGGTCACCTAAAAGCGATGACGGCACTGCAAAGGGGACGAAAGGTCACCCAGATTCGGAATAGGGGAGTCCGACGGTTATGCGATTGCGAACGTCCGCATCTAAAATTTGTTAATGGGCATCTTACATCAGGCCCAAGTGGGCAGCACGAGCCCACTTATCGCCCACCCAAAAGTCGGATATTGCAAATGTCGGTTAATGGACTTTTGACCTTAAGCCTTGATGGATTCGATGTCGGCAGCCCAAATCCATGAGCCTACTTGTCGCCCACGTAGAATTTTATTCGGATAACGGACTCCTCGCCTCGCTTCCAGATGGGGCTGATACAGGCTAGCCCAAGCTCATGAGCCCACTTAATTTTTAGATGGGTTGTACATGGGCATGGTGACATGGACCCGATCAATTCATTTACATTTACCTTGAGAGGGTTTATACCTATTTCTGAACGCTAAACGATTTATAGACTATATCGCGATGCTCCCGATATGTAGGCCTTTGCGACTGGAATTTCGGCCTTATCTGTCCCAAACTGCTAGCGCGGTCCATACCTGGGACACTCATTCAAATGGGCAGCGGTGGTGAAGAACCTCAATTCCGATCAATTCATGATAGAAAAACGTTTTAATAACCTCAATTCCGATCAATTCATGATAGAAAAACGTTTTAATACTGTTTAGGCCTAATACTGTTTTTAATACTGTCAATCCTGTCGCTATTCCAACAATTCATTGAAAACTGAGCATGCATTTTTGAATTTTCTCAACAAAGGAATTGATTTTGATTCGATTCTGACTTCTAAAACTGCTAGCGTTAAAATGAGCTGTTTTCAAATTTTGTTGACATCTGTTTGTAAAATGCGGTTAAAATGTTCAACCCCCAACCTTTTTCTACAATTCCCACACTGGGTAGGGGTAATAAGTTACCCAAACATGGGCACCTTAAGGATTTTATCTTATAGGCCTAGTTCATAATCAAATTACATGCAGGACCAAATAAAACAATGTTTGTCAAACTACTTGTCAACACTTGTGTCACTAGACACTTATTGAAATAACAATAAGATGTCAAAATTTACTTCGAAGCTATAGAAACTATAGAAAATATAAAGTGCCCTGCGGTGCCCATAATAAGCACTGGTGTCTTAGTGATGGGGTCCCATGCCCATATTAAATTCAAACGTAGGCCTATGTAGTCAATAGTTAAATGTAACGTTGAAATGTTAATTGTGAATGGCCATTGCAAACTTATAATAAAATTCCAAAAATAAATCCGTTTTTTTATCAACTTCTAGGCCTACATCATACAATTTAACACTTCGAAGATCTGAAACTTAAAACCTAAAAGTGATTGACCACGTAAGAAGTCGATGTTGGCTATGCAAGACATGGCCAACAAGTGAAGTTTTAATCATCTAGATTTCCATATCCTTTTGCACACAAAAGTGAAACCACTTCGAGCAGCCTAACCAGTCTTCATCTGCCGTTGGATCATCTGACTACTTATATATAAACTTGCGCAACTTACAGCGTTCATCTTAAATGTCAGTAGACATCTTTGCACGGCTTCGTTTTTTCCGACGATCCGGCTTTTGTTGATTTTATGTTTTCTTTACCTTATCCTTTGTTGAAACTAACAAACCGACGTTTTCTCTGGCGTTCGAATCGACAGTTCTTGATGTCGTCGAAGAAACAGCTTTTACTCCTTCTCCCCTGCCATCTTTGCTTCTGTATTAAAGTTGTCGCGTATACTATTTTTTTCACAATGCGTCGAACGTCCGCTGTTGATAAACCGTATACGGTCTTGACTCCGTAAGAGTAGGCCTATAGTAAGGTCATCTTCCTGTTCTGGTGTTAAAAATGTGGGACGAACGCTTTCCAAACTCTCACCTTTTCCAGCCTTTTTTTACACTATAGCCCCGGGGAAATAGAAATGCCTTTAGAGAACGCGAGACCGATGAGGAAAAGCCAGTCATAATGTAAGAGGTCTATGTCTATCTCTTACATTATGCTGCAGTTTATATGCAGAATAGGCCTACGTATGTATGAAGATACCTCTTTGATTGGTGATAGATATATATAGGCCGCAAGCTAAGAAGAGAAAAATACGTAAAGAAATATGGAGATAGACAGGTGACGGTCAGTATCAGAGTATACTACGCGCAAACGCGGCTGTAGAGGAAAGAAACGTTTTTCTTTTGTCATTCTTTTCAGAAGTATTAGACTGCACGTCTAAGAGTGATTCTTGTTGGAATTAGATTAGGTGGTCGTTTCTTTTGTTTTGATTCAGCAATACCTTTATGGTGTTGTTATTGATCCTTTGATTGAGCAAATAAACTGGATTTACACTTGGTTGATTGGAATAAGAAATGTTTAAATGTTATGGAATAAGGTTGAAATCCGAAAATATTTTAATTTCAAGAGAGTGTATTTCTCGATATTGTTTACGAAGGCGTAATATTTTCTATGAATTAGTTAGATAAAGCAGGTTTTCAAGCTTACCTTTGTGTTAGAAGGCTGATGATCTCTTTCTGTATAAGAGACAAAAGAAGTGGAGGTACATATTCCAGAATAACTTTGTAAACATTAACTGTAGGCGTATATTCACAAACAATACAAGTTCTAGAGTTCATATTAAATGACACTATAGGGATTTTTTGGTTTCTGATGTAGGAAAGCAGCAATCAACAATCTAACACTTAGAGTTTCGAGCATCTGCAATCTCAACGTACTCAATCCGATTATTTACTTACAAAGCGCAGGCTGGTTTCTCAAACCTAGTTCAGGCAACCCAGCAGTATGTAGGGCTTGAAAGAAGGCCCTACAAATATCCATCTTACACAGTCCAAAGACTATTCTCAAGTTCCAAATATATAGTAGCAACACCTTGACACTTACCTATTACAACACGATTTCTTGGTATGAATCCGATCTTTCCACCGTCCAAATGCCTCACCTTCCACCATCCGTCCGTGTCACTGCAAAAGCCGTGAATTTAATTGTTATTGTACTAGTACTCCCGTCATTATGACGGGAGAGGTAGGCATGGAGGGAGGGAATGAAGGAGGGAGGGAGGGAGAGACAGAATAGGGCGGGATGGAGGGAGGCATAGACAGACTTAGTAACCGTTATTTGTCTGTGTGTCAACCCGTCTGTCTCTCTGACCGTCCGTTCGTCTGTCTGTCTGGCTTTGCGTGTGTACGTGTGTCTCCGTAGTGACCAGTGTTAGTGGGCGGGGCCAATTTCTGGCGCCTATGAGAGCATTTATCGACACCCAGAACTGGGAGGATTATATGCATAGATAATCAACTCGTCTCTGAAAAACTTTTATGACCTTTTTTAGGAATTGCTCTCCCGAAAAAGTTGACCTTTTTTTAGGAAAAAGTTGATGACCTTTTTTTAGGAAAAAGTTGATGACCTTTTTCATCACAATGCGTTTTACTACTGGGGAAAATCTTAAAACTCCTGCAACATATTGTCCCACTAGTTATACTTTAAACATACATTGCCTGGGACAAATCACCCTAACTACTGGGACAAATCCTAAGACTAATGGGACATTTGTCCCACTAGTTATACAGTTGAAATATGCCCTGATCAGCAATCAATCCACTGCACGGCCTTTTCTTTAATTGAAATATATTTACAATGAATTTCCAAGCACGCATTACACACCAGGATTAGAACCAAGCCGTATAGAAATGAAAGGCGTTTGGAGACGAATATTCTATTCATGTTTCATGGTTTAGAGCCAATGTGAATTGTCTCCTGTATAATAAATAATTACCAGATGTTTGCAGAAGTAAATGTCTCCATTTTGTCTCCCCTTTTAAATGTGTGAGAGTTGTTCTGCCGTGTAACTTTTCTTCTTCTGTCTAAAATATTCCGGAGCTGCTTTGCCTCTCTTCTATTCATTTGTCTGGGATTGAAGCCGTCAACTGCACGCAGCTTAATTTTTTCTGGAAGAAACATTCGCAAGACAAGAAATCTTGACACATGCTAAACACATTAACGACATTCATTTGAATATAAGCGACAAAGACATAAGCGGCAATAAATAATTTTTTCATCTTGGTTTATGTATAGTTGTATACAGACCCATTATAACTACGTTGGCTACAAGGCATCACCAAGCGACGTTGCGACAACACGCATTTTCCTGTTAATTTCAGATTTTTTTTATTATTTGCAAAAAAGTCATACGAAAATATAATATTTTTCTATCCTCAGCAGCAGAAACCCGAAACTGGTTTGAAATTTGTGTTGATTTCAGGTGTATGCCATTATACGTATTGACTCAAAGAGAAGACGGAACAAAAGAGGTAACAACGTCGAACAAGAACCACTTTTCGTTTTTTGGTATAAAAAGTGCAGAATCCTTTTAACACGTGAGTTGATGTATTTAGTCTTATTTATCACAGTCCTAGCATATATATATATATATATATATATATATATATATATATATATATATATATATATATATATATATGTGTGTATGTGTGTGTGTATATATATATACATATATATATATACGTGAGTATAAAGTGTTAGAGGTGTTAACCGGTGACCAAATCGATCGACGTCAAAGGTGCGACAAATATCAATCAATCAATTAGGCAATCAATCAGTTACACAATCAATCAATCACTCACGCAATCATTCAATTAATTAGTCAATCAGTAGGCAGAATTAACACGAGTTTTAAGTTCTTTATGATGGACTCGTACATATCTAAAATGGAAGATGGATACTGAAGAAAGATTCCATGCAAGCGACAGCATGATCATCTCATTCAGATTACCTTTAGTTTCGGAGTAGGCTTGCAGCATCATGTCTGTCTTCTACAAATACACGAAATAACGTTATAACGTGAAATTAAAAGGTTGCTCGTGTACGTTTGAACTTACATAGTTATTAGTTTCATTTTGCCATGAATATGGAGCGATTCTTTGATTGGGGGGGGGGGTCCATAGAGTAGTGGTAACATCACTGGCGTGAAGAGCAAGAGGTAGCGGGATCGCTTCCCGCTACCCTCCCAAATTTAGGTCCACTCAACCTTTCATTCGCGAGATGGCGCGTTGTTAAAATGAGATGTAGGACGTGATGGCCGCCTTGTATGGCTGCCGTGTACAGTTAAATTCGACTCCTGTAATAACTTGTGATCATCCGTTCATACTGATTTGTAATCATACTGCGTTATTGTCACTTTGAAGATATTAAACGAAGATTATTATTATTGTATTAGCCCATGCGAGGGTGTAGGTTCATAATTAAACTACAAATGTAGTTCACATAGGCATGTAATTGAATCATTTTAGAATTAATCACAGAAGGACTTTTGTGTCTCTGACCATTATGCTAAACGATATAAACATCAATTGGATCAGATCTTTAGCCTGGAACCACGCAACGACTGTCATTTGGCTTGACAGCCTTGTGTCAGATAAGAAAACATGCAGTTTTTAGACTAAGTGTGTGTGTTGTGTAGGCTGTATCTGAAAACCTCTTATATCAGCTACAGCTAGCTGGCAATGTAGCTGATGCAAGAGGTACTTAGATAGAGCTAGCTAGTAACGTAGCAAAATAAGAGATAATCAGTTGGAATTATGAGACAATCAGGCTGAACTTCTTGAGCGCTTCGAAAGGCGTTAAGAGGCCTCCTCTTTTGATTCAGCAAGCCACAAACGAAACCCAGACCATTCCTCTGCTGGTAAGGTCCGACCAGAGAGCCAGCGCAAATCCACCTCAGTTCAGAAAAAGTGAACGACTGTTGATGAAATCTAGTTTTAATTATATAGGGAGATAGGTTACAATGCCGTTCGCGGATGGGATATATGCAACTATGGAAACCGCTGGATCCGAACCCCAGCAACTCTGGTAGATGACCGTCGATCGGCCCACCCCACTGAAATAGAGGTTCTTCCTTCCAGTGGCTTGCGAGGAGAACGCGAGCTTGCTCCATTTCAACAGCCTGACTTAGCACTCAGAGCTTGGATGGGCATCGACGTAACACTTGTTGCTCAATATCCTTAAATTCTATTATATAACATTTTACTAGACACTATATGTGCATTTAGTTCACCCCATTATCTGACGATATCTTGTCCTATAATGACACTAGTATCCAGTGGCGTAACTTTGGTCTAAAAAGTGGGGGGTACCAGTTTCTTACATACACGAAGCAAGGCTGAGACTGCTATCTCTGGGAAGGCATAGTAATAAAATATTGATTCATTGTTCAAAAAGTGGGGGGTACGGTACCCCCAGTCCAAAAAGTACCCCCCGCAAATTACGCCTATGCTAGTGTCCATTCCACCCATCTGTGTTTATCTAAGGGGATGACTTGATAAGCAGTTTCTGTTTCTTCTCCTCATGAGTTTTACTTTCACTTTATTAACTGACATTCCTTACCTTGTAATTATTGACCTATAACTTTGAAATACTGTTCTGTTTCTATGCATATCTGTATTGTTTTACTTTTACTATTTTGTTGCTTCATATTTTGTTTCTTTTGCATGCTTTGCGTTCTCGCTGTTATACTGATTTAAATTTAAATTTAAAAAATAATGATATGTTCCCAGGTATAGGCCTACGCATTGCACTGCCTTTGAATACAACGAACTCATCTTGCAAGGCATAGACAAGTTTCGTGCTAAAACTTATTTGGTTGTTGTCAGTGATGGGCACTAAACTATTTTTTTTAGTTAAACTAAAACTATTTTCCAACTAAAAAAAAGTAGTTAAACTAAAGTTGGCAACTGATTTTGGAAATTAGTTAACTAAACTAAAAAAAGTAGGTACACTTTTTCCAACTATTTTCCAACTATTTACGACAAACATTTTTGCAATAAAAGACGTTAAGTGAACTGTAATAATGCAAAGCGTCAATGACAATTTCACCTTCAAACTATGCAATGTGTACTGTTCTGGCATACAGTTACATGTGCACTGTAAGTAGTGTATGAATTTGAAAACACAGGCTGTAAATGCTAAAACCATGCAGTGTTAAAATGTTTTTTGCTGACAGTGTTCAATGTTCACTGTGGAAAAATAGTTGCATATTGCTGATTTTTTTAGTTAAACTTTTTAGTTAGCAACAAAATTTTTTTAGTTAAACTATGGTTTTAACTAAACTATTTTTTTAGTTAAACTTCTTCCTTAACTAAAATTTTTTAGTTAAACTAATAGTTAGCAACTTTTTAGTTAACTATTGCCCATCACTGGTTGTTGTAGCAAGCTGTTGACGTCGCTAAGGCAGAGAATTCACGGTTACAAGAAAGTTCGTTTTATATATTCCAGGTTGTAGCAGATTTTGTCAGACCTTAGAGCCTGATACGAATCGAAAATTTTCACCCAGGCTGGCCATGACATACGTGTACAAGAGATTTGCAGTCTGACTTATTCCCTGACGAAATAGTTTAACTTGCTGATTTTGCAAATTCAAGAGGCTGTGCCACACCTGTTGCTTTAGCTATGCTACTGTACACCGAGAACCTTCAGGAAACACTTCCTGTTATAATGTTTCTATCGCTTTGCATATAATTATAATTATATTCTTTATTATTTCAAACCGACAGACGGAGTAAGATTACATTGAAACATGAAAGTACAATCAATATCTTAATTAACACACGGCTTGGCAGTCATGCAAGGCGCCGCCCTAGAGGGGGGGTACGGGAGTTGAACCGCGTACCTTATGCTCTCCTGGCCATATGTTCATGTTATTGATGATCTCCGATGATCTCCAGCTGTTCAGTAAAATTGGACTTCTTCAATATAAACTGCGAACTCTTATGACACACAATCGTGCATAGCTACATTGGAACTCCTTAGTTTCAGAGTGATTTGCTTAACTTGATTTCATGTATATGACATTATTACAGTTTGTAGCTGCTAAAAGTCGCAAATTTTCTGAGCTATTAACAATGAAGAGAACAGCTTAGAATTTGATTATAATTTTACGGTAAATGTATGTTGTTAATATACTGTAACAAATATTTGAAACAACCTTAGATAGTCTCAAATGGAAAGCGTTTAAGTTGTGTTGTATGCAATGACTACTAATTTGAGCAGCACGGCATACAGCATCGACTATACTGACTACACGTTAGTTGTCATGTCTTTACGGCATCCAATCATTGCAATTCCTCAATACGACAAGGGTCCTCCCGTGTGTAATTAGCATCCCCTCCCCGAGTGCATAATCCGGCTCTGATTATATGGGTAATGCAATTCATACAAATTAATTCTATAATATTGCAAAACACGAAGTGTAAGACATCGTGTCCTTTGTGTGACGTCACAATAAATGGTTTATGACGTCATTATACTTTTAAGAGATTCGCTCGTTTCGTTTCTCTAATAATTATAACCATAATTTTAACTGATTTATTTCCTGTAATTCATCTAAAATTTTTGACTAAGGCAATATATCTTTCCAAACGAAATACAGTTTGCAATTCTCCTTCGATTTGCGCAGTACTTACGTTCGAACGATGGGTTTTTGTTACAATATAATTGATATTGATTGTGGCAGAGGCGACGTTTGTTCCTCAACAGATCCTGCGCTTCCAATGTAAGGTCATGTCAAAAGAAACGATCATCAGCTGAACTTAGTAACGAACAGCAAAAGACCGAAGGATCAGACTGTAAGTCAATCCAAGGATTTCTTTTTCAGTATGCTTAATTGTTCATTCTGATATTTCAAAGCTCCTATCGGTTATCTATGATGAACACTTGGTAGGCCTAAATGCTAGTCAGAACCATGTAGTCATAGTTCGAGAATTCGCATTTTACGAATTTTAAGAATTTTTAAAATTCACGAATTTTAACGAATTTTAAAACTGCAGTTTTAAAATTCGTTAAAATTCGTGCAATAATAAAGTTATAGAATTCTTTGCCATGGCAACGAATTTTATTATTTGTTTAGTTTTCAATTTTATTAGCAAGTAAATGTCAGTGTCATAGGCAATCAATCAGCCGTAAAAGATAGCTGACTAGCAACACAATAGTACTGATATTCAGTTACCATAGGCGTAGACTCTGGGGGGTCAGCCGGGGCACGTGCCCCCCAATAATTGAGGAGCCGGGGCAATGCCCCCAAAAATCGAGAGGATAATTTCTTCAAATATTAAAATATTATGTTTCAATATAGACAAATTTCTTCAGAAACAGAAACAGAGACACAGAACTGAAATACTATGAGAAATTCATAATGAAAACACAGATTTATTTTTATCTTCAATATCTGCAACATGAAACAAATTTACATGTAAACAAAACGCCCCATTTCATACGCATTAACGTAACACCGGAAGCCTCTGCTGACTGTCCAGACCAGAGGTGACAAATTTATTAAAGGTTTTTTTGGTTTTAAACAAAAACATAAGAAAAAGAAAACCACAAATGTTTTTTGTTTTTAAAAAAAATAAATTTCTTATTTTTGTAGAAGTTATTTTAATAACATTAACTTTGATTTAACGATTTTTTATTTTCGGAAATCGCAACTGAACTAAACTGAGTAGGAGCTCTTGTTCATGCCATTTTTCATGGTTTTTATGATCCGAAATCCGAAAATCTTAAAAACAACCAAAACAACAAAAGCCATAAAAAAACGAAAAAACAACAAAAAACACAACTTTTCATATTGAAAAACTTGTTTTCCTTGTACCTCTGGTCCAGACCCCATGTCCCTCCAATATTTTGGACAAGTTTACGCCAGTGTCAGTTACTGTTCTACTTGGAGTCTTGAACTTCCACTTCTATCGTAGTTGGGTGTGTGACTGTGAGTGTCAGTCAGCAGAACGAAAAACCACCAGTGCCGCAGCTTCAGTGTGACCAGTCAGTCACTAACAGCTTGCAACCAAACATGGTTAAAAAGGGTTGGCAACGTTCACCGAGCTGTGTCTTCTAGGCTACTTCATCGTCCTCTGATTCTGTGTCACGAACAGCCCACTGCTCCCACTCAACTCTGGTTTCTGTATTTTCGCCATGCAAATGCTCCCGAATTCGGGCAGAACAACCAACAAATTCCTTGTCACAAAAACAAAACTGTATTTCTGGATTACCCTTTCCTTCTCCTCCAAAATTACTACATAATTCCATTCCGGTCCATGTTCTTTCATATTTAAGAAATTAGATTTTAACTAAATTAATAAATTAGGCCTAACTCGTTACATAATAAACTTTTATACTGAATTTTACATTAAATTCTAAGCAGAAGCATAACACAACAAATTATGACGTCATCACATTTGTTGTTTTTCTTTACGCTGTTTTTGCAAAACGCCACTGTCAATGTAAAACAAACCCAACAATTGCCCAACGAATTTTTACGAATTTTTACGAATTTTAAAATAGACCAAAAATTCGCGAATTTTTACGAATTTTAAAACCGAAAGTCACGAATTCTCGAACTATGCATGTAGCCAAACCTTATAATATCATTTCTCTATTTGTGCGTGTTCTAGGTCTTTGCATGGCTGTAATGTTTTACTTTAACTATTTTGTTACTTCATATTTTGTTTCGTTTGAGTGCATTGCGTTCTCGCCGTTATATTGATTTAAATTTAAATTTTAAAAATGACGACATAGGCCCCTACTGACCGTAAGATTACTTTGTAGCAAGATCTGACAGCTGTTTCGTAATGACTATACACTTTAAGAACTTACGCCAAATCCTATTCAACCTATAACATATGCTAATGCTAGACTGACAATTTCTACACCTCTTTAAAAGCACTTACATATGTATATGTTTTTACTAAGTAGGAAATAGTTAATAAAACTGTCGTTGCTCGAGTAGGCTAAAGCGAAAATAAATTTACCGTGAAGTATCTTTACCTGTAGCAACAGGAAATGAAAATTATGGATCGATATAAGTATAATTATGACTCTTCAGTTCAACCTAAGTGGACTGGACGAAGACATAGGCAAAGATGATGTGAGGCAAAAACCTATATATAAATATATAAAAACCTATATATATAAATATATATATGTTCTTATTGCCAACGTACTCCGTTACGTTAGCTTAGAGTGTCGCCAACACAATTTTTCCTTGCTTATGCATTTCATACGCGGCCTACAAGACGAATGACATGGCCTTGATACGATCCCAGAATAAAGTTGTCTAAGAGTAGAATACAACCCAGAACGGAGTCTGGAAAGAATGAAACAGAACGTAAAATAAAAATGAGGTCTTGTGAAAATGCAACACTTCATACAGTAAGTAAGTAAGTAAGTAAGTATAATATAATGATGACTAACTATACCTACTAACACCGAAGAATGGTAACCCACTCGGAGCAACCTAGTTCAGAGGAGAAATTTTGGTCTAAAACGTGAGGGTACTAATTTTTACACTGCTATTAATGACAATTATTAATTTTTACCGAGGTACATATGATCCCTCGGGAATGCAAAAATTAGAGGGCATTGTTCTGGATTGGCTAGTCAGCGCTGTGCGTTTGCTAGTGCTTCTCAATAAAGAAAATACTTACTGACTTACTTACTTTTCTTCAAAGATTATTTTATCGGTGTGAAAGGTACTACAAAAGCGACTGCACTGAAGCGTTGTGTATCCATAGATAACCGCTGAAAGAGAAAAGTATGTTGTTTCACTGTTGTCTTATGATATTTGCAGACTTGTTGTCCTCGAGACCAAGGTCTTGGTATCGAGTGCACTCGAGTTCGTTTTTAAAAGTCTTGGTCTTAGTCTTGGTCTTGAGACCAAAAGTCTTGGTCTTGGTCTTGAGGTTCAAGGTCTTGGTCTTGGTCTTGGTCTTGAGGTTCAAAGTCTTGGTCTTGGTCTCGCAAGACCAAGCCCAAGACCGGCTGTCAATATGAATAGTCATTTAACAAAATTCAAGAATTAAAAAATTTATCAAGCCTGTTTGCATCATATAGCCTACGACAAATAGGGCCTACCTACGGACGGATGCAAGTTTTGTTGGTCAGGAAAACCCATCGACAGCAGGAACTAAGCTATGCTTTGTCTGGAGCCTCTGACGAAACTTTTCTGAAGTCAGATGGTCTGATAAACCATGGGAGGATTTTAAAAAGGCTCACAATTTGTACCTTCACATCTAGTACCCGGAGTCAGTCGCTAAGGAGTTAGCGACTGACTTGATGAGTTTGCGACTGACTTAGCGACTTAGTCGACTAAGTCGCATGCTTAGCGACTGACTAAGTCGCTTAGACTTATCGACTGACTTAGCGACTTGCTATCGACTTCTCACGTAATCTGGTATGTCCATTGGACATACCTGATTATCTATCAATAAAATGCATTTTACCGCATACTGTACTGAGCGTGCCATCATTACCGTGAACATTTGATTGAACCCATATGAACTCTATACGGGTCTAATATGAAAATATGGGTCCTACATGGGCTCCACTTCATGTGCGCATGCCCGATGACTGTGAAAATTAATGCTAATGTGAATTTGTGACACATTTGAGTGTTTATAAAAGGAAAAAGCATACAACTTAGTCCAAGTCAGTGATATTTCAGTTTTGAAAATAATTAAAGTTTCAGTTTTAATTCAGTTTTTGGTTCGTAATTTCTATTTCAGTTCAAGTTTCAGTTCTGAAATAATTTCAGTTTTTATTACAGTTTCAATTCTTAAATAATTTCCGTGTTCGTTTCAGTTACTGGAAAATTTTAGTTTCAGTTTCCACATAGAATTTTGCATTGATAGACAACAACATGGACGTACAATTGATTATAATGTTAGCAGCCGTTAAGTAGTCGAAACGCTGTTCTGTCATTGTTTACTTTGAAACCGCCAATAAACAAGCAAAAATGTTAAGTGAATGAAGTCGCTAGCAGTCGATAGCTTAGCGACTGGTTTCGACTTGAGGGCTTAACGGCGGCGGCGGCGGCGGATGGCGGCGGCGCCGGGGACTATTCACATCCAGTGCTTGAAAAGCTATACTGTGTGTGCCATCGACTTCAGCACCTAAGGAAAGTATTTTATCACACAGCGGGATTTTTATGAGGCCCACAAGGCACGTCTTGGTCAGAAAATTCTGAGTGAATTGGTTTTTATAAAATACCAAGGCATTTGGAATAACATTTTGCATGAAGGACTTTTGTAAATACGAATTCGGAATTCTCTGCAGTCTGCATTTAAAATTAATTTTCCTGTATAAAATAAAAGACTCACTTTTTCATTAAAATAGCGACTAGTCCGACTTGACAATTTTTTTGTAAGAAAAAGAAGTCTTAGGCTGAATGTGATTTTTTGGGGTCTTGGTCTCGGTCTTGGTCTCGAGGTTCAAAGTCTTGGTCTTGGTCTTGATCTCTAGTCTCAAAGTCTTGGTCTTGGTCTCGGTCTCGAGGTTCAAAGTCTTGGTCTTGGTCTTGGTCTTGAGGTTCAGTCTTGGTCTTGGTCTTGAGGTTTAAGGTCTTGACAACAAGACTGGATATTTGGGCAAGGCGGTTAAGGCCTGTGCAGAGGGATGCAGAGGTTCGTGGCTGCCAGCTGATACGAAAAATTCGACAGAGGTCGGCAGATGTAATAAAGGTCAGTTTGAAAAGCCTGACACGACGTAATCGTCCCTAACTCCCTTTCTTGCCTGTCTTCGTGTCTGTTTGTGTCTGTGTGTGTCTTTATTTGTGTGTGTATGTGTGTGTGTGCTTGTCCTTGTGCTGTATCTTTCGCATGCGCGTTGATGCATTTACGATTCCGTCAGTTAATCTACCTGCATTTTAGTCTGTAGTTGCTTGCCTGGCTGGCTGGCTGGCTGGCTAACTGACACATCCCATTAGATTATCATCTTGTCAAACACTCAGCTCGCTACCTACTGAAGCTCGTGCGCATTATATAGTCCTGTATTTTCGTCTACACCAAAGCCCTATATTGCCTACAGAACTGTGCGCATTCGTAAATTCATGCCTACAGTCTAAAGTATCGCCATGGTGGAAGGTGACCTAGATTCAGAAAAGCTCGCCAAAACAGACATCAAAATTAATGCGGAATTCTAAAATAAGGCATAATAGTTCCTTGAAAGTCGTGACAATTTGAAAAGTCAAAGAGAAAGGCAATGAAGAAGGCAAAGCAGAAGGCACATGAGAAGGAAAAGAAGAAGGCAAAGTAGAAGGCAAACAAGAATTTAAGTAAAACGGCAAAGAAGAAGACAAAGAGGAAAGCAAAGAAGAAGGCAAAAAAGAAGGCAAAGAAAAGGCACAGTAGAAGGCAAAAAAGGTAAGTAAAAAGCCAAAAGGAGAGGGAAGGAAGAAGGCAAAAAGAAAGGCAAAGAAGAAGGTAAGAAAAAAGGCGGCGAAGAAGGAACCGAAAAGGCCAGAAAGAAGGCAAAGAGCAAGGCAAAGAAGAGGGTAATGAAGTAGATGAAGAAGAAGGTAAGTTAAAAGACAACTAAGAAGGCAAAGAAAAGCAAAGAAGAAGTCAAAAAGAAAGTCAAGAAAGAAAGCAAAGAGCAAGACAAAGAAGGCGAAAGAAGAAGGTAAAGAAGAAGGTTGGTAAAAAAAGGTAAAGAGAATGTCAAAGACAAAGTCAAAGAGAAAGGCAAGGAAGAAGGCGAAGAAGAGGTAAGTAAAAAGATAAAGAAGAAGGCAAAGAAGAAGGAAAAGACAAAGGCAAAGACGAAGCGACAGAAGAAAGCAAGGAAGGTAAGTAAAGCGGCAAAGAAGAAGGTAGGAAAAAAGGCAAAAAAGTCAAAGAAAGTAGAAGGCAAAGAAAATGGCAAAAAGAAAAGTAAGTAAAAACGTATAACAGAAGAAGGCCAAGAAGAAGGCCAAGCAGAAGTCAAAGAAAAAGGTAAAGAAGAAGGTAAATAAAAGCCATTGAAGAAGGCAATGAAGAAAGACGAGCAAGAAGGCAAATGAAGATTAAAGAAGGTACCGTAAAACGGGGTGACTTTGGCCTGCTGGGTGACTTTGGCCCAAATTGAAAAATTAGTTTGTAACCTTCTGGCCTTCCGTAGTTATCACGTGATTTCGACTTGATTTACGAATAACAATCGGTAAACATGTAGCGCATATTTTAACAAAATTTGGTTGATTTCATTGTAAAATTCGTTGAAATTTTCCCGAAATGTTTGTAAGCCTAAAAAAGTTGAACTTTGAAGATGTGCAAACTTATTTTTCTGTGAGAAAGACCGTTAATAATACCGTGGGTGATAATAACACTTTTCAATGTACATTGTAGTGGCATGTGTATGGCGCACCGTTTGCTCAACGATGTCACCAATAAGTACTTTATAAATGCAAGCAAAGTTTTTGGGGTGACTTTGACCCACATTTGGGGTGACTTTGACCCACATTTTAAAGTACGGTACTCCTGGCGATATTTATATAATTTCTATTTTAAAATTAATTTCACTTTGGACATATTCTAAAGTACTCCTAGCGATGCTTATATAATGTTTATTTTAAAATTAATTAATGTATTTGCTAAAATTTCACTTTTCAGGATATTTTGACTGTTCGGTGCATACGGTACCAATTCGTTCTAGTCATGCCAGTACCGGTATGGCAACATTGTCACCAGGGGCGGATCCAGAAGGTCTATCAAGGGGGGCCAAGAAAATTAGACATCCATACCAACCATCTTCTGCGAGAAGAATCACTTTACCAACCGACCACCGAAAACATTTTTGGCCACCGAAAAATTATTTTCGGAATTCATCTCCCAAAAAAGTTGATGACTTTTTTTAGTCATTAACCTATTTTGTGTCTTCAGTCTACATCTACGGGACCCACGTCCTCTGTACATTTGACTCATCAGCGCCTACGGGGGGGCACGCCTGTGTAAACATCATAAAACGCCCAAAAAACGCCTGTGTAAATAAATAAAAATTTCAAATGGGGGGCCATGGCCGGATTGGCCCCCCCTGGATCCGCCCCTGATTGTCACTTAGTGTTAGTTTTAAGTTTAGATATTTTTAAAAACACATTCTTCGGGCCAAAGTGACCCCAGTAACAGGTTTACTTTGTCTAATAACTGAAAAACTATTGTGTGACAAAGTCACCCCACCTGATGAGGTGACTTTGGCCCACCCCAAAAGTTTAAAAAAAGTGCTCAACTGTTATTACCCAAAAAGTTTGCTTTATACGTTTTCTCTTTAACCCTATGCACATCTAATCTAATTGTTAAGTCAACCATATTCAGTCACATTATCGTTTTATTATTAAAACAAGTTCAAAAAAGGCCAAAGTCACCCCGTTTTACGGTAAGTAAAACGGTAAAGAAGAAGGCAAACAAGAAGGCAAAGAGAAGCCAAAGATGGTAGAAGGCAAAGATGAAGGAAAAGAAGAAGGCAAAGAAGAAGGCAAAGAAGAAGGCAAAGAAGAAGGCCAAGAGGAAGTCAAAGAGAAAGGCGAAGAAGAAGGTAAGTAAGTCAATGAGGAAGGCAAAGAAGAAGGCAAAGAAGAAGCAAAGAAGGTAAGGCAAAGAAGAAGGCAAAGAAGAAGCAAAGAAGATAAGGCAAAGAAGAAGGCAAAGAAGAAGGCAAAGAAGAAGCAAAGAAGGTAAGTTAACGGCAAGGAAGAAGTCAAAAAAAGAAGGAAGAGAAGGAGTCACAGAAAGTATAAGACGAAGATAAAGGCAAAGAAAAAGGCAAAAAAGAAAGGTAAGTAAAAAGCCAAAACAGAAGAAGGCAAAGAAGAAGTCAAAACGAAAGCAAAGAAGAAGGTAAATAAAAGAAGAAGTCAAAACGAAAGCAAAGAGGATAAAAGAAGTTAAGTTAAACGCCAAAGAAGAAGGCAAAAAGAGGACAAAGATGAAGGCCAGGAGGAAGGAAAAAAAGAAGGTAAGTAAAAGTCAACGAAGAAGACAAAGAGAAGGACAAAGAAGAAGGTAAAGAAGAAGTCAAGTAAAACGGCAAAGAATAAGGCAAATAAGAAGGTAAAGAAGCAAGTAAATAAGAAGGCAAAGAGACAGGCAAAGAGAAAGGCAGCGTATATATGTTAATGCTAAACTACGCAGTGTTAATGAATATTTTCAGAACGCTCTGGCGGACCCTCGCCGTATCCCTCGCGGGCCCCTGTTGTTCCGCGGACCAAAGTTTGAAAAGCGCTGTCATAGCCTAGGCTACTAGTGTATTCATGAGGACAGAGCCAATACTCTGAATTTCAAAGCTTAGGCACAATGTCATGAACAAGACTCGCCTCTTGACGTTAAAATCCACGATACATCGAATATTTATGCACAAAATAATTGTACTTAGCTTTGTTTTCTGTTTCATTTTAGGGCTTCTCAGTAGACTTCCATACCAACAAGGAACCCATTGCACATGGGGCTTCGTTTTGGGTCTGCTCTGCACAGCCCATTATCTGCCCGAGACCTGCACCGCGAACCCCAGTCTTTACAGCAGATCGACAATAATTGATGTCTTATGCATAACAATTACGGCGCTATAAAAGTTTACATGTTAGATTAAATTAGAATAAATTGGATTAGGGCATTCCTTGGATTAGGGCCTATGTAAAACGTGCAATAAAGTTGAATTTCTGATAAATTCGATGACAGGTGTAGGGGGGGTCCCTAGAGTAGTGGTAACATAACTGGCGTGAAGAGCAAGCGGTAGCGGGATCGCTTCCCGTAACCTCCTCAAATTTAGGTCCACTCAGCCTTTCATTCGCGAGATGGCGCGTTTGATAAAATGAGATGTAGGACGTGATGGGCGCCTTGCATGGCTGTTGTGTACAGTTAAATTCGACTCCTGTAATAACTTGTGATCATCCGTTCATACTGATTTGTAATCATACTGCGTAGGCCTAATTGTCAGTTTGAAGATATTAAACGAAGATTATTATTATTATTATTAGTTGTTAAGGTTTGAAAGTTTTTAGGGCTTTTTCGTTTTCTTCCATAGCCGTTACGTTTTCTTCAAAATGTAGTTGCCGATTACTTTTCCTCTCTGCTGTTACAACGATCATGCAGATTTCTAAACCATTGGTACATACCACGGTGGTATAATATAATTTACCACCGTGGTATAATATAATTTACCACCGTGGTACATACCAACATACATGTGTAAAATATAGGCGACATCCAAGGACTTTGGGCGACATCTATGCCACATAGATATAATAAGCAGTGTTATATATCTATGCTCATACTAGTTCTGCGGTAGAACATTCTATGGCATGTTTCTTGATGTTTTGGGCGATAATAGGTGACGACGATGGAAACTTCTCTTGATAGTTTAAAAGAATTTGGTTTTACATTCTTAGTTCTAGTCGCTGCTTTTGTTGCGGTTTATATGATAACTCAGAGGTACAGTATATATCAAACTCGATGATGATGATGATGATGATGACGATGATGATGATTAGCGGGCTTGATTACTTTTCCGTTGTCATTTGTTTCTCCTTATTTATCAATACACCGTTCTATTAGAAATATGGTAAAACCGTAGTTTAGGTTGGTAAATTGGCGCAATTGCAGTAACGGGGTCGATTGTTATCGCTAAATGCAGGCGCGTATACACTGACTATAGATGCCAAGAGATCACTTTCATATTGACCGTTTAACGATCAAAATATAACTAAAACTAGAAGCGGGATCAACTATTAAAATGTAAATTAAACTAGAAGCGGGATGAACGATTAAAATGTAAAATAAACTAGGAGCGGGATGAACGATTAAAATGTAAAATAAATTTGAAGTGTAGATAACGGTTGAGAAATTGACTCCGACTTATACTCTAAGCGGCCATTTTCCTGCGACCAATGACCGCACTGCCAAAGATACTAAATATTACCCGATACCAATCGACCCCGTTACTGCAAATACGCCGGTAAATTATGTCCTTGTAGATACCTAACCGAAACTAGAAGTGGGATGATCGATGAAAATATTACTGAAACTAGAAGCTGGAGGATTGATGAACATACGGTTTTTCAGAAATAGTGTTGGATCGCCTTGATATGGAAGGGGTGGTACATCGAGATAAAGTTTCAGCATCGTATTTGAGGCAGTTTAATTTTCTGTGGCTCTGAGGAGTTTTTCGTGAATAGAATTATGGTTACGTTTTATAAAATGGTGTTTCTACACCTTCGTCAATATCAAATCTACGATTACTTAGTGCAATGTTCATAAAAAAGTTATATTACACTGATTCGTTATGAATGCAATATATGAATTTATCTATCTATCTATCTATAATGAACTTCTATAGCGCCCCTTCAAGAAATCTACTCAGTGGCGCTCCCGACCCAGGCCCGGTCAAAAAGAAAGGTCTTAAGAAGGCCATAGAAAGTACCTGAGAGGTCTCTAGGGAGAGAGCGAAGGGAGAGAGGGAGGTCGTTCCAAGCGGTAGGACCCACCACGGAGAATGCCCTACGCTGCGCCATAGCAGTACGCGCATAGGGGACAGCAAAATCACCCCGGGAGGCCGAGCGCAAGGCACGGCGCCCCGCACAAGCGGAAGTTAAAGTAAAGAGCTCGCAGAGGTAGGCCGGGGCCCGCCCTAGGACACAATGCCACGCCATGGTGGAGACCCTGTAATGAATGCGATGCTGGACAGGAAGCCAATGGAGAACGTCTCGCATAAATTCAGAGACGTGGTCAAACCTGGAGATACCGCCAACCAAGCGTGCAGCCGACCGCAAAACCCTCTCTAGACAAACAATGCGAGTCTGAGGAAGTCCAACAAAGAGAGAGGAGCAATAATCCAAACGATTGACAATAAATGCATGTACCAGAGTGGAAGCCGCGGAGAATGAAAGAGAGCGGGATACGACACGCAGCTGGCGCAGTTGATAGTAGCAAGCACGAGTCAGTTCATGAATGTGCTTAGAAAAGGAGAGTTCTTGGTCAAGAATGACACCTAGGTCACGAACAGAAGTAGAAAAGGTAAAGGAGGGGAATTCAGTGGCAAGAAACGTCAAATCAAGCTTGGCCAGCTGTTGACGAGTGCCAAACCATATGTACTGAGTCTTCGAAGGATTGAGACGCAGACGATTAGATGACATCCAGGCATTAAGGGTGGAAGTAGCATCAGACATAAGCTGAACAGCAGCAGCAGCCTTAGTTGCAGAGCAGTGAGTGTAAGATTGGAGGTCATCGGCATAGCTGTGACTCGAAAGCGAGCAGGATGCAAGAAGAGAGCCTAGATCAGCTGTGAAGAGAATGTAAAGTAGAGGACCAAGAACAGAGCCTTGGGGGAGGCCAAAAGGAGCATGAAGCCAGAGGGAACGAGAAGAGCCAAAGACAACAGAGGAGGAACGATCAGAGAGGTAGGATTCGAGCCAGGCTAAAGGTAAGGCCGTGATTCCAAACGATAAAGAAAGGCGGCGCAAGAGAATATCATGATCGACGGAGTCGAAGGCGGCGCTCACGTCGTAAAGGGCCAGAAGAGTAACCTCGGATCTGTCAATGGCACAATAGATATCAGAGAGAAGATGAAGAAGAAGGGTCTCAGTAGAGTGCCCCTTGCGAAAGCCAGATTGGCATGGAGGGAGTAGCTTGTTAGAATCGAGATAGTTAAACAATTGCCTAGCTACCAACTTTTCAACAATTTTAGATATAAAAGTGACATTAGCTATAGGCCTATAGCTAGATGCCGTAGACGGGTCAAGACCCGACTGCTTGAGAGTAGGAGTGATGATCGATCGTTTCTGCGAGGCCGGAAGAACTCCTTCGCGAAGGGATGTATTGCAGAGAAGAGTTAGGAACGGAAGGAGAATGTCGATCGAATCGTGGATGAGGAACGAAGGTAGAGGATCGAGCTCAGAAGACTTAGGCTGAGAGGCAAGCACCAGGCGACGCAGGTCTTGCTCAGTAACGAGCTCGAGAGATGACAGGCAACAGCCAGTCAGGGTGAAGTCCGGTGGAGAGGAATCATCGGTGTCTGATTTAATTGAGCAGTAGCAAATATATATTGATTACATATGTGAAAGAAAGCGACAAAGAGGTTTCTTGAAGGTCAGTATACTAAATTTCTGAATAAATGAATGAAGAAGTAAATAATTTTTGTAGTTTTAATAATGAATGCTGGTTTTAATTGTTGGTTTTTACAGATACAACTTGGCCGACCACTTTACACGCAGTCTAATGACAAGTGCGCCTCTTCCTCTGATGCAGGTCCAACAGGTTGGACAGGTATTCAACCCCTTTGTTCTGAATCTACTGCACAGCAGAACAGCTTCCATCAAAGGTAACTTATGTTTTCTCTGCCTGAATTTCATGCAGTCAGTCAATCAATTAATGACTCAGTCTACTGTGCCACAGTATTAACCTATATTGCAACGCATCTCTTATAGGATTGCTTCTCTTGTTTGGCGGCAGTGATATTATCGTTAACGAAAACGAAACGAAAACGAAAATGAAAAGTCGATCGTTAACGAAAACGAAAACTAAAACGAAAAAGATTTTAGAAATGGAAACGAAATAAAAACGAAAACGAAAAAGATTTTGGAAACGAAAACTAAATAAAAACGAAAAAGAATGGATGTAAAACTAATAAAAACTAAAACGAAAATGATTTTTGGAACGAAAAGTATTGAAAATCCAACCATGTATTTTATTAAAAACGAGATTCGAAAATGAAAAACCACACAATCTCTATTATTAAATTATCAGCGCGGCCGTTGAACGCGCCGTTCAACGGCCGCGCCGATAATTGTGTCTACATGTGTCTAACATGTCTACATGTTTAAAATTATTATCAGGATACAACTTCCTGTTTGCGGTCTACGATTTATGTCAAACTGTCGGTGCATGTTTACGAAATTTGTTATTAATAATGAGTCTAGTAAAGCTTTTATCCGGTAGGTGACGCGAAAGTATTGTATGGGAATACTTTATATATGAAGAAGATAACGACAAAAGCCGATGTACAGTTCTGAATGACAAAGGAGAGCCGTGTGGGGTTCGCATAGCTACGCAATTTACGCATCATACTCGCTACTTTTTCCGCATTCGTCTTTTGGCCACACACCCATAATTTAGTATGTGAAAATATACAGTAGTAATCACAATAAGAAACATGTTTTGTAATTTTTATTGCAGGTAAAAATCCAACAAATCTTAAAACACACATAAGTCATAACCATGCCGAGGTTCACACACTCTTAAATTCAAAGGAAGATAGAAATAAGAAAACACAGTCTAAGCGTAAAGTGGAGGATTGGGAGAGCCCGTCAATACAGAATCCCTGCATCTCAAGGAAAGAACCTCATACAAGACTGATTCTACAGAATATATAAAGCGACTAGAGTCTATAACCAACTTTATCATTACAATAACCATAACCACCAGTTTATTGGTCCATCAAAACGTTTACAGTACAAGTTATGCATAAACCGTCTTACACTATGAATGCTCGGATGGGCACAATTGGGGCACCTGAAAGGACCTAAATCCCGCTAATAAGGGTCTCAAGTAATTTCTTCTTCATTAAAGGTATGCTGACCTACTTTTTCAGAACTTACATTCAAAGTAAAATGAAGTGAAAACGAAAACTGAAACTAAAATGATTTGAAAAACGAAAACTAAAATGATTTGGTTTTGAGAAACTGAAACTAAACTAAAACTAAAATGATTTCAGGAATAGAAACGAAATAGAAACGAAAATGATTGAAAAATGAAAAACTAAAACTGAAACTAAATAGAAATGATTGACACCTGACAGAAATAGAAACTAAAACTAAAATGATTTTAGGAACGAAAATAACACTGTTTGGCGGTCTCTCTCGTGAAGCTCATTCTTAACTATCTGATCTCTGCGGTCCGCTCTCTGGCCTAATGTCCCGTCGAGTTCTGAGTTTTGTAACTGAGGGTGAGCTGTTGGTCCCTCAGTCCCGCTCCTCAGTTAAACAGCATCGTGCCTTCTCAGTGGTTGGCTGCCACCTTCTCCCACCTTCTTGGCGCTTATTTCCACGAGGCAGAACTTTCACCTACTTTCTACCACCTCCTTAAGTCTTCTCTTTTTAACCGTGGGTAGACTGGGAGCACCTCTGAGTAGGTTTCTTGAAGAGGCATTATATAAATTATCAAAGTGAATGAATGAATGAAATTATCAAAATGAATTGTTCCAAACAATGAATCAATCAGTCAGTAATTTAATTAACTTTGCCAGAATATGAAACTATATTGATCCAGCCAATCTCTCAATCAGTCTTTTTGTTATCTGGCTGAATGACTGCTTGATCTACTGGCTAACTTATTGACTGACTGACAGGAAATTGGTTAACCTACCAGCTGTACTAGGTTGAAAATAAGTAAGGTTATCAGTCATTTGCTCAGTCATTCAGTTGACTTGATAGTCAGTCAGTTAGTTAGTCAGTCAGTTGATTAGATGCATTCTTAGATCACATGTAAATGAGTGTTTTCTTTAATCTCCTGTTACTGTTTTAGATGGTGCTAGCTTCACACTGACGTCATCTGTTCCTTGTTGGCTTGGTGCCTTTTGGGGAACAAAAATTGCAGATGTCTACTCCATAATATATTCTCCTTGGCCTTCGTTTCAAGATCACGCTACTTTTAAGCAGTCTCTGTGCAACATTAGTCAGCACAACGAAGAATTTGAATTGTAAGGCCTATATTCAACGTCTTACATATAAGTTGCTGTCTGTATATGCCAATCGCTTTAAGGTCTAGGTTTTATTTGGGACATGATAGCTGCCTTGTAACAATGTAACATGGAGAGTATGGGTTCGAGCCACCACTGAGATGGTTACTGTGAATAGATGATCATTATTAATAATAATAATAAAAATAAAGCACTTGTTTAGATCAGTTAGATATGCATTGTGAGGTATGTAAACTATGCTCTAAGTGTCTTCATACATACATACATAAATACATACATATATTATTTCAGCATGTTAATGCCTTACCTTGCTTTACTATATCTGGCCATATTTAATTGCCAATTTAACTAATCCTCTGTAAATCTCACTGCCTTGTCTGACCACAGCAAAGAAACACAATTCAGTGCTGTTCTTATTAGATGCTGTGCAAATAGGCAGATACATAAATATATACTTACATACATACATACAAGAATTCATGCATACGCATCCATGTTTACATATGTACATGTATACAAACACCAGGCTCATCATCACATGCTAGAATATAACACAAATTCTGGTAAAATCTGGTCAAGGCAAGGATCCCAGAAGTACTTCAGCAATAGATTGTAATTCCATTTTAACATGGTCTCTTGTTATAAGTCGATTTTTCTTTTGGCTCCCAAAGACTGCTATTTATCAAGTTTCTGGTGCATTTGTACTTGGTCTGAAATTCACTATTTCTTCCTAAGTTGTTTTGATGATAATTTGCAACATATCTCTTACTGTTACCACTGTGTTTGCTTTTGTAGTGCAGAGGCAGTCGAGGAGAAAGAGGTCACCTTAAAGGCACCTTCTTTTCTTGATCTTGGTCTTCCACCAAGGAGCAGATATCCCATTCTGCTCGTTGCTCTCGACACCCATGCAGTCAACAGTCCATGGTCTGAAGTTCAGTACCTACAGCAGATAGTAAGAAGATCTTAAAGATGATGCATAAATGCCCAGTTGGCACATATAACATAACGATTACTAGATTCTAGTACGTTATTGTGCTCTTTGGCTCTATCAATATATAGTTTCATATTCCAGCAAAGTTAATTAAATAATTGAATGATTGATTCATTGTTTAGAACAATATAGGTTAATACTGGGGCACAGTTGTTTGAGCCATTAATTGATTGACTGACTGATTGCATAAAATTCGAGCAGAGAAAACATAAGTGTGACTTCAGGACTTCTCAAGACCGCAGCTGGTAGAAGAGGAAGAAGAAAAAGAGCAGTTCCCTTGAGCTAACCTCAAGAGGCAATTGTGGGTATGAAGTGTGACTTCATATTTCTTAGCGTCGCCACAGGAGGGCAAATAGCCAGTCCTTTCTCTGACCTACTGATATTCCTCAGTCAGTTTACTCATTTATAGTTGAGCCGACTAGGTGCAAATGGAGCAGAACTCTTCAAGTACCTTTCTGTCCTGGCAGGGATTTGAATCTCCAACCTATGGGTTGACAGTCCAGCATTGCTAACCACCACTATCACATTCTATTGATAGAAGAGTGTGGTAACAAGTGATTCCTTTTTTACCTAGATTTACCTTGATGAAATACTAGGAAACAAGGCCAAGCTTAACCTCATTTCTTAGCAAAAATTTAAGAGAAGATTTTCTAACCTTAACAGATATAGACCCTTTTTGTTGTGTAGTAGTTTTGCGTAGTCTGGCTTCAGTCATTACAACGAGGTTGTACGAAGAAGTGCTGTATACGCTGAGGCTGATAAAGTGAAGTATCTTATGCTTCATACTCATGGCTACTTGTAAAGGTTGGCTTAACGTCAAGAATGCTGTTCTAATGAAATCTGGTTGAGACCCTTGTCTTTATACTCAAAGTTCTCTGGATGTGCAGGAAATTGTCATGAACATCTGTATATCATCTTCTAAGGTCCTTTCAGAAGTGCAGTTGTAAGTAATGCTACATTATTGTCTGCTTACATTATGCTGATGTGTCCATTTCTGTCTGTAGGTGTGTATGGTGGCCATTGTCCATCTTCGAGATGACCATTGTCCATCTGAATCTCACATCTTCTCTCAGCTTGTGAGATGTCCACTCGGCAGGCCTTGTGACCTTAGGGTAAGCACCGAGACCAACGTAAAGGTTTGGACAACGTAAATGCATTCTATCATTTGCAAAACTGTAATGTAGTTACAGTTTTTTTAATGTTATCTGATTAAAATGTATTCTAAACGAAATGTAATGTAATATAACAATTTATTTAGCACCTTTTCAGGACTTCTACTCGTCATTGTAGTGGTTGGCATGTCAGTCGAGAGGTCGGGGTTTCAAATCCCCGCCAGAGCAGAATTTTGGTTTGAGATTTCTGCTCCGTGGGCGATCATAGAAAACTCAGCTACAATGAGTACACTGACCATACTCTATTGAAGGGAAGATGAGACGGTGAGGGAGATGAATGGCTACCGGCCATCATATGCCAAGGCTAAGAAAATGAAGTCGCTAACACTTCATACCAATGGCTGCCTCAGGGCTTGCTTAAGGTACTGCTCTTCTTCTTCAGGACTTCTGCAGAAAGACTTTCATTTTCACATAACAATGACATTTTGCCATGTTTTGGATTTTCAGTCAACAAGTGATATAAAAACAAATGGCACTATATAAAATCAAATGGTGCTGTATAAATGTGTTACACTATGTTATGTTACCACTGATAATTTCTATCTGTCCAGCAACTGTACATGTCAGGACTTGAGGACAGCAACAACAGCGAACCGTCAACAAGTCTTTATGAAGATGACAGTCAGTCATCCAGTCAGGGTTCTGCTAACAGGGCCCTCTGCAGCGTCTGTCAGTCAGTTCCAGTCGAGCAGGCAATACTTCCGTGTCGACATGCTTGCACTTGTACAGGATGCTGTACTCGCCTCATCAACTGTCCCATCTGCCGGGCTTTTATTATATCCACGTTTCCACTGGACTCCACATGATTGCGATCAACAAACCTCAAGCCTAACTGAACAAGAACCGTTTTTTGCACTTGACCCTAAACTTAACCGTGACCCGGGTTTTGTGCTCAGTGCATAACTGAAATTGACCTCACTTTGCTCTGAACTGAATGTAATGCAGGTCTTGCACTTGACCAGGAACTAAGTCTGACCCATATTTTTTCACCAAAAACTAAACCTAAGTAAGTTTTTAGCAACTGGCCCTTAGTTCAATATCTAATAACCCTGTTTAGACTTGTCAATTAGGCTTGACTGAGCATCTTTGAATGAGCTGGTTCTCTGCTTTTTATGCTAAATTGAGCCTACCAGTGGTTTACAACCTTCTAAATGTAAAGATGTACAGCATACCTCACAATGATGTGAATCCCAATTTAACTTGATATAACCTATATATAAAAACCTATCCTGATATAACTTATATAACCTATATATACAAACTTTCACAATGAAGTGTAACAGTAAGATGTTTCTTGAGATAGTCTTGGGGCGTAGAGTAATGGATAACACACTGGCGTGAAGAGCAGTAGGTACCAAGATCAAACCCCGTAGGCCCGTAAGGTTTACTCAGCCTTCCACTCGCTAGGTGGCGGCGGGGCTTAAATGAATAGTAGGCGTGATTGGCGCCCTGTTGGCTGCCGTTTAAACAGTTATATTCGACTCCTGTTAAACTGTTGTCATGTGCTTCTACTGTATATAGTACATGTATGTAAGGCACCCTGTGTGGCTGTCATTTCTACTATATGTATGTTCACTGTACAGCGCAGTGCGGTTAGCAGGCGCTTAAATAAAGAAAAAAAAGATTATTATATTATAGCATCGAGGTTGGAGTATGTGTTATTGATGACGTCATCATCAGGGCTGTAGTGGTAAAATTAGAGGTGAGTATACGCTACCGGTTAGTTTTCCTAAACAAATTAGAGGTGAGTATACGCTACAGTATTTTGTTAGTATACGCTACAGTATTTTAATATAAATAAATATAAATATTTTGTGAGGTGAGTATACGGTCTCTAGAGGTAAGTACACGCTGTATACCCGCGTATACTCTCGACTACAGCCCCGGTCATCATGTATACTCCGGTAATTGGTCGTTGCTAAATCCCGACCCCCTACCGAATCATATAATAATATTATTATTATTCTTTATTATGTCAAACTGAAAAATGCAGTAAGATTATATTGAAACATGAAAGTACATTCAAGATCTTAATTAAACACGGTTTGGCAGCCATGGGGGGTGGGTTACGGGAATCGAACCGCGAACCTAATGCTCCTGGCCATGAGTGTTACCAATAGTACTAGTACTCTATCCCTCTTGTAGAGCCTGCTAGACGAGCTATTGTCCAACTGCTTTAGTGGTCGTCCATAAAGGACGTCCGCAAAATATGACCTACTTTGGACCCCTCCCTCCCCTTGTCCGCATTTGACCTTACCCTCCCCCTTTGCGGACGTCCGCACGTCTAAGCCAATTTTTAATGTCATCATCACTATTTTTACAATTATTCCACAGTTCCTGTGCACGTTTAAGTGACAGTTTGGGTTTCATATCGCAGGGTGGGCAGTAGGGAATATAATCCCGGGATCCAGAATCCCGGGATCCCGGAACATTTTTCAATCCCGTAATCCCGGGATTGACAAACGTGGAATCCCGTATTTTCGGGATTACAAAAAATTCGGATTTTTGGATTAAAATTACTTTATCCACTGTATAATTCTTCCTTGAGGCTTGGGCAACGGACGCTAATTACGGCAGATAAGCAGCAACGACGGTTACGGGCCCTAGTACAGACTACTGTAGACCGACTCTGGCTGCTTTAATATCAAGGTGCTGCAGGCTGCTGTGCACTCCTCCCGCAGCGGTGCTGCGCTGGTCACCTGTCGTTCTCAGACCTCATTCTCGGCCGTGGGATCGCTATCAACTATCAAGATCTTTCCACTCAGAAACACCCCACCCCAAGTTAATTAGCCTCCGAGGGCCAAACAAGCGGGCCGACCTGTTAGTGGCGATACCTTGATCAAGTATCAACCGAGCCCTACTGCTGTCAAGTGCCTCTGCCCGCTGAGTCATCAGTATTCGGAGATTCTACTACATGTATTGACACTTCACGCTTCTTGCGATTAATTTTATCGTAAATAGCTCCTAACGAACGCTTAAGCTTTTCGTTATTTTAAGGTTACATGTTTATAACACTTCATGCGTGCCGCTGCCCGACTCATTAGTCGGCTGTCCAAGTTTGACCACATGTCTGACTTCATGCTTTGTGACCTACATTGGTTACCTGTTGCTCTGCGCATCCAGTATCGGATTGCCTCCTTGGTCTGGCGCTGCCAGTTGGGTCTTGCTCCGACCTATCTTAGGTCCCTCTGCCAACCTGTCAGCGAGACCCGCGGCCGATTACTTCGTTCTGCAGAGAGGGGGAACTCGCGGTCCCATTTGCTCGTACTGCAACTATGCAAAATCGAGCCTTTCTGGTGGTTGGCCCAGCGGTATGGAATGCCCTACCTCTGGCGCTGCGTCTCCTTCCTAAAATCCAATCTGAGTATGTCTATACTGCCTTAAAAACTGCTATGTTCGTTCGTGCTGGAGTCGGGAGCGCCTCTGAGTAGCCCCCTTGAAGGGGCGCTATATAAATGCTCAAATGAATGAATGAATGAACACATCGCCACAACGTTCTTAAAACCAACCTCTTTAATACACAACCGTATAACAGTATTAAATATATATTTATGCTATAGGCGGGAAAATTTTTCATTGCATAAAGTATAATCCCGGGATCCCGGGATTGATTAATTTCTAATCCCGTAATTTCGGGATTGACAGAATGCTCCGGGATTACATTCCCTAGTGGGCAGTAATAAAGGCCTCTTTAAAATTGTAGTAAAGGTTATACCATGCATGAGGTTTTAGGCAATCACTTCACTGATATTTACGTCTTTCGGGGAAGGTTGAAACAAGGGGGTGTTTAAAAACTATCAAATTTAAAAATTTAGATGCGGACGTCCGCACTGGTCATAACCCCCTCCCTCGATCCTTTGTCCGCATCTGTTCGCATTTCGATGACCCCTCCCCTCCCTCATTGCGGACGTCCTTTATGGATGACGCCTTACCATTTGTGATTTAATTAGAAATTTATATAACGTCAATCCAGGAGAAACTAATCAGAGGTCCTATCAACGCTGAATTATGTTACATGTCATTAAAAACAGAAATTTATCAAGTAAGTACAATAATGCGAAGGAAAAACCGAAGTGACCGCAAGCACATGCGTGGAGCCCAACCTACAGGTTTCTATCCAAAGTTCAAACGACCAATGATAAATTATTAATATTTAGATTTATCTGAAGAGGCTGTATAATTATGCATTTCAAGTAGAAATCAGAAAAAGTCTGTTTCCGCCCAGGCTCGAACTGGGGACCTTTCGCGTGTGAGGCGAACGTGATAACCACTACGGAAACGCCTACGCATTTTGTCGCCAGAACTTTCCACTTGAACCTTGCTAAAATGGCACTCTTATCTAACTAGATGACAAGCTAGCCCATCCTCTAAAAAGATGGGTTTTGTCAGATGAAAAGATTTGCTACGGGACTCGTAGGCCTGTCTAAAAAGATGTGGCAGAAATAAGGTGGGCGTTGTCCAGATAAATGAAGTGGTAGACGATCATCTCTTGGAAAAATGCCAAAAGCTTTGTTTCCGCCCAGGCTCGAACTGGGGACCTTTCGCGTGTTAGGCGAACGTGATAACCACTACACTACGGAAACCTCACCGGTATCGTAGTAGGCTGACTCCGTATACTGGTTTGAGAGGTCTATAGGCCTACCACTATGTTTTAATTATGTATCCCACGCTTCTCTCATATTTCTACATTCATGTTTGAACATCTTCACTGGCTTCCTCTTACTGCACGCATCCAACTAAAGGTACTTGTCCATATTTGCCGATCTTACCTGGGACTTGCTCCTAAATTATGCTAAATACCTTTGTGACTCATTACGTCTTGCCGCCTCAGCTGGCTCCAAATTCGCCCTCTTCGTTCCTCTGATCGAATTGACTTATTTGTTACCCGAGTGATAACGACAATGGCCCAGTCTCGTTCCTTTGTTAGTAGGCCTATTTGCCCTTCATTGTGGAATCAGCTTCCTCCTTCGGTGAGGGTTGCACTACTATCTGGTGGACAGTGGTGGTCCTGCCACAGCTTTTCGTTGTCTTAAAACTTGCCTTCAATTTATTCCCGAGGACTTTCGCACTGGCAACCACATGGTGGGGTAGAGGCGCTTTATAAGTTTTGAAATACAATACGACAACATTGTGCGAAGTAACATTCGGGTCTAAGATCTCGCACTGTACTCTCCAGAGGGCGACAAAAGTCTAGCATAGCGTGGTTTCGATCCACGGACCTCTGGGTTATGGGCCCAGCACGCTTCCACTGCGCCACTCTGCTGTCTGACATCATTTTGTCTTACGAGTCAAAACTAGCATAAAATCAATAAGTGCTAAGTCACCAGTGTTCTAAAGTGAGCATTAGTTCTTTACCTAAACGCGTTACAATCGTCCAGAATACTCAACTAAAATTATATAGGGCCTACCGGCTACCCATCTTACGGCAGTCCTAAAAATAATTTTTCGAAGTACAAAAATTTGTGACAACGATGAACCTACACAGCTGGGTTGTCAAAAGTAACGACTACGCCTGCTATTTAATCGTCAGCGTGAGTGGTATAACGGTAGCATAGTTGCCTTCCAAGCAATTGATCCGGGTTCGACTCCCGGCTCACGCACTCCGTTTTAGAGTGCGTGTCGAATAAGTTCGTTTTCGCGGCGAAGACCTGTTTGAACCGCTGGCCCCAAGTGTTGGAACAGCTTTCTCCTTCGATTTGCTCTGTTGACTCAGTTGAGTCCTTCAAGAAATCAAGACTAAACTTAGGACTTTCTGTACACTAAAGCTTACCTTGATTAGCGATTTTGTTGTTAGTGTGCCAGCGCCTTCGATATTATTTTTCCCCGAGGTACATAATCCCTCATATTAATCTCTGGAGTGACCACTTTCATCGAAACCCGGAAGTGGGCCAAGGTCCTACGTCCTCATATTGGGCTCCTAACGGAATCACTGATGACGGGATGTTCGGCCGAGGCCCAGACGGCACGAGAATCCATGTGAGCCCTCTGCTGTTACCAGCGAGCCACAGGGTCAATCGTGTGGTTGGCAGATAAACGAAGTCGTAGACGATTATCGCATTCCTAACAGACCGAATATCAATTTGGAAAGATACTAAAAACCTTTGTTTCCGCCCAGGCTCGAACTGGGGACCTTTCGCGTGTTAGGCGAACGTGATAACCACTACACTACGGAAACCTCGCCGGTGTTGTAGTAGGCTAACTCCTACTGGTTTGAGACGTCTTGACAACTATGTCTTAAATATGTGCGACACATATCGTACGTCAACAATGTGCGAAGTAACACTGGAGTCAAAGATCTCTCACCGAAATCCCCCTCTCCAGAGAACAACAAAAGTTTAGCAGAGCGTGGTTTCGATCCACGGACCTCTGGGTTTTGGGCCCAGCACGCTTCCACTGCGCCACTCTGCTATCTGTCACCATTTCGTCTAATCAGTAAAAACTAGCATAAAATCATAAGTGCTAAGTCAGCACTGCTGACTCAGCGGTATTTCTAAAGTGTGCATTAGTTCTTCACCTAAACACGTGACAATCGTCCACAATACTCAATTAAAATTATATACCGGCTACGGCAGTCTTTTAAAAATAGTTTATCGAAGTACAAAAATCTGCGACAGCGTTAGACCTACAAGACTGGGTTGTTAAAAGTAAAACGCAATAACGACTACGCCTGCTATTTAATCGTCAGCGTGAGTGGTATAACGGTAGCTTAGTTGCCTTCCAAGCAATTGATCCGGGTTCGACTCCCGGCTCACGCACTCCGTTTTAGAATAAGTTCGTTTTCGCGGCGAAGACGTGTTTGAACCGCTGGCCCCAAGTGTTGGAACAGCTTTCTCCTTCGATTTGCTCTGTTGACTCAGTTGAGTCCTTCAAGAAATCAAGACTAAACTTAGGACTTTCTGTACACTAAAGCTTACCTTGATTAGCGATTTTGTTGTTGTTGTGCCAGCGCCTTCGATATTATTTTTCCCCGAGGTACATAATCCCTCATATTAATCTCTGGAGTGACCACTTTCATCGAAACCCGGAAGTGGGCCAAGGTCCTACGTCCTCATATTGGGCTCCTAACGGAATCACTGATGACGGGATGTTCGGCCGAGGCCCAGACGGCACGAGAATCCATGTGAGCCCTCTGCTGTTACCAGCGAGCCACAGGGTCAATCGTGTGGTTGGCAGATAAACGAAGTCGTAGACGATTATCGCATTCCTAACAGACCGAATATCAATTTGGAAAGATACTAAAAACCTTTGTTTCCGCCCAGGCTCGAACTGGGGACCTTTCGCGTGTTAGGCGAACGTGATAACCACTACACTACGGAAACCTCGCCGGTGTTGTAGTAGGCTAACTCCTACTGGTTTGAGACGTCTTGACAACTATGTCTTAAATATGTGCGACACATATCGTACGTCAACAATGTGCGAAGTAACACTGGAGTCAAAGATCTCTCATCGAAATCCCCCTCTCCAGAGAACAACAAAAGTTTAGCAGAGCGTGGTTTCGATCCACGGACCTCTGGGTTATGGGCCCAGCACGCTTCCACTGCGCCACTCTGCTATCTGTCACCATTTCGTCTAATCAGTAAAAACTAGCATAAAATCATAAGTGCTAAGTCAGCACTGCTGACTCAGCGGTATTTCTAAAGTGTGCATTAGTTCTTCACCTAAACACGTGACAATCGTCCACAATACTCAATTAAAATTATATACCGGCTACGGCAGTCTTTTAAAAATAGTTTATCGAAGTACAAAAATCTGCGACAGCGTTAGACCTACAAGGCTGGGTTGTTAAAAGTAAAACGCACTTTAATAAAATTCTTTGTTAATTACTATAAGTACATGTATTCTTCAGCATGGGCTCAGTTTTCCTAATCTTCTAATCGTCTAAAGATCTGACAATCACACTTTTAAATCAGTAGGCCCTATCTTTTAAGTCTCAATGACTTAAAGTCTCATTCAACATTCACCCACTTCAAAATAATCATCATAAAACAAAAATACACAAGGTGTTAATGCTTCAATCATGATTCCACTACGAATCTACACAGTAATGCTCTAGTCTTTTTAAATGGATTACATCTGACTTGAAGAGTTTAATCTTCATCATCTTTAAAGTCTCAATTTGATGCCTTAAATCTCATCTATAAATCTATGCACGGTAAAAGAATCATTTTAAATGATTTAAGCTTACGTCTTATTCTAAGAGTATCCTGTCAAGAAAATTCAGTCATTTAACCAAGCATTCATAAAGTCTTTATATGGATTTCCTCGTATTTTAAGAGTTTACTCTTTTAAGTGAAGCCAATTATTTAGGCAAGAAACACGACTTAAACGTCCATACTCGAATTATTTGCAAGGCTATTATGTGAATGCGTTAAAAATATTAATCGGCGTTAAAAATATTAATCGTAGTTAAAAATTATGCGTTAATCGCGGACGTTAACGGCGATTAATCGACAGCACTAATAATAATAATAATAATAATAATAATAATAATAATAATAATAATAATAATAATAATAATAATAATAAATTATTATTATTATTATTATTATTAATAATAATAATAATAATAATAATAATAATAATAATAATAATAATAATAATAACAATAGTAAACTCCATCTGTGTAAGAAATTATTAGGCAAATTCTGCATTCAGACAAAAAATCCGTCGAAATGAAACAGAAGATCACGAACCAACAACCAACGTGGTTGCTGACGTAGGCCCCTACGTAGGCTAATTTGGGCTCTGGCTACGTCATTGGATTTTGTACGATTCAATATACGATTGGCATCGTTTGGGATCGGCTGCTCGTGGCTAAATCCGCATTCTAGCAACGAGAACTACACAAAATGCGGTTCACGTAGCTTTACATGTGCTGGGTCATCTGTCTGGAATAAGCTATAAATATAGTGCATGGCATCCGTAATCACCAGCGGTCCATTGATTTAGTACTAATCGTAATCAACGACGCCGCGAACATCAGTCAATCAATCAATCAATCAATCAATCAATCAATATATCTTTATTTCAATCAATAACACCAATCAGTCATAAGAATATAAATCATGTACAAAAAACCTTCTTTATATATAGATTAATAAAATAAGTAATATGCCGTCTCATCTGACCGCTGAAATGGTG
Source organism: Allolobophora icterica (assembly GCA_963556255.1). Lineage (NCBI taxonomy): Eukaryota > Metazoa > Annelida > Clitellata > Crassiclitellata > Lumbricidae > Allolobophora > Allolobophora icterica. The sequence continues at coordinate 22,750,979 of OY744611.1, read as the reverse complement.
TTATCGATGACAATGGGTTGCCCCAAAGGGATGGAAGTCCCGCTGAGGAGGGATACCCGACCAAACAAATCATCATCTTCTTGTAAAGAAGTTGGAACAGCAGGTATGGAGGGGCCAAGCCTTCAAAACACCGCCGGACCAGGGTAGAGATTCGGTAAGTGATGCTCTGTGGGTAGGGGAGACAGCGGAGTACATCCCTCATATACGCAGACACTGTACCAAAACCTGGGATGAGTCCTACAAGGCGGGCAGCAGAACGTAGGATTATATTCAAGGGCTCATTCCGGCAGACCACGAGTCTGTTATATATGGCGCTACAGTAGTCCAATCGAGAAACAACAAAAGCATGGACAGGCGTGGAAGCTGCACCGGGGAAAAAGAATGGAGGATCACCTTGAGCTGCCGGAGCTGGTAATAGCAGCTGCGGGAGAGAAGATTTATGTACCGCGTGAATGTAAATTCCTAGTCCAGGATGACTCCCAAGTCGCGGGCCCAGGTCGAGAAAGAAATGTGCATGCAGGAATTGCAATGCAAGAGAAGACAGATCTACCTATCAGGATGCCCTATAAGTCTCAGAACATGTCAAAGACTTATATGTATGCATCTTCTTAGCGGAAGCTGTATGCATATAATTGCGTTATAATGGGAAGACTATGCCACAGTATAAATAATTACACAGTACGTCGACTCCCGGCCGATGCAGCAGTCAGAATGTGTGACCGATCGCCATGTTGAAAATGAGCTTTTACACGTCGATACACCGGAACCCATCACATCAAATATTTTTAAACGTTACAACAACATTGAGGACTACACGCCGATACACCGAAATCCATCACATCAAATTTTTTTAAACGTTACAACAACATCGAGGACTTCATTAGAATTAACAATATTATTTTTAACGTTAATTTCAGCTTACATCTATAATTCAAAAGCTCTGTTTCAAGATGGCGTCGCCCCAAAAACTAGTCATCAGTTAGCAATGCGAGTCGACGTACTGTGTTATTATTTATACTGTGACTATGCGCAGATCGCATTGTTGAAATGCGTGTAATATCGGAAGCTGCTAATCTTCTTGGCTAAGTAGCTCGTAATGGTTATTTGTTAATTATCTAGTCCCGTAGCCTACGTCTGCCATATTGGCCTACTAGGCCTACAGTATCTAACAGACCAATTTGGTGAGCTCGGGTATAAAAAACCCAGATGTTTCGGGGTTCTGCTTCACTTGCCAAAGAATCTCATTTCCAGCAATAGATTGGGCCCATACAGGTTCTATCAAGGGCGTAACATTGCCCCATAAAGTGGTGGTAACCATTCCCTTCTACCTCCAATTTTCTTCTCCCTCCCCTAGCCCTCTCTCTCACTGTACACGAATTTAGTATGCTCTGTCCACCACTTTAAGATTACTCCCAGATAACAATGCCTTCGAGTTGCGCTTTAGAAAGTTTGGAGATTACGATTACGATGCATGTTTACAATATCTATGAAGCAACTGTTAATAATATGTTGACAACACTGAGACCACGATGGAGCTACACAGCAGTCTCGTTTATTGAACACAGTTAACTAACACACAGGAACGCTAGCTGTCTTGTCGCAAACATATTTAAGTACAGGACCAAAAAGGTGGCGGTGACTGTCATCACCACTTTCAAAGTTACGGGAATTTGGTCCTATATATATATATGTGGGCTCTGTGTGGGCATACTGACAGAGAGGACCTCGAGTGAACTCCGCTAGACACTGAGTACACTATCCGTACATTGTCCTTTGTTAGACGTGACGGCAAGGGAGAGGACTGGCCATACGCCTTCGTATATTTAATAAACCGAAGTACCGGTACGCCAAAAAAACCCGCAAAGTTGTGTACTGTACGGCCTTGTCTCCACACTCCTTCAGAATCTCCTCTCGTCTCCATCCGCGTCTGTTCTAAGTGCATCTTGAGTATTCGCGGCAGAAGCAGCAGCAGCAGCAGCAGCAGCAACACTACCAGCATCAGCAGCCCAGGCAATCTCTTTGCCTTCATCGATCGACATTAATTGTCGGAATGGTCGCATTTATTTCGTCGCTCAACACTCGCTTAATTCAATCACATGACATAAATTCAGGTGACGAGACTCTGCCGCAACGAATTCATACACGACCATCATGCATATGTATGAACATTTATTTATAAGGCATCGCCGTCTCCTGAGAAGATGTCAAAGAGTTATATGTATGCATATAATTGCGTTATATCTAATGACTGATGCGAATATTATATACGTACAATGGAGATTCGTTATGATACGGTACGTTATAGCACGGATTCTGGTATAACAGGGTCGGGTTATGGATTCAAATAATTACTTACCATACAGAAAATAGACTTGTTATAACGCGATCTCGTCTTAAGGCGTTTGTTGATATATGGCATCATATGGCACCCAAAGACAGCGTTATATCGAGTTCCAGATATATTTATTTATTCCGGATATTTCTATAGCGCCTCTCGAAGTCTACTACTACTCAGAGGCGCTCCCGACTACAGCATTTGATACTGTGCCGGAATTTTCACGCCGAAGCTGCATAGACAATGTCAGTTACTGATACACTATAGACTACTGCAGCTATTGCTAAACTGGACTACTGCAATTCACTAAAAATTAAGCGTCTTAGGGCTATCCATAATCTATAGTCTGATTCTATACATATAGTTTCCTTACGTGTGTCCGTCGTAGGACGCTACGTCACAAACGGTTTCTGTTCTATTGTGAAACATAAACCGTTTGTCTTGACGACGGCGGTCTTGACGACGGCGATAACCAACGATACATATAGGCCTATAATATGACATCATAAAATAATGGGCAAATACACTAGTATATATATATATTATATATATGTATGTATATATATGTGTATATATCTATTCTTGTTATTGACAAGCTCACTGACAAACCGCAGAATGTAGCATTGAATCACATGACAGTATAATTATCAAGATCTTATGGAACACACGTCTTGGCAGCTTGTTAGGCGCCCGCTCATTTTACAGCTGCCTCATAGGGAATGGAAGGCTGAGTCGACCTATAGGGAGCTTACGGGTATTGAACTTCGTCTTTCAAGATCTTATGTTCTTCGAGCAAGAGTGTCACCATTTATCTAACCCCCTCCCCAATGTATCCAGAATGCTCTTACTCGTGCTGTCACCGAAACCCTCAGGTAACATCATATCAGGCTTTGCTGAAATAGATTACAAAGTCCTATTGGGGTTACCTATAACTCGCTCAGATTCTCCAAACGTGGCATCAGCATTCAGCAGTTATTTACAACTCAACCACTCCGCTCATTCCGCTCCACGCCCGACCTGACACTGTTACCTTGAAGTTGTCTATCGCCCCATAGCTCAAGCTGCTCCGTCTCTCTCGAATAAGCTCCCACCAGAATTACGGCAACTACATGACCCACTACGGCGCAGGGATCAGAGGTATAAACCACACGAAGAATGGCTGGAAGATGTCAAGAATTGGTGCGAGATTGATGAGCACAGGCTGCGCTTATTGGCACAGGACATAAGCCAGTGGAGACATTACCGTAAGCCTCATATATATATACTAGTGTATTAACCCGTCATAAATTATGATGTGACGACAGTGTATCATTATAGGCCTATGTGTATCGTTGGCTAAAATGCTGTGATCGCCGTCGTCAAGACGACCGTCGTCAAGACGGCAGTATAGTGACGTCACAAACGGTTTCACAATAGAACAGAAAGCGTTATACGACGGACAAATTTGCATATAAGGAAACTATTAGTATAGATGAGGCGGGAGATCGACACCAAATAGCGATCAGATTAGAAGATGTGACCTATCATAGGCCTACCAAACACGAAATGATGTAACAAACAGAGGGAAAGACAGTGGAAGCCAAAGACAGAGAGAGAGAGAGAGAGAGACAGACAGACAGACAGACAGACAGACAGACAGACAGACAGACATACAGAGAGAGAGCGAGAGAGAGAGAGAGAGAGAGAGAGAGAGAGAGAGAGAGAGAGAGAGAGAGAGAGAGAGAGCAGTAACGTCATAAACAGAAAGAGAAACAGTGGATAAGAAAAAAGAGAGAACTTTGACGTAACAAACAGAAAAAGAGACAGTGGGTAAGAAAAATAGAAAGTTGTGACGTAACAAACAGAAAAAGAAACAGTGGGCAAGATATAAAAGAGAGAACTGTGACGTAACAAATAGAAGGAGGAACAGTGGGTAAGAAAAACAAAGCGCTGTGACGTAACAAACAAAAGCAAAGACAGCTACGAATACCTTCGAAAAATTGGTTTTGGGCTATTTAGTTTTCTTGTTGGCCCGGTAGAAATCTCAGAAATACGTTCCCTATAATGCGATTGTAATTAAAATTTTATATAGCGCCACTTCAAGAATGAACCAATCACAGGCATTCTCCGCGCTTGCCAAAATGATGATTTAATATTATTTGGAACAGAAACTTCACCAGCAAGCAAAATAATTCTCAGAAAACTAGAAGAGTTACCAGTGAAGAGTTACTCGTGGAGCTATAGTCAACGAAATTCCTATCCACAGCTGACACATAGGCGGTGTATACACCGTCCGCGGCACACGGTAACTGTCCCACCCAGTGGTCTCTCGTTGGTGGCAGTTGACGCACTTTTTCTGGACAAGGCCGCCAGAGACACAACCAGCCAGCCATACACAGTCATTAAGAGAGACACAGCCAGATATACCCACCAAACAGACGAATGCCCTACCATGTTCCTGTGTACCTGTATGCGTCTTGCGTGATTGATTATTAATTGATTCAACCTCACGGAATCAACAGACTGCGTACAGTCTACGTCGCCCATTACGTGCAACTTTCCATCTACCCTTCGTCGTCTTTCTCTGTGCTCCCATCGTCGGCGTCCCGACCTCTTATGTCTTAATTTGCCTAATTACTTCCTCATCTGCGCCAATAATTCGACGGCCTTTAGTGCCGTCATTGATTTTGCATTCGATTATATGTCGCGCGCCAAATGAAGCTTTTACTACGCGCTATATAATCATTTGGCGCTGCATGCGGAAATCCCTGCAAGAGGCAACAAACAAATCGCACTCGTTAGAGGGAAAATAAACCGCGAGTTCCAAGGAATCCTTTTGTAACTGTGAACTTCTTCTTCTTTCTTGCCTTCAGGCTGGGATTAGTCCCTTGCTGGGTAGGGGTCAGCCACTCGGGTCCTCTGTCTCCATCTCGCTCGATCTCCGGTGTCTTCTTTTTTCAGGCCTAGAAGCCTGAGGTTCTGCTGAACCATGTCCATCCATCTCTTCCTCTGGCGTCATCGGCTGCGGTGTCCATGCACCTCCGCTTTCATGATTCTTTTGATGTTACTATCTTCCTCCGCCCGCTCTACATGTCCAAACCACCTCAGTCTGGTTTCGCGCACCATGTCGGATATACAGTCCACTCCGAGTGTTTTCCGGATATTCTCATTTTTCTGCCTGTCTTTCAGTGACACCCCAAATATCCATCGTAGCATCATCATCTCAGTTCTCTCCAGAAGTTCCTCCTCCTTTCTCCTCAGCGTCCATGATTCTGCTCCATAAATCAATACCGGTCTTATCATTGTCCTGCATGTCCTTCCCTTGAGGCGAACTGGGATCTTGCGGTCACACAGCACACCAGACAAATCCCTCCACTTCTGCCAGGCTACTTTTAGTCTGTTTTCGACATCTAGCTCGCATCCTCCTTTAGCATGCATATCGACCCCAGGTATTTAAAGGTCTCCACCTGTTTCAGCACATTACTCCCACCATCTATAACCACCAGGTCCTCATCTGTCCTTGAGCAGACCATGACTTTTGTTTTGCTTGTATTTATTTTGAGTCCATTTTGTAACCGTTAACTACAAATTTCTAAAGCGCTGCTCTAGAGCTAAACGATAAGTTTATAATATGCTGAGAGATATGTTTAGTGTAATTGGACTTGACTACATTATTTTCGGTTTTGTTTGTTACTTTCCATCTCGCAATGGTGACAGAAACGGACTGCAGTGAGGCTGAGAAACTAGT